>JAVJGI010000001.1:60065365-60148479 GCA_035590275.1 Ibycter americanus
GAAACTTGCGCGCAGGCAAGCGCCCACCTGGTCACGGCCCATAAGTAGAGGCGGAAGGCGACCCCCCCACCGCTGCACACATGCGGGCGTCGGGGGCACCTTCACAATCCAAAGGCAATGCAGTCGGAGACGATCTAATGGCTTCTGCCCCCTTTGCTCCTGTGTGATTTTGAATGGCTATCGGCTATGGCAGTGCCCGTGTGGGCGACAGTGATGTCTGCAAAAAGCTTTCAGCAAAGCTCTAAATACTTTTCCCAGGAAACGTGCGAAGAGTGCTAACAGGGAGGGCAGCGTGGCTCCTCCGTGTGGCGCGTCGGTGAGGGCTGGGCAGGTCTGAGCAGCCCCAGGCACGGGGGATGCTGAGCCTTCGGTCTCGAGCAGGCCGTGCAGGGTGGCCAGTGGATGCTGGCCAAGGGATGCTGGCCAAGAGTGCTCTGAAACGTTGAAAATGCCTCCACACCGTGAAAGGCTCAGCCTGGACCTGGATGGAAACCAACAAGTGTTTTCCCTCTGGGGACCACAGCACGGCCATAGGCAGGCATGGCTTGCAGATAGCAAAGCAAAGCCGGGGCTTCATACCTCTGTGGCTGGGAGTCCCTTCCTACACCGTTTACTCCCCTGTATATTTTACAAAGTTTGTTCAGATGCTTATTTCTTGGCTGTTGCTCACATTCAGGGCTTTAAAATGGCACAAAACAGCTACTTTTGAGCAGCTGCCAAACTGTCAGCATGGAAAAAGAGTACTGTGAAATTCTGAAAATATCTGGGTCCCATCAAAGATCATGATCGGTTCATTTTCTTCCAAGTCAACATCGTATTTTATACTCACTGGTGTTATTCTAAGATTCAGTTGTCGTTTCTGTCAGATATAGGGTATATACAGTGTGGTGCCTGAGCAGGCAATTTGCTGAAGAATAAACATCTCCCCCTTCTATAGACTGCAAACTGTGGCCAGTTGGCTATTATAGTGTTGTTTCTGGAAACCTCTATGCAGCTCCAGGTCATTAATTTACGTTAATAGCCCAGAAAAGGATGGAACTGCACTGTATCTTCAGGCTTGACTTTACATGTTGCCTGCTTAATCAATTACCTCTTCGTATCTAAACTTGTATCAGCTCTTTTTGGCATAGCCACATTTACCTGCATTTTTGAATGCTTCTTGTAAAGCACCAGGATATATGTTTACAAGGTTGGTCAGGCCTGTAAAGTGTGAATTCTTAACTCTTAACACAGGGAAGACAGACATATACTATGCCCGAGCTGTGGAACAGACGAAGTAATAACCCCAGCCTAATTGGCTTTCTGTCTGTATTGTCTATAGTTTTATGCAGTTAGGACAATAGGAAGTGATGGAATAATCATGACAAGAGATGGAAAATGCTGGTTGCACATTGTATGTGATTTTCAGTGTCTGAATTCCAGAAAAGAGAGAAAAATTTTCTCCAATAAGCATCCTCAAGGGGGGGGGGAAATGAATCCAGAACATGTAGGAAAGCATGCTGGTACTAAGGCATTTCCATCAGAGTGATAATGCAGGAACCAGAAGACCACTGTGTGTCAAGTTAATACCATCAGTGAAAAGCAGGGTTTATTCTTGTAAACGTGGACTGCCTCGGCTGCTTCCTGGACCAAGCCTGCATCTCTGTATAGGAGGCTTTTGTATAGGACCCACAGGAAGATTTTGAAGAAGGACAGAATGGGTTTTTACTCTACAGAAAAAAATGGGAAGGGTTTGGAGGACTTGGCAGTGTGAAAGGGAACTGAAAAAAGCTAAGAATGAGAGGAGGAGATGTGTGCAGAAGTGAGAGGGTTGTGTGATAGATGGAAAACAAGAATTTGAAGTCAGAGAGTTTTGTTTGAGGATTCTGAAAGGGGTGAGTGATGAGATCAGTGAATACTCAACAAATGTGGCCCAGACACAGAAGAGAAGCTCTCAACAATTAAATCAAGGGTTGGTGTTCTCACCTCTACCACTTTGTAAAATAGCAAATGAATGATGATGATGATGCTGGTAAAACACTATGTTTGTGCTTTAGTTCAGCTCTCCTGTTCTGCTTGCAAAGCTGATCAGCTCCCACAGCGAAGGAGGAATCCCCATCCTCATTCAGTCTTTGTGGATTCCCTCAGCCATGTCAGAACCAGTGACTTTTGTGATGGAGCAGCCTGTCTGCTGGGATCCCCGCTAAATAGATGCTGGAGGATTATCACTGACCTGGATTAGATTCTTGCTGGTAATCTGAAAGAGAAAGGCTTTGATTCTAGTTTGTTATCAACCCTTGAAGACATGCAGTCTCTCTGGCTTGCATTTTAACTTGGAATTCTATAGGGCTGCTTAAGCAGGCGTGTTTTTGGAGCTGAAAAGCAAGGAACCAGTCTCACATTTGCTGTAAAACGTGCTCAGAGGAGCATTCCACCTGAGGCATGGGTGTTTAGCAGGCTACAGCCGCCCTCATCACTCATCCGGCTTTAAAGAAATCAGTAGAGCTTTGGCCTTTAATATTTTTATTTCTTTATCTCTCTGCCTATGCAAAGATCAGGCAGCTGCCTGACAGAGACACAGGATTTTAGAAGTAGTCTGCCTAAGAGGATTGTTTCTGTGGAGTACTGTTATCCTTAACGCAATCAATGAGCTCTTGCTGGATGGTAAAGTAATTGTAAAGGATTGCCCGACAGGCACAATTATTCACTTTAAAAGGTGAATTCTCCTTCTGTTGTAACTTCATAAGGAAGTGATTCCGAGGATGGCATCTAATAATAAGGACTTGATTGTCCTCTGTTCTCCCTCCCGGCCCAAATGCCTTAATGGTTAACTGTACCCTTGTCATCCTTTTGCTTCTAAATAGTGCAGTACACAGAGAACTCCCAATTTGTAATTAGTCAACTGACCTGCTGGTACAAACACAGGATTGTCAGACACATGATTGCAATTCTAAACGCTAGTATTAATATCCTCTTAGCAGCAGCATGATAGATGATAGAGCCATTTCAGCCCGAGTTTCCAGGCCTCTGGCTCTAGGTTTGGATTCCTTGTCAACTGGGGTATTTGTGTGTAGCATTTCCACAGTCCAGAGGACCTTCGTGTTCCAACCATTGTCAGCGAAATAATTAAGTCTGCATTTTCTAGCATTTGACTTTACTGAAAGTAATTATATAAAGGAGTCTGTAATTGTTCAGACCTCTTGAAAAAGAGTGTTTGCATTATCACTTCTTAGAGATCAGTGGTACTAAAAGCACCTTGCTTTCAGAGAAGGAAAGCTAGTGTTTCACCTACTAGAGAACCACAAAATAAAAGAAAGCATCTTTCCAAAGGACTTTCAAATAAAATACATAGTACATTCATTACATAGCATAAACATAGGTGCTGCTCTACCTTTTGTAATTGATAGGCACTGTGTTCTAGAAATCTTCGTTTAGAAATAAACAGCATTAAAAATATTACCAGCTCATCATGTAGAGGCGATTCTTACTTGTATTTGATCCCAGGCAACATTTAGGGTTCCCCCCCACCCCCCTTTTTTTTTTAAACAGTAAACAATAAAGAAAATTAACCTTGCCTCATTCTTTGTAGCGCATATAACTATTTTGAAAGAAGGGATCAGTGAGCTCTATGTTTTTGCTGCTTTTGAATGCCTTCAAACACCATGAGTTCAACAGTTCAGGCTGAAAATAAAATTACCAGGTTCACACCATACTTGAGGAAGGCTCTATTATACGGATGCACAAAATTGATTGACCAAGATACAGTTTGGTAAAATATAAATACAGATAAACAGGAGGAGGTGGAGGGAAAGTAAGTATTTTCATTCAGTTTTAAACACAGAGGGTAAGCTACTTATCTTACATGGAATACAACAGGTTTATAGAAATTGGTGGAGATGGAGGGTATTTTTTCCATATTTTGTTTAAGATGCCGTCACTGGTGATTTATTTTTTGAATGCTGCAGAATTTTCTCCTGTTAATGGGTCAGCCTTCCCTTCAATAAAAAGCTGTATTTTTACATTTTAAAAAGTGATTCATCTTTGGAAAAATAACCAACTGAATTTACCTTTTAAGAAAGTAGGGAAAGCAGGTTTGGGTAAACTAAACCTTATTTAGAAGAAGGGCTAACAGAGGGTAATTAGAATTTCTAACCTTTGATGAAGGCTCAGAGATGATCCAGAGTAAATATATCACTTGTGGCACATAGAAAAAGTCCTGCTTCCTTATACTTAAAAAATTCAGAATAACTTTCTTTTACTGATAAGGACAGCATCCATAATCGATCACTGCTTCACAACAAGGAATCTGAACCTGACATTATCAGGACTAAAACCTCTGCATGTATGTGGTAGAAGTGGTTGCGTCAGTGAGACCTAATGGATGCACAGGTCACAGGGGTCTGACTTTAACACACTCCATTAGAGAAAGCTGTAACAAAGGTTTGGCTCTGCCAAGGCACCATCCCTAGGTTTAGCTGTGGTAGCTGTCTTGGTGACTGTGTGGCAGCAGAGCTCCGTGGCACCAGGAGTCATCCCTGGCCCCTCTCCTTTCTTTGTGGGTCATTTGAATGGCAGCAGCTGTGCCTGGATTTGCACCCCTGCTTCTCTTCATCTGCGCTTACAGGTCATGCTGTGCAATGGAGTGGGAGAGGAAGACAGCACAAAGGATGCTTTTACTCAAAATATGTATTACAGAATGATCAAAAGATGAGCAACTTGATGATGGTGCATAATGGAGGCAGGATATATATCTCAGGTTTGTGTTGCTTGGGAAAGAAGAGGGTTTTTTCCAACCAATGCTCTTGTTTTCACTCTGTTCTTGTGACAGAAGCTATATTATTACTAAATCAACCCACTCTTCCCTCTTCTTTTTTAAGCAAATAGATTTTACCTTCCACCTTTAAAACCACCAGTTTCCAAGGCATTCCAATGGTAAAATGCATTGGTTTTTTTTAAACCTCGCTCTGTGTTCACGCATGACCTCCAGTCTAATGAAGAAAAAAGGTCAGCTTTCACAGAGACAACAGTAACCTTCATTAAAACAAGATGTAAGATGCAAGTTGCCCACTAAAGTAGATGAAAATTGAAAGACTGGTGCCTTAAACATGTCAAAACAGTGGTTAAAAATTGGTTTATGAAGCAGCTGTGTTGTTATAATACACATGAGATGCTAGACTTCTCAGCAGGATACCCTGGGACAGACCATGTCAGCCATGCAGTGCCCAGCTGGGGTTAAAATAGTACAAGCAGAAAGGAAAGAAAGCAAGTTTTCTCTCTCTCCTTTTTTTTTTTTTTTATTTTTTTACTATCATAAGTAAAGAAGTGATGAACAACGAAAAATTTCCTTTCCAGAACAATTTTTTTCTTACTTCCATCTTCCATCTTGTGTGATCCAAGGCTTTTTAGTTAAATGAACTCTATATTCATTAAATCTATTTCCTCTGGAGGAAATAGGCACATTCATCCACCTGGACCAGTTGACCCATTATGTGAAAGACTGCTGCTGTTTTAGCCTTGGGGAATCTCCAGGACTCAGGAAATAATTTTAAACCCATGACTCAATAAAGCACAATAACTATGGGAACTGGAACACATGCACTGTGATGGCTGATTTCACCTCAGCATTCATCAGGGGACATACTAGCTTGATGCTATAGCGTGGAGAGTAGCTATTGTTAACATAATGCGAAGCTACAGAGACAGGGAAGAAGGAAAACATATGTTAATAAGTTCAGTGAACAAAGTCAGGCCTGGTGTAAGTCAGGAGAGATTAATAATCCTTCTTGGTCTTGTTCTTGACAGCAAGCTAGGCTGAGACTCAAAATACCTATCTGCAGTCTTGTCCCGTTTTAACTTATTGGGCAGCCTTGGTCTTTCCATTCCCTTTCTCATACTTCATTTTTCCCTAGATAAAATAGGGAGAATAATACGTGCCTCTTTTGCAAAGCCCTTGAGATGTACTGTGGAAAGCGCTGTATGAAATTATTATGCTGATACTGTGCCTAATAAACATGCTCTTGCAGATTGCCAGTTTGACTGCTTCTTTCATTGTCCATGCCTGTGTTCTTTGCTTATTGTAACTGAGAAACAGCTTACAGCAGCAATTACCTTGTGTTTTACTGGGAGATGTGTACATGCAGACACTTACTTAAGGGCACCTTAAGTAACTTGCTGCAGTGTCAACACCCATAATGATGTCTGAGGAAAGATGAGAGAAGTAGAGGGGGAAGCTAGCTGTCTTGCCAGCAAGAACAGACTTGGAGAAGATTTATTAGGTGTATATTACCCAGATAAATGTGATCCTGACTTGAATGAGAGCCAGCAATAGCAAGGGGAGAGGGTCAGGCAGAAAGAAGTGGCTGTTTGGCCTTCGTCAACAGATTCGAGACCTGACGGGGATTAGGAGGAGTAACAGAATTGTTGGGGTGTTCATTCGTCACTCTAAAATTTAGGATTTTGAATTCTAAATGGATGGGCAATTTAGCTGAAAAATGCTTCCTCCTCTATGCTACATTTCTCTTTTTATCCCAGCATGTTACAGAGAGCGAGAGTACCGTATGATATTATTTGTGAACATGATACAATACATAGAAGTGACTGACAGGTTAATAGGAGCTCGCATGTTTTAAAAACAGAGACACATATTTTGTTATATGACCACAAGAAAAAGAAACAAGGAACATGGTTAGTTTGCTTTCATATTTCAACACTGTCACATTATGAAGGGCTACCTTTTTTACTCTGCTTGTTTCTGAGGTTTTACTTTTGCCTTCATATCATTTTACAGAGACACGGTGAATGAGTTTGTTCTTAAGAGAGTGAATCTCTCATGTCTAACCTTAGCCCGGAGCAGTTTTTGAATATCTAAACTGATTTTTTTTAAAAAAAAGACAGTTTCTTACTATTTCTTATTACTGAGAATATATGAAAGTGCATTATTTTTACTAAAGCAAAAAAAAAACAACCCACAAAACAACGGGGTCCTCTCATATTCTGAAATGCCTTTTTTTTTCATTAGACTTCAAAATGCAGACAGGTAGCAGTACTGGAGGATGCTTTTACCTAAATCTCTTTGTCCAGTACATCTGCCAAACTTGAGTTGCCTGGCTGTTATATTGAACTTTACAACAGTTGTGTCACTAAAGCAATGGAGCAAACCCTTCACTCACTTTCTATTATTTTAGATAAAAAATGCCATAAAGCAGATTCTCTACTGTTGTAGATGGTCATTTTTGAAGCCTGTGGTTGCACAGTAATTTGCAAGAGCTAAGGAGCTACCTGTGTAACTCAGGTAAACACAATTTATTCTAGTGTAATGCAGATTTACCTTCCAGATAACAGGCTTACTCATTCTATAGCAAGTTATTCACATTTTTATACACCACCTTCAGTATAGTGACAAATGCATCCTGAAGAACCCCTTTCTTCCCCCATCACCACCAAGTGTCCAGCTGCCCCAGTATTGTGATGTGCCCTGTGGGGATCTGACAAATTGCATACATGGAACAGATACAGCTCTAATGTTCTTAAAACCTTTTTGCAATTGCATTCTTTGGGTCTTTTGTTTCTAATGGTTTTACTGAAGATTCATTAACATATATGGTGGGTGGTACAAGACAATAAATAAATATGGAACCTAATTATTTCTTCATGGGCCCCAGTTCGCACAACATTATTTACAGGATGTGGTGCCAACAAGGGTATGGACCAGTTCTGGTCTTGTACCTCTACAATGAGAAGGGTCTGTTTTAAGAAAAGTAGCATAGGAGAAAAAAGTCTGATTTAGCTAACCTGCTTTTTGTTTGATCACAACTTCAGAGAGTTCAAGGCAGCCAGGAACATACCTGTACTAGGATCAATGGGGCAAGTGATTAACGGTGATAGGATGTCCCGCACCTTTCATGCTCAGACCAGAACTTTCTCTCCTTTGAAACAAGAGCCTTTACATCACTCAGTAGAATTATATTTCTCATGAGCAGCATTAGAGTACAGAAATAGTCACAATTTTCTTTGCTGAGGAATCTTTATTTTTTCCAGATACAGAAGGTCTATTAAATCTCAAGATTAACAGTGCTCCTGGCATCTGATTTTTAGCCAGGATGTATAAACAATGACTTGAAAGGTGTATATGCAGAACTTTCTATCTGATTTCCCAGTAGCTCTTTAGAATCTGTCATGCATGTCATATTGACCTTACAAACTTTATTACCTAAGCTCTAAGAAACCACTTGCTTGCCTCTCAGCACCTTAATGTAAATCAGTGACAGCACTAAGAAAAAGCCCTAACAAAAAAACCATCCTGAAACCTCCTGAAAACTTAAGACTCTAACAGGTCAGAATATGGAATTTCTTAGTTGGTGAAGTGAATTTAATTATTTGGAAAACATTTGGAAGTAAAAGCCACATCCAATTTGGCCTAGGATGCAAGAATCCCATGTGTCAAAAAATTACGAGCTGGATATCCCAAAATCATAGACTGTTTTGAAGTTAATACGTTTTAAACATACATTTTAGAAACTCTGTTTTTATATCAAAGACAAGAATTTTATGTGATTGCCAATATGTAAAAACTGAATCAAGCCTAAAACCTGGTGTTCACCTTTATGTTACAGAGATACCTGACGAGTTTGATAGCTTAGCTCCTGTGCTATTTCTGTTGCATTTCAGAAAGTTAGCTGACTTCATCATGAGATTTGGGCCATGTAGGAAACTCCCTGGATAGCATATAGAATGAGAACAGGGACAATTAATCCTTAGCTTTGGTTCTGAGATAGTGAGCTATTGCCCACCAAGACAAGCTTTTAGATAACCTAGGATTCTTGGGTGCTCCATCTGTTTCTAAAAGGCAGAATAGTTTCCTGCATTACCTTTTTTCGCCTAGGCCATGTAAAAAGCTTTGTGCCTGGATTAAGAATTTCTCATCTTCATGTCTGTAGCACCTATGCTAGGTATTTCTGTCACCTGCTGACAGTTTCTTCACCTCTTTTCTTTCATTTTCTTTCCTTCTATTTCTCTTTTCTGCTTCTTCTGCCTCTACATAGCTAGCTGCTACCAATAGCGATTGCAAGGGGTACAAGTTTCCTGCTTAGTTCTTTTCATCTCCTCCTCCTCTGACCAATACAAGTGGAGAGCAGGTGGAACATCAGATCCAGAGCTGTTGAACAGTGTTACGCGACAAGTAAAGAGAGAAAAGCAAACAAACCAAAAGAAAGATATATCTAGTTTCTAGGAGAAACTGGGAATCTAGATCTAAAAAGGAAAATACTGGAAGACTGAGAGATGAGATCACTGCTAGACTGAGTGAACTGTGACCGAGCAAACTGTATCTGCCATTGTACAGCTAATGAAAATCTATCAATTAATTTAATGTTTCCATGGAGCCAGGTGATACTCTGTGCCCAGAACCCTTGGATATGAATAAACACAGTAAATGAAACAGGAAAGGGAATGGTCTCCAAGTATCCTGCTGAATTTCTGCTCGAATTGCTTTATATAGCAATTAGTTACGTTAAGGTGGAAATCATCAGAGCACACAGAGTATAATGTAAAAAAATTAGAGAGCTACTTACTGTTTTATAGCTACTCTATAACGTAGTGCAGAGCATAATGGAAAGTTTAGACAATTCCAATAGATTGGTCTGCTTGTCTTCTAATAATATTTGTCATCTTGCATGATCTCCTTCCTTGATTAGAAAGGGCTTTATTTATTTCAGGGTAAAATGGAATTTAAACCTCATTCCTACAATATCATGTATGCAACTCTATTTGGTGTGAAGGGTATATTGAAATTCGAGTGCATCATGGCGTTAGTTTTTAGGTGATGGATTTTCAGGCTCTTTCACAGACCATTTTTGTGATCTCAACCACACTTCATTTGAAACTCTTATTCCATCAAGAATAGCTTCTCAAGAATGAAAAGCTGATGCTTTATCCTCTGGCCACTTGTACCTACTATTCTGATCTAGCTGATAATGCCAGAAATCAAAGTACAGATTCTCAGAACAGCACGGCTTTTCATAATGGTCTCTCTGCATGAAAAGTCCATGTGGCAGCTAAAATGAATTTCTAATAATACTTGGCACTGAATGAGTGACTTGTCTCAAAGGAGTGCACCAAGCACTGTTTATCTGATCTTTGTAACAGTGAAATAGTTTTCACCTATTTGAATGATCTTTGTCTTAGCCATCTTTATATCAAGAAGCTTATACTGGATATGATATCCTCAAAATCAACACAGAGATTTTTTTTTTTAAAAAAAGGAAATAAAAACACACTAGTGATACTTGCACTGGTGTGCTCAATAGTGTTTCTCTGTTGTGCAGGGAACAAAATTTTCTGTGGTTGCCTAAAATTCTGGAGAACTTTATGGTACTTTTTAAAGCTCGGCAAATAAGTTATGCAGCTTTCTCTACGTAAGAGTTTAATATATCTTTTAAAGATGTTACCTGTGAGTGTGATGTCCTTTTTCATTCTATACTTAATTACTCAGTATCATTTTCAGAACATGCTACTATGCAAACTCTGTGCAATGCCACAGACTTGTGAATGTGGCTCTGCAATTAGCAAAGAAAGGCTTTTAGTCAGATTTCTTTGTAGTAGTTTGACATAGACTGCATACGCATGTACTGTAAAGAAACAGATATGCTCTCTAAGACTGATTTAGAAATGAATACCTCTATTTTGTTTTAGATTTGAAATAGTAATCTGAAAAAAGAAATGTATGCATTAAAAGGCTAATTAGTTACTCTTGGTTCATATAGCAGCAGTTTTAAAAGACAAGCATTCCTTCACAGGCTAACGATGAATCAAAGTTCTCCGATTCCTGTAAGAATGTGTGTCTCTACAGTCATAGTTTGTTCTGGATCAATTCCAGTGCATTGTGACGATGGGAGCTAGAAAGGAAAACTCAAGAGGGTATTTTTAATCACTTTTACCTCTTTTAACAATGTGATGCTATTTCCATTGTTCCTGTTATAAAAATAAGTAGCTGACGTTCCCCAGAATTGATTATTGTGTTTTAGTCAACAGATCAGCCATCAAGACATTGCAGCCTATCAGGAAAGGGAGTGGAAGGGAGCAGACAGAGAAACCTCAAAGGAAAGGACAAGACACTGTGTCTTTTGTCTTTTGTTCCAAGATGGAAATAAACTGTCTCCACTTTTGATAAGCTCTTCTTTTGATCTTTGTTTGCAATAATTAGGGTTAGACACTAAGTTATTTTATGAAATAAAAACCCTTTTAGGTTTAGCCCCCTCTAAGTTAATATGAATACGTGTCCTCTGCAAACAACCACCTTAGCTAAGTTTTTATATTTGCTTTTTTTTAATGGAGAATTTGCCTAATATGAAAGTGAACTAGATATTGATAGATTTGGGGAAGACAAAAAGTATTTTTCCTGCAGATTTAATTTCACTTTATATTTTACAGATATGTGAGAATATAAAAATACATAAAAAAGATCTATTTTATGTCTGTCTGTATTGTATAAATATATAGAGAATTATATAGCTATCATTTGGGGGGTGTGTGTGTGTGTGTGCTGTGTCAGTTTAGGAATACTTATTGCACTGGGCTCCTGTATACTTTAGATGGTTTGGAAAACCTGCCCTCTATATGAGGCTATCGGTTAGTGCCCTCACTTATGAGTATAGGTAAATACAATGTCAGATACATTTGGCTGCAGAAGGAAGTAGAGATATTACCCCAATCCATGCTGAAAGACAAACTGGATCACCAAAGGAAACCCCAGGAAATAAGAATTTGGGATTCAGCTGGACTATGTTAGAAGTATGACTGGAGCGTTACCTGCTTCTGGTGCAAATGTAACAAGAAATTCATGTGTTAGCTTAAGAACAAATGTGTTTTTCTTTGCAAAGCCAGACTTTGTCCTAGGCAAAAAAAAAAAACCCAAAAACCACCACCCCAGAAAACCCCAAACAACCCAAACAAAAAAACCCCAACTCCATGGGAAAGTAAATCAAATTAACTTGATTATCTAAGAAGTTAAATACATTGTGAATCTGGGCAGTTTTCACATATATGACCAAGATCCAGGATACTACAGAGTAAAACAAATGTAGTAGTATTCAACAAATGCAGGCAGCAAATGTGTCCATGTATAAACATATTTGTGGTATATAATTATAATTTCAGAAAACAGTCCAGAATTAAAAAGTATATATTTTTATATCACTGTTCATTGATAGGTTTTAAGGATCATTGCAATAACCTAAACTCCAAATCTTGCTTAGGATTCCTGCTTGAAGTTGTATCTCTCGCATTTTACAATACCTCTTTTAGGAACGCACCTTGATTTTAAGATTTCAAGTGACAGCTTCAAAATTTAAAACATGACAGATTACTTCAGAGTTTAAAATGTTAAAATGCCTTACTCCAAATTTTTATTCTCTTGGAATCAGTATCTAGTCTTTTACCCGGGCTCTTTTTTAGTATCCTGAAGATCACAGTCAAGCTGTGGGATTGCAGTGAGAACTATATGATCAAAGATATAACATGCCTCCTACTGTCAAAGCCAAAAAAAATTATGTATCCTTTGCTGAGACACATCATTGTAATAGTACACAGTTTCATGTCTGCAGATTTAAAAATTCTAATCATTTTTAGTAGCTTCCTGAAGCATGTAGAGGGGTAGTCATTTACTGGAAAATATAGAATGCTCCTTAAGGGGTCTAAATTGCTGAATCTTTGTATCTCCAGTGGAATACAGTCTACTCTTATCAGCTGATAAGTGATACAGTCTAAACAAAGGGTAATAATGTTCAACTGGAATTCCAGGAAAGGAAGCTTAATGCGAACTTCCTGATTTAATCTTACAAAAATAGAAAGGTTGATAGGATAAATGAATCACTCAGAAGAGCAGATTTTGCTTCAGTTAATTAGAACAGACCATAAAAATGTCAAAGTACCCCTTTGTAACATTTAACTGCAAAATTCACATACAAAACTACTTAAGAGTATAATTTTCATGCATGACACTGAGAAGAATCTCTTCAGAGAAACAACTCAATTTTCTGAATTTTTCTTCTCATTTTCCAGCCTGGAAATCATGGTGACAGCTACATGGACATTTCTCATACAGTTTCCTGTATCTTCTGCTTTTGATGGGCCAGGAAAAGTCTTCTCAGAAGTAAATTTGGAACTTCTGCTGCTGGAATATATCAGCAAGTCAGAGATGCATGGAAATTAAAGAAAAACAAAACAAATGAACTATTTTGAGCCCTAAGAAAAGGTGTTGTTAGGTTCAATTTGAGTTCACTTTGACTTCCTGACAATGGTAGTCACTGAAGTGTGGAATAAATTCACAAAGAAAATGGAAGGAACACTTTTTGGACAAGATACCTGATAAGTGACTAGGAAGTGAGCCAGAGAGATGGTCCTGCACTGCTGGAAGAATAAAAATGACAGTGTTGTAGGCCTTCTCCATCTCTAACTTCTGCAAATTTGTCACTCATCAACACTTTTAAATGCAGCCAATATGAAAAGTGTCTAAAATGCATGTCAGGCAAGTGACAAGTTGTGATTACAACTTTCTTCTTTCCCCTATTGAACCAGCAGGAAAACACGTAAAAAAATGTGAGTACTCCTATAACCCTCATAGCAACAACAAGTAGGATATCCATGGGACTGTCAGAGGCCATCCACATCAAAGGAACATGCTATGTGTTTCCTGAGGTCTTGCATATGCTCTACCCCTGAACAATCCTTGACTTGGGTGGAAGGTGTTTATTTCATACTCGGGCATGAACATCTCATTAGAAATAGCTTTTTTTGCAGCAGCCCAATAATTTTGTTTCTAAACTCTTCCAGGATGGAGCTCTGTTTGATGGCAAGCTGGTGGATGGAAGCCTTTTTATTTCCCTAGGTAGAGCCTTGGCACAGTTGTTGGCATTTTTTTTCCTGATCAGGGTTTGACCCCAGTTTTTTGGCTGGTTTGTTTGTTTGTTTGTTTGTTACCAGTTTTTATTGCCTTCCAATTGTTACATTCTTTTATTTTGGTTGTGGGGTTGTGGATTTTTCAGCTTTTCCTTACCAGCATATGTAGTTGCTCAGAATTGGAGATCAGAGAGACACTTCATGTGATAGGGCTGCTGTGTGCTTATATGACTGAGACAAGTGCTGCCAGAAGAAAAAAAGAAGAGGCAGACCTGGTGAAACATCACATCTGTGCATGTAAAAGATCTTCTGAAACATGCTAAGGGTGGATATGAATGACTGATAGCATCTGCAGTTGGAAGAGGAGCAGCTCCAAGTTAATATTGAATTCTATTTTATTAGCTAACACTGACCTCTATTTCATTCATTCCTGATCCCTTGGACAATTCAAGGACAGGATTAACCAAGTTTATTATAACAACTTTGATTTTTTTGATGCCAAGAAGTGAAGAATAATGTGAGGAATCACTTCTACAGATAAAAACACATGGGAAGAAGAAGGAAGAGGTGAAAGAGTGGCAAAAAGGAATCCTAAACTGCGTGGACCTGCTTCCCTTGCCTGGAGACTGATTCCATAGTGAAAGTTAGCAATTATCTCCCACTAGAGATTTAAAACGGGGTAATCCTGATAATGCTGGAAATCAGGACAGTGATTTGTAAAGGTGGGAAATAGATATAAAAAAAGGCAAGTTCATACTGATCAGCAAACAATGCAATCTCCTCACTCCCTGTTGTGCCTGAGTTATCTGGGTGTTTCAGACAGCTGTGAGTGATGAAGCACCCATCTGTGATGAGCTAAGGATGGGATGTGAGCCTTGGAGTCAAAATGGAATTGCCTACTTTTGACCAAAATGTACTTTATGGGCGGGTACGCTTTGACTGCCAACTATCTGTTTCATTTTGGCACTAGAAGTAACAGTCTTGGATACCTCCCTTTGGAGGGTTAGCTGCAATTACAGATACGTTTCAGAAGATTCTTCCATTTCATAGAAAAAAATTGATGAAAATTAGAAGGAACATGCTTATCATTTGCCAGACTTGCAAGATACATTTTTCCTACATATTTAGTGGTTTGGGTAATTATTTTCTTAATGAGGAAACTAGTCAAAACACATTATGGTGACTGATTTCACATCACCACTGTTTTTCCTAGCAGTTTCTGATTACTGATTATATGATACAGAAAAGCATTCATTTTTAATTACTGCCAGTAATTTCTTAGAGATCATTAATGGCCCAACTGCTATAGCCTACCTAAGTATTTTACAGCTTTCCTAAGGAAAAGAAAACCAAAAATCAAATAGGTTTTTTTTGGTTTATAGCTATAGTTTGAATTCAGGAAATGAAATAGCTCTGTGTTTGATTGTACATTAGGAACTTAAAGGCAAAAGGTGCTGAAAAAGACTGTATCTACCTATGCCATTACTGGACTAGGTAGCCTATAATACTGTATGAAGAAACACTTGTTTGCATTACTGTGATACTTCCAACTGAGGTTTGCAAAGCATGCTGCAAACAATGTATTTCGTCTCAAAGTAATTTTAATGTATAAGTTCTCATTTTACAGTTAGAGAGACTGAAGCACATGAAAGCATATGGGCATTTTCCACAGCTACATTCTGAACTGGCTAAGAAACTCGTGAACAAACACTGCAAGTCTTTTCCTCTTTCTCGGGCTTTACTCTTAGGCACCACTCACAGCATTCCATAACTTTCCAGGACATAGCTGGCTTGTGCCTTGCTTTCGTACCATGGTAGGAAGAGGAAAAAGCTCACCTAGTCCCAACACAAGACCCAAAATTACTGGAAGCTTCTGTCCTCGGCATGCATCTGACTACTTCTACTGCACTTCCAGGGTTACCAGGACCCAGAAAAGGGAGTATCTTCTTTATCTCAGGGAGGAGAACTCACCTAGGTGGCTGCACATTGCTCCTAATGCAAGTTAGCGTCTTGAGGGTGCCATTAAATATAATGGTTATCTCAAGGGTGCCATGAAAGAAATTAAGTTCTGTGTTGTTTAGGAGGAGGAAATACAGATTGCATTTGATGCATGGGCTTGTATTTGGTGCATGGTATATATTCAGGTATACATCCCATGTAGTTTTACCTTATCACTAACATTCATAGCCTGCTTGTCTAGAAATAACCTTTGTGGTTATGTTATTTGAAATCCTTGATGCAAGACATAATCTTGCCAGTGTAGCTCTACCATTCTGTACCATTTTACCAAAGTAATTTTAAGTGTCCAAGGATATGAATTTCTTGGTCATTTTAATACAACAGTGAACTGCAGCTTGCATTCTCTGCTAACGTGTTTTGTTGCTAGTGTCCAATATTACACAATAAGACAGTGAGTCCCCAGAACTCCCTGTCAGGAACACAAAGTACTCTAAGATAGATCACTTTCGTATTTTCTGGCATTCAGTGATGGTAAATCTCCAAATGGTTTGTAGGTCAATTTAGTTTAAATATCCAGAGCTCAGATTCCTAGAGCTCAGTTTTCTCAGGCTACAAAACCAGACTAGTTATCTAATGGGGGTAATGGTAGTGGTAAGGGAAATGAGAGAGAAAAAAACTTTCTCGTATTTTCTAGAACTGTCCCAGTTCAGCTTGAAATCAACAGAAAATTTCCCTTCTTTTTCCTTTTCTTTTTTCCCTTTTCCCTTCACCCAGTTTTTCACCTTCTGTATTTGCTGCTGTTTACATATTCAGGATGAAGCTCTGTCTCAGCTTTCACATGACCTCTCTGAGTTGCATATACCTATATGCATATTCCAGTGCCAAGGGCTTGTCTGGAAATAAAATAAGGATTATCTCAGACATACAGAATTCAAATTTACCTTGATCATAATATTTCTCAGGAAAACAATTGAACAGAAAGGACTCCATTTGAGGTCTGGCTGAAGAAGTCTTTAAAGCATCAGAAACCTTCCTGTTACGTACTAATCACCCATGTCAACTGGGAAGAGCACAGACTGCAAAAGTAGATTTTTTAGTTACAACTTCAGAAGTATCAAGTATTAGGAAAATGGGAATTGTTCCATTTTGCAAGAGTGGGACAACAAAACAATTTCATGTGTTTTGACTGATTTTATCTCCTTTGCACACACAGTGTAGTACATTTTCTTGAATGATTAAGTATAGATAAATCAGTTCTTCAGCACAGGTGTATGAATGTATAATTGATGTTTTAACACTTTCACAACAAAAAATTACTGAGGCAATTACATTTGAAATGCTGTGTAGCAGATTTTTTCTTCTAATGGAAGATAATTAAATATAATGAAATTACAATTTCCTCATGATTTTGCAATGGTAACATTTTAAAGCCTGTGTCATTTGCTTTTTGCAGCTGTTATTTTGTTCAAGGAGTCAGTGTATGACTTGACTTTTCTGTAAGATTTCCAAGTATAGCCACTTTTACTTCCTTTAATGTTACAATATTTGGCAGGGCCAGTCTCATGTGAATAAACGAGTGAAGAAATTTCATAAACTTTAGTGAAAATGCAAATAATTAAATTTTCTCAGATTTGAACTTGTGCTGAAAAGCATCAAGCACCAAGGGGTAACAAATGAAACTAGTCGTTTAATGCAGTACCAAAATACAACAACAGCAATCAGAGCTAATACTGCAGAAACTCTGTAGGGTGCAAGAAAGGGTAAAGAAATGTTGGAAACAACAGAGGGTATTTTAGATGATGGTTTAAAGGACACGAGGAAGCATGCTGAAATAATTTCCTGTAGCCCAAGCAGAGGAAAAGGCTTTCTATCACACTTGCATTGCCTGTGGAGACTCTGTGTGAGGGTCATCTGTGAGAGCAGTCATGCACATTGCCCGTGCAACACTTCCTTGGGACAGACACCTGCACTGAGCAGATGTAGGAGGCACCCAGAAGAAAAGGCCAGTTGGGAGGTTTATAAGGGCTGTATGCTTTCTCTTGTCATTGCTATTTTTACTGTAAACACCCATGAAACAAACCCTAGTGTAAGTTCAGACAAACCAGAGTTTCTTTCCTAATCCTTTCACTCTTTACCTTTGAATTACGTAGGGAACAACAAGTGCTGCCTCCTTCACCTCCATGATCTACCATGGATTTCAGATCCTGGCTTTTAGTTCACTCCAAACTCAGGTGCCCTCCAGCCATGTTTGCTGTCTCCATCAAGTCTTCTCGCAGCCCAATTGCTGCAAAAATTTTCTCTGTTTCTGGACTTCTCCTTTGTCAGAGGGAAAGCGGCTTATTCATACTCTACTCTGCTTTCCAAGCAGATTTTGTTGACAGCCTGCAATTCCCCCAGAGCCCTTGAGGAAGCCTGTAGGATTGCATGGGGTCCTTGACCCACGCAACTGGCTGAGAGTGCTGGGTACTACTTCAGCCAGAAGACTTGTGCAGAAAGGAGGGAGAGATATTGCACAGCAGATTGATTTACTGGTCCTGGACTTTGGATTTGTACCTCCAGCTTTCCCTCTCCACCCTCCCAAAACTTGGATTGTAGGAGGAATGCCTTTCTCGCTTACTGTGTATGTGCTCAGGGTTATATTTGAAGCCATGCAGTTTCCATGAGGTCATTTCATGGCACCTAGCTAAATACTTTTAAAAAATGTTGCCTCCTGCTTAAGAGAGAACAAATTTAAGGGTGCTCTGTTGGGGCTGGTGCACAGCTGGATTTGCGGGGGAGCTGATGCATGAAAATCAATGCAAATATGTCAGTTCTCCAACTGGATGTAGCAGCTTAGGGCATATACATACATAAGTGGGAAAAGGCAGAGTGAATAAAATACATGCAGTTATTCTGCTGTTCAGGGCAATGTGCTGGATTTAACCCC
Source organism: Ibycter americanus (assembly GCA_035590275.1). Lineage (NCBI taxonomy): Eukaryota > Metazoa > Chordata > Aves > Falconiformes > Falconidae > Ibycter > Ibycter americanus. Next base: position 60,084,123 of record JAVJGI010000001.1, read on the forward strand.
TGAAATGTCTATTCCACTCAACCCCCAAATACCATTTACATTAAAAGGGAGAACTTTTTTAAGTGCAGGGAAAGGTCATCAAACCCTTGTTACAGACCAAGAGATGCCCACAAGTTAGAAACTGAATAGTAACGGGCCACAGAAGGAGAAGAAATCTCTTGTAGCCATTTTAGTCGCTGATTCACAGTGATGGGGGCTTCTAAGGGCTACAGCAAAATGCACATGGGTTTACTAATAAATGTAATTTATCCTAATAAAGTCCAGAAGTAGGGGATTTAGTTACACTACCTCTTATGTCCCAGTGGCTTGGGAAAGGATCTAGCTCATACTGTTTTACTCACCTCAGAAAGAGAGAACTCAATACGCTTGCTAATAGAAAAGCTTGACCTTAATATTATTCTGTAGCTTATGCTCAGTTTTACTATTTTTGTAAAAGCAAACAAAAACTTTAGCAGGAACAGACAAATGAACAAAAAAATTATTTCTCTGGAATAAAGAACCCAGAAAAGCAAACAAGGAAACTGTTTTAATGAAAACCTGAGGTGGGAAATGCTTCAGCACATATCCTTTCTGCACAGCTCTGTTCTCTTATCTTATGAAACAGACAGGTGCTGGAAAAAGTGAACTGAAAATGACGTACTGAAGAGTTGTGCCAGCCCATTCCTTGCTGATATATCAGTAAGTGCTCTAGAGGAAGAAGAGTCTGATTCTCCTAGTTTTACATCCAAATTATTCCAGAAAAGCCAGGAACTCCCTCCTTTTATACATTGGCAAAAATAAGTAGGCCATGAGTATTTTCTCTGACGAGCTTTAGCCGTGAACACACATAATTTAGAGAAGCTGAAAACAGTATATTTGCAAACACATATGCAAACTGTCAATATACCCTCTGGAAAATGTGCTGCAGCTGGCTGATACTCTTACAATATTATTAAATGTGGGGTTATTATTTCACCATGTTTAGGTCACTTTTGGATACAATGTACAGGAGAGGGAAGTATTGGCCCTATTATATTAAGCAATGAGCTTTCCATATGTTGGAAATAGCATAATGAAAAGAAACTGCCCAGAGAAAGAAAACCTGGTATTTATGAGAGGGAGTACTCAGTACATCACCAATGAACCCATCCAGCAGAGATTCTCAGACTTTGCCTGTTACCATGCTGTCTGATCTCAAAAAAGGAAAGGGATGTTATTTCTCTTAAAGAAATAAAAAATAAAAATAGGCCATCCATCAACTAAAACCAAGACAAGTGTTTGGTTCTCACTGTTGAAATGGGATATTATTATTCCCATGGGGATTAATAAGCCTAGCTGGAGGAGTCTGGCCCTTCGGGAGGTCAATAGAGGAATGCTTATGATTAATGGTTTGGTCCATGGTCTATCTCTATGCTAAGTTAATAAAACTACATTGTCTTTTACTATCCCATATTAACACAACATTAAATTTCTTCTAACATTGATGTTGCAGATTGCCCTTGGCTCCGTGAAGTAAAATAATACTTTGTGGAAAAGATTTTACTGTACAAATAAGCAGATTTAGCATCCCAGTTTGTTCCCAGCTCTCACATGTCAGCATTGCCTGTAATTAGCTGTGAGCTGGAATGTGGGTTGCCATACAGTAACCACACCAAGCACCTTCCTTCACATCTTGATTTCCCATTTCAAATATCCCTGTCGAGTTTAGAAAATGAGTTGTGGAAGCAAAGGAGAGAAGACTCAGAACCAGAATTTTAGGTGAACCTAATGAAGAATCAGCCTGTTAAATACTTTTTTTTTTTTACTTGGCTTCACAAGAAGTACAAAATGTTGTAGGAAAGCATTGCTTAAACAAATAGATCCCTTGAATAAAATAATCACATGTATTCAGCAGTTAAAAATATATTTCAAAGGACAGCTTCCACTATGAAGTTAAAAAATCTCAAAATGAATGACTGGAGATTACAGTGACATGCTTCCAGATGCTTTTATTTTTTATAATCAAGATGAAGGGTCTGTGAAAGGTGAAAGCTTGCAAGCTCTGCATGAAGTCCTGTTTTCTCACCTGACAGGTCTGAGATGGCTGTGGAAGCCTCTCCAGAAAATCCCAATGCTAATCAGTCGCTGTCATGAGGTTGTTAGAACAGCTTCTCCTACTTAAAGCAAATTTAGTTTTCAGACTTCCATCATTCTCCTGACTTCCACAGAGGTGATCCATATGTGCACTGAAACTACAGAGCAGACCCAGCCTTTCTCAAACCTTTTGATACTAGCAACAAAAATGCCAGCTACTGCGATCAGTGAACATGAGAGACCTGCTGATTAATTTCCTGGTTTTATTCTGCCACTTGCCAACAGACTCCACAAATAAATGCATTTGTTGCCTATAGAGAAATGTAAACAACATTGTGACATAGGGTTTCATTACTTCCTGACTGTATTTTCCAAATGGGCAGAAAGATATTCCATGAACTTCAACTACTCCAGAGAGTGGCTCTCTGCTTTCCACCATACTTCTCTGTGCAACTGGATATCCTCACTGAACTCTTGAGGTTTTAACTGCAATGACACTGGATATCCCAAACACTAGCACTTCTAATAGATGCGACTGTTACTTTTTAAAATAATTAAGGCAGCAACACTAATAGCCATGGGATTTAATCGTGTGGGAGCTGTAGGAAAAAAGCTTTCCGTAAAGGTGGTGTCTTTTCCTCGCTCACTGTTCACTTTGAGGTATCTCTGCAAGGCCTATGCGTTCTTCCAAACTTTCTGTGAGAGATTTAAAGAAAGGGGGAAGGGGACAGGAAGAAGATATGTTCTCTGCACTCTCTCTTGCATTGCACAAATCCACTTCTCAGACTGCTAAAAAGGTATAAATTTATTAAACAGACATAACTTGTAAAGTAAAATCCTTACTGTGTCATCCTTAATACAGTGAGTTAATTTAAAATAAACTCCTATAAATTTCCTATCATACACATCACTTGGAGGAAGAAAGTGAATGAGGAAGCTACTGGCAAGATGACAAATACTGTGATGTTTATGATACACCACCTAACAGAGGCTGTATTAAATACTAAAGCAAGCATTGACAGCCTCCAATAAAAATTGCAACAATGTTCAAAATGTGTTGGAAAAGACATGTGTTTTCCAAACCCAGTTAGGAGTCGCAGGCCAGGCACTCAGCAACTTTCTCAGGAAAAATAGCCATCCAAGGGGCTGCTGCTTTTGCAATCACAATAAACCTCCCAACACACAAGCTGCCTTAGCAGTGTACGGATGAAACTTGGGATGTAAATGTACGGCTGCAAATCATACCCTTGCCTTCAGACAGAGCATTGCTAATCTCTCTGGAATATCATGTTAAAGCAATACTTTGCATTTCCATGCAGATTGCTCTGTCTGACAGCGGTGGTTAGTCCCAAAGTAGCGATGGAGTTAGCCCCACGTTACGGGGTTGGACCGAGGCCAGCGTTTCTCCTCATGCTTCTCAGAGAATGAGTCAACACACCTGCTCTAAAAATCTGGATGCAGTCAGCAGCCAACAATGTCATCTTTGGCACAGTTGCCAAAACTCCATCTGAATTATGTTCTTTAATTCAGGTTTTAACGCTTTTAATACAAGACACTATTGGAATTTTTCATGACCTAGTTTTTCTTCTCCCAAAAGATGTGCAATAAGAAAGTAAAACCACTGCTTGCCTTAGGTAAAACTTTAATCTTTCTTGTGAAAACTGTAATAAATATTACTTTCAAAATACAAATAAACTCTAGTTTTTTTGGCAAGAAAGAGTCTTCTAATTTTTTTTTAATTAGCAGTATTTTCTCAACAATAGTAGGACCACATTCTGCAAACATAACTGATGTGAATAATGGCTTGCAGGGCAAGGCACATGGGTTTTTTTGCATAATTTCTTAATATATGCAAAACAGAAAGAGAATTTTAACTGAGGAATTTATTTTCACTCCACAACAAAGAAAAATCAAAATGTCCATGAAATCGTGTTGGTTTTCTGACCTTTAAATAAAATGGCTGCCAATCTCAACAGAGGGATAATGGTGCAAAGTATGGTGCAGTAACACCAGCAAAGTTAGCGTACAAGTAATGTAAACCTCAGTGAAAACATTTTTGTTGGGGTATGTAGGAATGAGTAGCAGTATGTACGTACAAATAATATGTCCACAGTTCAGATCTAGCTATTACCAGCAGGTAGTTTTGTTCGCAGGGTGCTTTGAAAATGCTGAGCTCCCTGTTCCTCCACAGCCAACCATGAATAGGAGCAGCCACTAAACTTTTCTTTGTTTATTGGCACACAGTTGACAAGTTTTTCCAACTTTCTCCTTGTGCAGTAAGAGGGGTTGCCAAATAAACTGCCCAATGCCTGAAGAATGCTCAAGTAACCTCTGTATCTTCCCCCTGTTGTATCCTCCCACTTCATTTGCCACACTGGGAACTAAACCAATATGCTGATGGAGCTCTCCATGTTTCAAAGCCAATAGAGAATCTGGAGCTCTCCATGAATGTTACCTATTATCTAATGTTGCAAAACAGAATTAATTAAAAAACAGAGCAAACTGATATCACAAGTGCAGAAAGAAATCCCCTACTTATCCAAAATAATACAATGCTGCTCCTTTAAAAATAAAAGTCCAACTTTGCTTTAGATTTCTAGACAAACAAACCACAGCTTCTACATGGTTTCCTCAGATGCAGTGTTTGCCTTGTTATTTCCTAAGAAATTTTTCATCTAGAGTGGTAAAGACATCTAATTCCCTAAGACTACTACCTATCTGATATATTAGCGTACAAAAAGCAGAGAACTGCACTGTGAAAGACCTGAAGTGTATTATTGGTTAAAGTCATAGAATCATAGAATGGTTTGGGTTGGAAGGGACCTTAAAGATCATTTAGTTCCAACCCCCCTGCCAAGGGCAGGGACACCTTCCACTAGACCAGGTTGCTCAGAGCCCCATCCAGCCTGGCCTTGAACACTGCCAGGGATGGGGCATGTGCAGCTTCTCTGGGCAACCTGTTCCAGTGCCTCACCACCCTCATAGTGAAGAAGGCCTGAGTTCAATATACTAGGAGGAATATGGAGTCCCTGGGACTCTAGGGATGATTCTAGCTAAAATGATATTTAAATATATAACATGTCAGCATAGATGGCTGTCTCCAGATACGCTGAAACTTTAGTGAATGTAGTACAAGCTGTGTAGTAATGCAGCACCCAAGGAGAGCTGAAAAATCTCTGAAAAGAAGTCCTGTTCAGAGGGTTGTCAAAGATATTTTCCATCCTTACTTGGTGGACACAGCATAAGGGGAAGGAAAAGCAAGGAAGGAAGAAAAATCTGACAGGAGACTGAAAAAAAGTAGAAAATGGAGGGTCGAGGGAGGAGCAGTGAGGGAGTAAAAGAGAGCAGTGTACAGAGCACCAGAAGGCTTGACTTCTGTTTCCATCTCATCCCTGGAATAATGCATGACTTTGAGGGAGTAATGCCATCGCATTATTTCTCTTTCCCATTGTCTTATCCGGTGTTAACTCTTTGGAACAGGAACTATTTCTTAACGTTTGTAAACAATCTGCCAAAAAGGGCTATCATTTTCACTGGGGGCCACAACAAGGAGTAAGACTCTAACGTAGAGAGAGGAGGTATATCTGAGAGTATGAGTGAAATATTGTCTTGAATACAGAAAAAAACTGATACACAAAATGAATATAAGCTATGAGTTTAATAATGTATCAGTTAAAGTCATAACCATCCTAATGATTGTGTCAAGATTTTGTCATTGTGTCTTGCTTAAAACCCTGTTTTCCTAACAGTAAAGATCCTCCAAGGCCTTGCTCTGCCACTGGTTCATTACTACACAGCAAACACTCCTTGCAGATTAGTTCATGTACTGTCAGGAAGCCTTTCATCCAAGCACGGACCCTAAATCTAAGGATATCCCTGAATGAATGTGCATTTTCACCCATGCTGCACCCAAGCCAGCCAAGGAGGAGGTCCAGGATTCCTTGTTCAGCCCAGAGTGCTTATTTAGCCACGTTCCTAGTTTAGCCCTTCTAACACTCTAGGGAGAGACCTGTGAATAATTGTATGCACATAGGCTATGACACAGAAAGAGAGAAGGAAGGGATGGCACATAAAGCAGGACCAGTTTCAGCACCTTAATTTTCAAAGGGCTATCTTCTTTTCTTGTTTAATTAATCCTATAAGGTCAAACTTGACACCAACACTGAGGTACCTTTATACTGGCACAGGGAAGACTTGTCCTTGCTTTAACAAATGCAACTGGACTACATCAATTGTTAGCAAACAGCAATAGGCATTTTCAGAGAACTATGTATTTCATGTCTGCTGCCACATCCACATGACATCTGCTGCTTCCTCTCCTCTTCTATTTACCTTAGTTCTCTCCCAGATCTCCTTATAACTACCTAGGGGACAGACAGCATCTATTCTGGCCCCTTCTGAGCCTTCTGTGTGCTGATGGGCCAGACACTAAGTCAACAGGACAGATTGCTGCTCTGCTCAAGCAATAGTGTTTTCATTTGTGGGTACTAGTCTGAGTCTCCTCCATCTAAAAACTGTTTTTCAAAAGGCTCAAGAGCCTCCTTTAATATCTCAGAAATATCTGCCCCATAATGAAATTTGGTTACAGTTGGAGGAATGGGTACAGATGCATGGATGAAGGGCCAATGCTCCCCCATAAGCCACATTTCCTTAGAAAATTATGTTGAAAAATTATACTTTTAATATTTCCATTGGCAACCACAGCCTTCTGTCCAAATGACAGGTTGATTAAATCTTAATGCTGCTGTTGCTGCTATGACATACTGGAGAATTCATACTCATTTCTGTATTTGGCCAGACTAACTAGTTTCACTTGAGTATATTTTGTATAAGTAGCATGTAGAAAAAGCTTGAAAACATTTAATGATTGCTATTACTGGTTGAAAGGAATGTATTTAGTATTAAAATCCATGTAATTGAGACAAAACCTTTTTAAATTTCATTTCAGACTTATAAGCCACATAATAAACTAATAAATAAATTGAACATAAATCCCAGCCACCTGTCTTTTCTTTATTTAATACAGATTAGCAGCTGGCTTGGGCTTTTGTCAAGACTGTGGGAATAAGTTAACATGTTTAAGACAAGCATTTCCACGGCTGACTTGCAGTGCAAGTTGTCTTCCATAATTCAACAGCCGCATCAACAAAATGAACACTAGCAAAACAGCATTAGAAAATGCATTCCTCTGAAATTGCTGGAGCAGGGAGTCCTCAGGTCAAGGGTCCTTGAAGAAATGTGGGCCAACTTAACAGTAGTTCCAAACAAATCATTTCACAAGCCACCTGCGTGTTCATCACTGAACAGAAAATCAACTTTTTCTGTGAGAAAGCAAGCCACACAATGTTTTTTTTTGTTTCACAGAGAATTATATCATCATGTATCAAGAGGAGTTAAATCAGAAAGAAAACGTTAAATAAAATGAACCAAGTGGGGTTGTTTAGAAATGTCAAGCTTTCTTCCACACCTTGAAAGTTCAGTCATCTACTCAGTGTCAAACCCTCCCTTTCCTTAACTGTTTCTCAATTGGCCATTTTAATATTTCTTGTTTTGGCTAGGACACAACATGACTTTTGCATCTAGGAGCAGCATGAAGATGTCATGCATTGTGCACTGTCATCAGCAGCTTGTGCTAGCTGGGAGATTGCTGTAATGTGTGAGGGTTATAGGAGATTACAGATTATTAGAAACAGGAAAATGTCCTCTTAAACTGGGGCAAACTGGAGTCCAGAAAAGTTGACTCTGCTGCCAAGAGGTGTATGGAAATGTCAATGGGGCTATGAAAAACAACTGAAATAGCTAAAAATATTCAATGTGTCATTAATTTGTGGTATCTTTATTGCATATGAAGATGAACTGAGACTGATGCCAAATTTCTGGTTTATTTTGCTTTCAATAGATTTTGCTTCTTTCAAACAAAGAAAAAGACATGTTTTCCTCCCTTTCTCAGTCTGCTTTTTCTATTTTAGTTCTGGGACTTTTAGATTTTGTTAATAGTTGAGTATACTATGTAAGAGCTGAGCTTTTGCTGGAAGAACGCTTACAACAAAGAATCAGTAAGCTGTATATTTTTCTCACATAAAGAAGCAGTCTTAACAGTCCTTTCCTTACTAACTTATGCCTTAATGCTGAAACACTCCTTCATCCAGTTGCACAATGCCTGCACTGCCCTTTTCAGTCTTGAGGGTTTCACTCTTCTAGTCCTTACTGGACTTGGTAGCAAATCTACACTGAGTATCATGAACAATGAGGCTGGTACCAAAGAGAGTTTTGTATGGTTAAGTCTGCTGCATTGGGTGCTGGATTCTTTTCCCAATATCTGTACCCCAGTATTCAACATCAAAATCTCACAGGGCTAGTCAATAAATCAGCAAGAGAAGCAGATGGACAATGTACCTAACATGCAGACTCTAAGCAGCACATGATTCCAGGATGTCCAAATTCTGCAGCTTTGACTCATTTTGTGCACTTCCCCTCTATTTTTTTAATGCATAATTGTCATGAAAAAATTCCCACAGAAACTAACATGATGCAGAGCTCATTGCTGAATGAGTGGTCTATTAATTAGACATCTTTAGAAAAACGGCTGTTCTATGCTCAACAGATTAAACCGAGCCCTTGAGATATTTGAAGTTTGTTCTGTCACTATCAGATAAACACAACAGAACATGCCGACCTGCAGAGGTTCATGACTAAATTGTTTGCCAGGTTAAAAAGAAAGGGAGAGGAAAAGCCTTGTTAATCTTCTCCATTCCTAATTTTAATAAAAAGTAAATATTTTTGTAAAAACATTTCAAAGGCTTCCACTTTCAGCTATGTGGCAGGTCAAGATTAGGGAAAACATAAGCACCTCCTAAGGTTAAACACACTATTTGTCTCTGTCGTTCAAACTACATCTGAGTATATTTTACAGATAAGTTTAGATAGGGCAAAGCTCAAACTCCTTTCCTTTCACTTTTTACCTAGAAATATACAGCCAGAGATGCAGTAAGTTCAGAGCAATATCTTCTTCTCATTACAGATATTCTACTTGGTTCTTAGAACTAATGAAAAATTTTATTACATGAAGTGTACAATGATTTGAAGCTCCTATTCCATTGTGGATAGAATACTTTATAAGTAAAATAAAATTTCTGGCAAATGGCATTTTAGACAATTGGAAAGCTTTAAAAGTGCTATTAGATGTGCTTTGTTTACCACATTCAATCATTCAAATTATTAACTCATTTATTAGACTCATGGAGGAGTGGGATAGTTTAATTGACTTCTGGTAGATAATTTGCCTAGTGTACTTTTATTTTGAGGTAGGCAGACTACTATGATGATTTGCTTTATATTATGGAAATTCATTTTTTAGCTTTGATTTGGAACATGAAATTGGGGTGGGGGCAAAGACCATTTCTACAAAGACCGAAGAAAACTCTTTTCACTTCACCAAGTCTTGTGCTTGGATGGTCCCCCTAATATGGGTGTGGTGGCAATGGATTTAAATTTGATTTTCATTAATGGCATTACAGCTGTCTATCGGGCAGGAAAAATCTACACATCACATAGCAAAAGCAGTATTTACAACATTTACAGAGCAATCTCTTCCAGCCAACACAGGACAAACGCCCTGCAACACTTCTCTCAGGCCCAATTTTTAACACATTCAAAGTAATTTTATATTTTAAATTCTCAGACTAGGAATAGACTGTGTAAACATTTATATCTGTCTTGAGTAGTAGATCTCAGCTGCTGTGAACTGGCGAAGCGCCAGCACCGTAACAGAAAACACATTTATTTATATAATGATTGACTTTCTGTGCCAGGAAATCTCTTTTTTTCCTTCACTGGCAAGAGAGACTGAAGTACAGGTGAGGGTGGACAGGCAGGTGGGCAGATAAAACAAATTTTCCTTATAGCAATACCAAGAGATTTGCTGGGGGGAAGAGGACCTTAGCAGGGGCGTCTTCCATGCAGAGTCATGGGGCTGATGCCCAGCTGCCTCTTCTTGCTGTGGGCCCTCGAGAGCCACCCAGCCAGGGACACTCCCAGTGTGGTTACCCTAAAACCACATCAAAGCGGGGTTTACACCACAAAAAGGAAAACAACACAAGCTACAAAGACAGTGTTTTCCTGTGGTGGGAAGGGTAGAACTATCTCATCCAGCCTCCCAGCTAGAGGAAGCCCAGCAGCAGCACTCCCTTCTGCAAGGCACAGCCTGCTGGGGGACCTCAGGAGATGATCTGGCCATATAACCTAGGAATGCGGGTAGCAGATGTTGGGAAGCCCAGTGTCCTACAGCTGGCTCACACATGGTTTTTAATTCCATGCCCCGGCGGCTTGCGCTTGCTGTGGCTGTCTTGCCACTGCATTGTCCCAGCAAATTAAATGGGTAGGGGGATAAAAGAAGAAACAGAGAAAGAAATTTGGCACTCTACAGGTGGAAACCCTACAGCAACGTCAAGATTTGAGGGGATTGCTAGAGAAATCATGTCATTTAGTTCAGGCAGGGTATATGCTGCCACAGAGATCATTTTCTGCAAGGCTTGTCGACTGGCCCTGCAATCAATCCATGGTTTGAGAAAGTGATTCCTTCCCTTGAATATTTATGCAGTGAAATGTTCCTACTGACAGTATCCCAGCCTGGAGTTTCTTTGTAAAGAAAGCACTTGATTGTTACTAGCTTCTAAGGCAGTTATGTCTTTCTTCCAACTGTTGCATAAATCTTTTTTCTTCCCTACTGTACCTCCATCTTTCTGGGGAAAAGGTATCTTTTTGCTTTGTGCTCATAGATGGAAATGTCAGATAGGTTCAGAACAGCAGTTAATCCCCACTGCAGGAGGAAGACTCGGTGATCTGTTTTCAGGAAAGCTGAATTTAGCAATAGCTCTTTTCTGAAGCAGTTGGTAAAATGTTATGTTCAGTTACCTACAGATACTATATGTGGTTCTCAACTCATAGAATGTAGCCAGTTCTATCCTGCCACAGTGTGGTCAGGAAAGATCCCTATTCCTTTCATCCCAAAGTTTAAAATTAAAAGCTATTTGTCACCAACATGACAGCTGTGTTTCTTTCTGAATGGAAAATAAAAGTTGAGTCTGCATTTTTTAAAACTTCATATAAATCTATATGAACTCCTGGCAGGGAAAATAATCCTATGTGTATGTCAGCATTCCACAGCAGGGTTTTAACAAAGATCACATGTTGCACATTGGAAAGCCATAGCACAGAAACATTGCAGTTAAAAACAAAACTCCTGCATATCTGAATAACACAGCCTAAAAACTATTAATCTGAACAGCTGTCCTGTGCATGATAGGCAATAAAGGAAAATTTCACTCAAACAAAGCATAAAAAAGAAAACCTGCTATAAGAATATGCTTAACTAAACAGAATTTCATCCATTTTTTTGCACAGCATATATTATTCTTTGATCACAGTAAACAGATTCTTCCATAACTTTTCCTGTCTTGCTTTCTTAAGGCCTGACTATAGGAAGAGTTTAATACAGTGCACTTTTAATGCTCAACTTCAGAGTTAATTAGTTAAAGAGAATGGGATATAAAAAGCAAAATTACCTATTGTAATTGGGCCATGGAGAATTTTAGCCTAGTCATTATTTGATTTAGATTCACAGAATACGCTTTCCAGACCATATAATTATGTGATATACTCCTGTATCACATGAGTGAGAAATTATATTCTTGATAAATGATCCTAAGGAATTTTTTTTGTGAAGATTAGACTATGTGCTACTGTGATGCATAGAGAGAACAGTAATTAAAAACAGGTTTATTTTGTTTTTCTTATCAGTTGTGAGAATTATTGAGAGCTTTGGTATTTGAATTTCTGTATTTGTTGACAGGAGAGGAAAAGCAGGGGCAGTGGCTATGCATGTTTGTTCAAAATGCCATCCAAATAGTCTTTTACGCTATTTTGATTGGCTTTGGTGGTAATTCAGTCTACCGATCCATACCCTTCAGACAAGTAGTGCCCGTTCTAGCAGTAGGTGGATGTAATGCGCATGCCAAACTGTTAGGATGGGATCTGATGGCATGGATATTAAGAAAGAGCAAATTCTAAATATAATACATTCCATATTCCAGTTTTTCATTATCATACACTTTCCCATAAAACACAAAAAGCTGAAAATGGTCAAAATACTTATTCTCTGCCCTCCTCAGGATAAGAGCTACAAGTCTGTTCGTACACTGGATGGTCTGGCAAAACAAGTGACCCACATACTAGGATTTGGCACATTTATCCCTTGCAACAGCAAATTTCAAGTAAGTCAAAAGCTCTTGGCTTCCATTTCACTGCTTTTAGGAGATCATTTATAGTTTTTGAGTTTGCTGGTGCAGTACTGTATGAAAATATAAGATTACAAAGCCTAATTTAAAAAAAGTGCAGTTATGTTAGGAGATGGTTAAATTCTGAAACCTTTACTCATTGCTTAGCCTCGATCAATTAAGAGCAAGTTCTGACTGAATAAAATCTGTGCAAGGATTTTGGGATTTATGTTCTCAGTGTTTCCCCCCAAATTTCTCTGAATATCTTTTATTCATGTTTGGATACTTAGTGAACATCTGTGTTTGGAGGTTTGTTTTGGTCAAAAGAAGAGGATTTTTTTAGAGTGCAGTTAAACGTAAGTAGTTTAGAGATAAATAACACTCCTGCTCAGTTAAAATACTCTTCTATTGCTTCTGTACGTGACTTGGCCCAGGGTTGATTATTATTCTCCCTGCATCACAGAAGTGTGTAGCAGATATTTTATGGTTGCTTAGAACTGGCAAAAAAGGCAAAGGGTGGGGAAGGAAAGACAAAAACATCTTTTGGTGACTTGGCCCTTGAGGGTTTGTTCAGAGAATGAAGTTCTTTGAAGGGATCCACACACTATGTTCATATTGATAAACCCTGTGCTGGTTAATCATTTAGTAGAGTTAGAGCCACAGTTAAGCCAAGAATAAAAGTAGTGCCACTCAAAGGAACAGAGACTTTATGAGGAGCTAAATTTAGGATGAGACTTGCTTTAAACAGATTGGGAGAATAAATGGGTGAGTAGATGATCAAACTCTGCTTAGAGCTAGATATTAGATTTGCCTGTTTTCAAGCTACAAATCAAACCTAAATGTTGCTACTTGACTGATACCCATTTTCAAGGAAAAACAGTCAGCCTCGACACAAAATAGGAAAGTCATGTCAGTCCCACATGAAATTTTATTGGTTAGTGAATGGTATTAATATTAGCATGCTAGGTATGACATCCATACTATAGCACACTGTTCTGGGCATAGGAGAGAAAACAAAAAGGTGAATTATCAGTCAGAGGCTGGAGGAAGTACATGTTCCTTACATATAGTCCCAAACAGCCAAATAAAATCCAGTGGCTGCAGCTGCTGCAGATTCCCTGTAAACCTGTCATAGTCGCTCTGACATTACTGATTTGAGAAAAAGAATAGCCAGCTGTATTTGAGTCCTCCACATCTCAGGGGAGATATCTGGCCAATTTTGTACTGAGGTGCATAATGGGAATGCAACCCAGCAGTCCCTGTCTGCACCCATCTCCACCAATGGAAGGAATGTGGCCTGAACATGTCTCAGTTCACTCACTTGTTCTCTCTCTGCCGCCCAAAGGGGCTAGGATCCATAGCTCTGAGGCTCAATGCTAGTGAGCTTAGGTTTTCCCACTGGGGACTGCATGACTTATGTGAAGATGCTCCTTGCACAAAACACATAAGGACCTCCTTGGCACTGAAATACCATCACTGATCTGTGCTCTACTCAATAGGTTAGGAGTTCAACAAAGTGCAGTTGAGCAGCAGTGCAGAACTGTGAGCAATGCTGTCCTGAGCCGCTATAGCCATGTGGTACAGTACAATAAGCTATACATGTGTCTTAATTATCTTGGATAAATACCATAACTGCTAGGCTACCAACTGAAAGCACTCAGGAGTAACACCATTGCTGCCCTCTCTTCTGTTTCATTCTTGTGATTGATGCCTAAAATGAAGCTTTTACTAGCATGGTTAGAAATGTCTACAGCACAAACAAACCATGTCCTGATTCAAAGTGAAGAAAGTCTTTCTGTTTTAGCATAAACCAGACATTTCTCCCCAAACTGTTATTTTGTTTCATTCAAAATCCATCCTCCTGCTGCTTTGCTTTGATGGTTAAAAATCATACTAGTCTGCAAGGTTGTGGGAAACCCTGAAAAACGTAGTGTGGGATGATTTTAGGCCAGGCATGAGAGGAGCAGTGTGGGGAGAAAGGCTTCACAACGGTGTATGCCGCTGTGTAAGAAGACAGCAGTTATTTGGGGGTAGAACAAAATACTGCAATGGATACGGGGTGAATTCCACCTTGCTGTCACTCCCCTACTTGGAAGAAGTTAATTTGAGAAATTTTGATTATCATATCTTTTCTACCCCTCTGAGTCAGAGCTTCATTTCTAGCCAGAACATGCCGCTGACATTCGCATCTGAAATCAATTTATACTCCTAAAGATGTTAGCTAGTAACCAGTGAGCAAAACCAAATGCTGACATTTTGTTTTAGCTAATCTTTTCAGGTAGTTCAGAACTTCGTGTAGCAGCACAGATTAAAATAGGATATTTGTTTAATTAAACTTCTATTAAAAAAAAAAAAGAGCTTACAATTTTGTTATTCTCTTCTCTTGGAAATACACGGGCAACAGCTGAAGTTAGAATTTGCTAGTAAAAACTTGTTTCTGTTTTTATCCGGCTAAATAAAGGGACACTGCAACTTAAATGCAACTGATCCCGCTTTTCCTGAAATCTGCAGTGTGGTTCTGTGGCTTGGTTGTATCTTTTAGCCAAAAATATCTTCATACAGTATCTGTCCATAGGGCAACAGGGCTATGAATACATACTCAAAAGGCATATCAAGCCAGAGATTGTTATTAATAGGTCTTTTATACTTCAGCCTCTGGAATAAATCCTTTTTCTTAGATTCATTCGTTTCGTCACTGAGCTTTAAAGTGGGATATATTCACTTTGAGTGAGATCCTAAGTCATCCTCTTTACAGCTATTTTGTTATTTCATGCCTGACTATTACTTCCTAGCCACACAGCTGAAGTCATTTCTTCACAAGGAACAGAAGATTTGGGCAAAAATTCTATCCTAACTTCCAAGCATTCAGCTATGGTTTTGAAGGCTACAAACCTGGCCAGCATGTGTTTTTTTCCCCCCAGACTTGGAGCTTGACTACATTTGCCTAAGATCTCTTCAGAGCAGGGAAACAAAGCAGCCATTCATGCCGCAGAAAGCCTTTTGTCCGGGTCCCAGGAAAAGGCAGACAGACCATACAGACAAATGGTGGAGGCATGATTTGGGCTTGCAGGACAGTAGTAAAACGGTTGAAGTTTAGCAGGAAGACAGAAGCCTGCAGAAGGGAAATGGTTTGCACCAGCCTTAACAGTAATTAGTGGAAGCCCCTTACTATTCCCTTCAGGACAGTACAGATGGTCTGTCCCGGTTCACCAATGCCCACCTACAACACCCAGGGAGCCAGCAGTTGTACGGAAATTGCATTTGACCAACAAAACTCAAACCAGCATTGCCAGGAGGGGAACACAGACACATGAGGTTGTCTTTGGGCCTTTTTTTCCCTGGCATGGAAGATAGCTCACAGCTTTCTCCAGATAGGACTTACTACTGCTTCCAGTGAACTGACCGTTTATTAGCTGAATCTGTTCCACAGAAAATGCCTGTGGCACATTCAGCTGCAGGAGCAGAGAAGAATAAAATGTTTCAGAGGGAGCCTCTGTGGTCTCCTGGAGGGGCTGATAAACAAATCCTGTTCCATTCAGCAGCTTGGTGTGCAGACATACTTTGTGCATGCCTCAGGCTATGGGATGCATTGTTAATAATCACTTCAAAGTACTCTATGGGCATTTAAAGTTGCTCTCTGTTTGCAGCCGTTTCTTTGGTCTTTTGGACACTTTTGAAGTTCTGGCCAGTGGTATGCCAGTACTGCCAGCAATACAAACTGCACTATTGTTGCGTGGCGCTGCCGCTGTGTCTCAAATACTCCAGGCCTCCTGTCTTGGCATATCAAGTGTATTTGTGTGTGCATGTTTATTAAAATTGAAGAGCCTTGCACTATTTGATGCACATTGGCAGAACTTTGGCAATATTTTCTCTATTGGCACACAACTGATAATGGCCACTTCTGCAGGGTGGGGATTGCAGTGATGAGTATCTTATTTTGTATCTACTTACATCATCCTTTTCTCCTGGCAAATTATCTTAAAAATGGCTTATGAGGAGTCTCAAAGGGAAAAGAGTTATTTGGTTTGTTTATTTGATTAAGAACATTTTAACCCATAGATTATATAAAAAAAAAATCCTAGGCTCAGATGACAGGGCTCATACCTGCCTGATAGCAGGTCACATATATTGCATTATACCAAAATGCATTGTGAAGATCTTTGCAATAGAACTACCAACATCTGCCTGGAATGTTTTAGCTGCAAGACAGTGTAACTGTGGATCATCTTGTAGCGTACCATGAAGAATGAAGAGGATGACATGGGGTACAGGAGATCCTGATCCTTCATTGTTACAAATGCTGCTGCAGATCTTTTGGTAGTGGTGAGGCCTGGGATGGGAGGGGATACTTCATTTGCACTTCTGACCATATGTTGTGGCATCTTAGCAGTGCTCACATCCTGAACCTTTTTTTTTAACCTGTGTGAAGGTGGATGTAGTTTCATGGTCATTTAAAGCTGATATAAATGAGAGCTAGGACCAAAATGTTGCCTCCTTCCTCTGCTTTCCATCCCCACCTATGAACTCCCATTTCTGCCTTTGTTCTGCCACAAAAGTTCACAAGGCCACACAATGACTTGGACCAGGAATCACTGTGGCTGAAAACAGCAAACAAATAACCAAACAAAACAAATGAACCCTGCCTCTAAAAACCCTCACCAGTTTTCAGCTAAATCAGTTTCCTGCCCCAGCTCAGCACCTGACAACATGGTCACTTACAGCAGCACAAAGGCAGAGACAGGAAGGATGCAGCCGTTGTTTTACCACCGTTACTAATTTTCCAAGTCAATGGAATCTGAAGCACAGCATGTCAAGTCTGGGGTGTTATAGGCCATTTCTTTACTTTCCTGCCCCTCTGGCTAACACTGGCCAAGAAAGCATGTGAGTTTGCAACACTGACATTAAAATCACCCTGGATTATTTATCAATTAAAATCTTTAACCACTTCAGCATATCTGATAGCTGGTAAAGTAATCTATATATCCTTCCACCACTGTCTTAGATTTTACGCTGTTTCAGAAATATATCTTTTCCTCAGTCCATCATTAAAGGTTCCTTGATGGACACAGAGGCGTAAGATCCTTCTTCTTCTTCTGTCCTTCCCTAAGTTGGGAATGTCTGGCATCTATTCTCTTTCTATTGCAAAAACTGTCCTCATGTCTTCTGCAATTGGGCATTAGGATGCAATTCAAAGGATTATGTAATTCTCCCTTTTTGCTTCCTTAAACGTTCTTGATTAGTATTTTTGTATATTTGCATATTATAAATATATTTGCATATCTGTTCCTGACTCCTTAGTTTCTTTAGAAGTGGTCATTAAACTGCATCATTGTTATCTCAACAACCAGTAATTTTGTAATCTACTAGGTTTGTCAAAAAAACCATACTCAAATGTAGCACAGAATAAAACATCTCAGATCTTAGAAGGATGCCTACGATTATGGGATTTATACCAACTATTGTAGGTCTAATAAAATAAATGTCTGCTGGTGAGGTGAAAGCCAGTGTTATGTAATACATAAACACATGCCTCTTCGTTTTAGGTCAACATCTTGCAAGATTAAGTATTCTGATTTCATACCAGCTGCTTCCACTGGTGTCTCCTCTCACCTGCAGATGGGGCAGGAAGGATCTTGGCTGCATTTCAGCCAGATGGTGACTTTCCTTTGCAAAAACATATGTTCACCAGTGTGCCATGTTCAGCTGCTGGTTCTGGCCTCATCATAACAGTTTGTTCAGTGGAATTAACAATTTCTAGTCTGTGGGAAGGTATACGGATACCCTGACCAGCTTTTAGAAAGAGAAGGCTGAGGAAACATTAGGCAAGACTGGTCATTCTGACTAGTAGGCTGAAACAGTTGGTATTTATTAAATATATTAAAGGAAAAGTCAGAATCTGGTTATGTTAAAACAAAGGCAACAGAAATAATAAATAAATAGGGTAAAATGCTCTGTGAGAGACTGAGTGTGCTGGATTACATTTGAGCACACATTTGACAACCTGATGGAATTTTTTAGTAAACTTTGGGGTGAAATATACTAATTCTTTCTGGAATTATGAGGTACAATTCAACTGACAATAATAGCATGATGGCAGAATATAAAAGGAGATATTAAGAAAACAGTTCTTTTCTTGAGACCTGAAATTATGCAGCACTGAGGAAAATATTTAAGCAAGACAGCCATAGTTGTGATAGGAAAAAGTCTTGAAAAGGAAACTGGGAAGAGTAGGTAGGCCTGAGAAAGGGCTTTTGGTAACTTAGAGGTGTTACCAGGATTAAAGAAATAGTTGACTGAAACTTGTGACCGCCTATTCCTTCTGTTTGTATTAAAATAATAAAATTCAGTCAATGTACAGATGTACAGTTTGCCTTAGTAATTTTTAGGCACCTCCAAAATCAAAAACAGTGTCTTTCAGTGCTATTGTAAATAGTTTTTTGAGGTTTCATATTTTTCACCTTTTTCTCCCCATAATGTTGGTACAGGAATGGCATCCTGCATTCTTTAAATATGGTATAAATCTATGTGCAATTCAATATGATTACTGCGTGCATGTTTGAGTGTCTGATCAACCTTTGATTGATTATATTATATTATTACATGATTATATTTCTTTCTAAAATGCAGAATGGCTTAAAAAAAAAAGGCGCTATCTGCTAGTACTTCACAAGATAGTCAGTGGGGCTGGGACGTGTGAGAAGGCAGCTGCTGACTGACATGCAAGTGACTGCAAGGAAGGTGTGCTGGGGAGCATCAGCAAGACCAGAGGGAAGCTGAGTGATGAAATGCAGAACCACAAGGAAAGGTGATAGCTGATTGCTGTGTAAGCCTAACAGAGAGCTTTATATCGGCGTGGAAATGCCACAGAAGAACGTGCAGAGCGTGTCTTTTGGTTCTTTCTGTCCCGCTCATGCAGCATTCTAACAGTAGAAGGTATTTCAAAGTAGGTTAAATGTTCAGCAGCCTGAACTTGGGGGACATAAAGAAGGTCCCTTAAAACAAAGAAGTCTAGAAAGCCATTTATTCTTAGTGTAACGGTTTGTGAAAAACAAAAATTCCCTGTTTCATAAATGCCATGATGACGCAGGGAGGGTCAGATGTGATCAAAATAAGAGTGTGGTGGGAAGGGGACCTGCTTCATGCAATTACACCCAAGGAGCGTACTGTTGCTTCTTTCTGATTAAGTTAATCTCAACCTAAGCTACAGAAAACAATATAGTGACAGCTAAAAACATGATCCGTATATGCTGTACCAGGCTCAGCTTGAGTTCAGAGAAATGTATGAAAAAATGCTGGAAAATAATCAGATTTTCTAAACACTAGTTTCAGAAAATCATATACTAATTACCTCTTGTATCTACAATAGGACAGTGTAGTCATCTGTGAGAAAAAAAAAAAAAGACTTGTGAGGGATTATAAAGGGACCCACCAGACTATGTAATCAGACCTTCTATAAAATGCAGACCAAAGTCTTGCCCAATAATTTTTATATTAGGCCTAGCTTCTGCTAACTTGTTTTAGTCAGAAGTTATTCATTCTTCTTAAAACAGGTGGTTCACGGCCATAGACAGCTTGGTCATGTTAGTCACTGGGTATTCTGCAGACTCGAGATGAAAATCTGTATTCTATCCAAAAGTTCTTCAGACTCATTTTGTCTTGAATTTGTTTAACAGCTGGATCATCCATGATACAGATTTAAACTTGGTTCTTCTAAGCAAAACTGGAGAACATTATACAGCCTGAATGTTTGACTCTCAGCTGAAATATTAAGAGGACAATGGAATAGGCTGTTTGCTTTTGTGCTGCCCTTTATCACTGCATCACCCTCTTTAATATTCTTGTATGTGAGAGAAGAACAAGAAGTCCAGATTATAAATTCAACATATTTGCTTTTGAATAAAGGAACATTCTCCTTCATCTTTCAGATAGTATTTTATCTTTATCCTTTTGTACTTTAACATATGACCTTTCAGGAAGAATATCAAAGGTAATTTCTCTTTTCCTACCTTTTGAATGCTGTATCCTATCAGTTTCAAGCTATGTCTAAGTTGTTTTGTTTATATAATTTACTTTTCACTTCAGATATGAGCATCAGTTGGGATTGTACATGGTTCTGTGAGAAATTCTTGTTCCGTTTCAGCCGAAGCTGCATAGATGTGTAGACTTAGGACATAGCTTTGCCACTAGCTTAAGATTGTGGGCCAGTGGAAAGGTGCTCGGTGATTTTAGTAAGCCTCTGAACCAGACCTCACATAATGTGAAATCAAAGCTGGGATGCTATTGCATAACTGTTGGTGGAGGGTTTCTGAAGACGTTGCAAATTTTACCACTAAAACCCACAATCATTTGAAGACAATGAAAAATACGCTTCTGTTGAAATCAAGAACCTCCACTAAGGAACTAGTGAAACATTTACATTCAATGACTTGTTAAACATAATGAAAGGAAATGTACTAAATTAAAGTTTAGCTTATATGACTCAGAATTCCAGTTCTAAATATCTATGTGAAGTGATACCTTGAGCATCCATTCTGTTCTTTTAGAGCTTTTTGAAAGTGTTTAGTAAGTCATTATATAAAAATCTTGTTTTATTTTTTACATAATAATCTAAAGTATTGAAAATTATGTAATGCACTTGATAGTTTCAATATCAAATTACAATACTGAATGTTTAATAAACATTTGACCCTCATTATGCAGACTTTTCAAATTTTTAATCAGTTGTAATAATTTCAGACTATTTCTGACTACATCTGTTCTTTATTATATAGCCATAGTCTGTTCTTTATTATATAGTAAAACAGAGAGAAAATTGAAAGATTTCCTATGAAATGTTGAGACTGTCTGGAGAAATCAGCCCCACTAAGAAGATGCCCTTCATGCAGTATGATCAAGACACGTTTTTTGATTTTCTCTGTTTTACCTTAGATTTCCATTTAGGATTTCCATTAGGATCTGATTAGGTACTTTTCTGGAGAGGCTTCAGCCTGTAAGGGCTATGAATTATTTGACATGTGAAAACTACTTTATGTTACAAACATCTTGGGGATTGTGACGTCAGACCATCCAAAGAGACCAAAGAAAAAATTACTTTCCAGAAATTGTCCACTAAAACATAATTCTTACATAAATATATTTTTATAGAGGAGAGATTAAAAAGCTAGAAGCATTTTTGAGTTAGAAGACATGAAGCTAACTAAATAAATCAGTCTATTTTGCTCCTTATGGTTTGGCTTTTGTGCATAGATCTCCTGGTTGTGTTCAGAAAAAACTGTCCATGAATCAGTCATTACAATCCTAGGTGTGTGGAATATTTTTTCTTGTTGAGGAATGCAACATTCTTTGCAAAGTAGGAACAAATGGTGCAGATTCATCTGCTTACTGAGGACTGGCAATCTGAAGAGCATCTGAGAATGCCTCAAATGCCAGTGCATTTTAGAAATACATTTTTGATGCAATCTGAGATGTGCTGGCCTTGTGTTTTATTGGCAATACGATTTATTGGCAGTTGTCCTATGCAATATTGGTAGTATGATGGCAACATGATGTGGTCTAGGTTAACGCTATACTTGGAGTTTTTTTGGTTTGTTTTCCGCATTCCCTTGCTTCCTTCCTCAGTGGAGCTATTTCCTCCCAAACAGTGTTTAAATTGGTAGAGACTAGCCAGAGCATAGTCGGGGCTGGTTATCAGCAGGCCTCACAACTGGAACAAGTGTCTCTAGATTTCCTTATCCACCTCCCCAGCAGTTACTGTCATCAAAGCAACTGGATGGGACACAGATGAATAGCTGCTCTTAGAATAGAAATCTGCAGCAAGGTCAATGGTGTTCAAAACAATCTGACCAACAGCAGGAAATTCCCTCCAAGATTGCTAAATCTTGTTTACAAGAGATGTCTTTCTGCAGGATATACCCTACCCAACACTGTGCTGGGAATGTCGTGTGACATGTACATTTTCACGGGTAGTCTCAGAAAGTAGATAGGATGAAGCTCTGGTAAAATTCCCACTTCCTTCAGTGCAACAGGGTTTCAAATGAAATGTTTCATTAAAGGATAGAAATTTTTCGTGTCTAAAATCAGTGTTGTCAGGTGGTATCTAGGCTGGCACATATGTGGAAGTAGACGATGGCATACGGATGTTCCCTTGCTGAGAATGGGTTGTGGCTAAATCACACTGATAGATATAATACTGAACTAAACTATCTTGGAATAATATTTCCCAGAGAAGGCTAAGTGAGGACTGGGAGACTGGAGCAGCCACATCCAGCTACCAAATGCTCTGTTAGCAACACCAACTTGGTGGTTAATCACTGTTTTGGTAGGAAAACAAAAATATCACTTTTTCTCAAGATATAAGACAAACTTGGTGAATACTTCTGTCAAGAAACAGTTATATTTCATAAAGTCATTATTTGGTCATGCCCATTTTACAAATAAAAACAAAGGGGCAAACTCACAAATGATTTGTCAGTTACACATATTCACTCTGTCATAGATATTGGCAATACTTTTCTCTAATTGAGAAAAATAACTGTGGTAAAAAAGATGCTTTAAAAGTTCTGGCAGTTCACATCTATTTAATGCAAATATTAACACTGAAAATCAATGTGATAGAATGGAGAGTAAGTGCCTTAATATCTGAAAGAGAATTAAATAAAATATAATAAAATCCTTCTTTTCCATAACCACCACGTATCCTCAATACTTGGCTTATGTCCACAAAAGCCTGTAGGGGTTGATCTTAAGGGATAGATACCTTAGGGTTCACCACATCAAGGGGAGAAAGGACCACAAGTAATACGCTGAAAACTGACACTTTTTCATGATGTCTTCTCAAAACATTCACAGAATCACTAAATTTGTAAGTACATGACTTGGGATCCTCCTCAGATTATGTTCTTGGTTTTCAGTTCTCTTAAGATCATAAGAAAAAAGGAAATCTCTAAGGCAGAAGTGCCCAAGCTGTGACCTAAGTACCACTACTGGAATGCAAGGTACTTTATAGCAGCAATACTGCAATGCTGCTCCAAAAATATGCATACCTCTTTTTGCACATGTGGCCCAGCAATGTGGACGTAGGAACTTTACCAGTCAGCTCAATGGCACTGGCATTCAAGAAGTCTTACTCTGCCATGAACATGAAGACCTCTTTTTATTTGGAATTGCAAGAGACATAAAGTAGTACTTATAGATTAGAGGCTGCATCTAACAGAGGTGTCACAGGTTGCCAAAGGTCAGCCAGACTTCACATTTTCTTTCTCATGTATGATTATGTTGCTGTCGAAGACAGACTGCTAATCTGACATGGAGATTAGTAGCCTAAACTGGGTGAAAACCAATGACATCAAAAGTCTCATGAAAATAATATCTTGCTATCTGTTAGTCTGCTCTATAGACAAAATATCCATTAGCACCATCATTTACATTTAAATAAGAAAGATCAGTACTGAAAAGAAAAAGTGCATTTAGGAAATATTATGAATTTAAAGTAATATTCATGATATAGCTGGGAAAAAAAAGACTCATTTTATCGGGTGATACAGATTGTTAAATGTGTACTTTCAACACATAGATGACCAGTTTACTACATTTTCTACTCTCAGGTTCTGGCTTAATTCTGCTGACAAATTTAAATGCATTGTTTGTGAGCAGCCTTATACATGTAGGGCATACTCAAATTTATTTGTAGGTTAAGCTTTGTGCTTGTAAGACATTACCCTAAATTCTATATTCAGATTCACACAGCCCAGACGATTCTGGACTCATTAAGAGACAAGCATGTAAAATGAAGTGCAGTAAGAATCACTACTTGCAAAATCTAAGTTTACATGCTTGTTACCTTCAATACTTGGTTCAAATTGTGAAGAATAAATCTTGTGAAAAGTAGTTTTCTGTTAGGATGGCCTTTGGCTGTTGTTTCCATCTTTGGGGGGAAAATTCAGCTTTATATATACACATTCTCTCTGCTATCTAAAGTTAATATTAATCAAAAACCTATAGTTTTCTCTTTTAAACAAATAACAGTAAGCATGTGAACAAAGAAAAGCTAATCAAACAAACAAATACACATTCTTCATGCATCCATTTTCCTTGAACATTTTTCTAAATATTTATGCTATTTCTACTTTGTATGTAAAGCATATGTTATGAAACATTTGCTATTGGTCTAAAGCCCTGGTTAACTCATCTTGTTGACTCTGTAAGTGAATTGGATGACCTAACCTTCATAAATAAGAATGAATAAGGATATCACTCAAACAAGGATAGGGTGGAGAGCACTTTGGGGAGTGATATGGACAAGAGGAAACAAGGAGACCTATTTAAAGTCACTGCTTGTGCTCTTTAGCTGAAGAAATATGTTACGTTACAAATAGAAACACTAGAATTAAAATTATCTGTTTTCCTTCCTGAGAGAAGGGTTTCTTGACATGTTTTACATGAGAGATTTATTTTTCTCAAATTGTTCAGCTTTCTCCTGCATTCTCAAAAGTAAATAGGAGTCTTTTTTTGTGACTACTGCAATCACTCAGAAATAAATACACTGCAAAGCTTGGTCATGAATTCCTGGAGTGGACTTCACTCAGGGATTTGCAGTATTTAATCATAGTGTAAGTACTGTTTCACCAGTCTGCCAAAGCAGAAGGAAGGAATCAACTGGACTCAAATGGATGTGGGTCATACCAACATCAGGCACTGAGCACTGTCTTCAATCACACAGGGAGTACTATGCAAAAATACATGACACTATTCATTTTATTTGATCAATTTCCTCAGTTCCGTATGCCAGATGCAAGGAGAGGGAACAATTTAAAGGACTCCTGTTACTGTCCTCTCTGACATTTTGCTAAGTGCATTACCGGATTAGCCTCTTATTTTCTGTCACTGTTGATTATAATTACTGTTCATCACAATAAAATTAGTGTCTTACAGTTTTGATGGGCTGCTCAGTCACATGTATATGGCCACTTTCAGCACTAAGACATCTGTCCACAAACTAGCTTCTAGTATATTCTCTAATTACCAGTCTACTACCATGTGACAGTCTGTGCTTATGGAATATGGGTAATATTCCGTAAAAATGATCTATTGCAAAATCTTCTGCGGAAAAATCTACAGAAAAGAGTAAGAATGGTCTTGGGTAGGCAGTGCTTTAATTTGATAGTGTAAAGTTTTTCCTATTTGATAAAAAGTAGAAAAAGCGCATTTCTTAGAGATTACTGTCAAGGAACATCATGTTTTGAAAACATTTCAGTATTTAAACTGGTTCTCTCAGATGCCAAAAACAGGAAATCAATGAGATTTTTGCCAAGTAACACTTAGCTCTACAAATTTGATCCCAGCTAAATAAGATCTTATGAAATGATGATTGTATTTAGGTTTTCTTAAAGTACACAAAGGTTATAACATTCTTTACTATTTCTGTCTCTTTTGCAAAAGTGAGAGCACACCTACTGTTGTGATAGCAGATCCAGTCCTGGGCTTGTTTGCAGCTAGATATAGTTGCAAAAAATACCAGCTTTTGGTGTTATTTTGAAGGAAAGTTGACTTCAGCCCAGTGCTGTCTAATCTTTTTATTTACATCTAGTATAGCCAGATGAGGAGCATCCCATCTCTCCATACCTTAGTTAAACTTAGACACAGCTTATATCAATCAGACTGATAACTTCATGTTAAAATGCTTCAATATTTTTAGAAAATGATGGGTTGAAAACTGAAGTCAGCATATATTAGAAAAACAGTAATGGCAAAAAGCTTTGTTGTTGTCAATCAGCAAGCTTAACTACACATTTCATATAATGAAAACAGATGTGCAGACATTACTGAAGGAAGTGGAGCACCTTTGATCTGCTGGCTTCTGCTGCTCACTCACAAATGACAGTTGCTTCCATTAATGAGGCTTTTCTAGTTTATTAGGTTCACTGATTTCATGTGCCCAGAGCAGGAGGGAAATTGCACTAATCTCTAAGAAACCACTTTGATATCTTGTAAATACAGAGCTATAAAGCACTCATGTCACTTACGGCCATAAGTGGGATATCTTTGTAAACAGTTGGTATGACTGCTTGATGATATTTAAAGAGTGTGAATGGTGAGGACAGAGGTTATTGTCAGATGAGCTGATATTTGCTTATCTGTAAGGAATGAACTCAGGTGAAAGAGGAAATAAGTTATTCTTCAGAATGAGTCAGAATTCTTCAGAATAATTTTTACAGAAAAATAAACTTAAATCTACCAAAGCAAATGTAATTTCTGGCATACTGAGAAATACTTAAACAAATCAGAACAGATGGCTGAATAAACTAATGATGTCTTATTTGCATAAGTCAAGGGGGTCCTATTTACTCCTATTACACTTATCAGCATAGTACATTGCATATAGTTAGCTCACGTAGTTACATGATTTAACGAGATCTATACTGACCACACACAGTGTCTCATATTCATGACAGTCCTGACATACATACAAAATGCTTTTTGAAGACAGAGTGCCTAAATCCTGCTAATTTTAAAGTTCAGAATTTTAAAGAGGCTTGCAGAGCTTTAAAGGTCATTCCCTCAGGAGTGCTATTTACTGTAACAGCTGCTAAGAATCTGTGAACAGTCGTGCCAAAGACAGGTAAAACATGATTCATCTACATTGCCTTTGTCTAGTTTACTAGCTGTTGCTGAAATAACTGGATTGTTTAGATTGTCAGTTTTATTGCTGTTTCATAAAGCTTTACAGAAAATAAGTTAAACATGAGCTCCTTTCATTCTCCTCCAGTGAATGTCAATGCCACATCATTTTTGTTCAAGTGTATTGTGTTCTTGCGCATGCCATTTTGAGCTTCTCTAATTTCGCTTTTTACCCTTAATTTACAAACCTGTCTGCTTGATAAGTATGTCTCAGCACAGTTTATTATTTTCTTTTTTTACCTATAGTGACATTTCAATTTACTAAGATCTATTTAACAGTACAGTAATATTTAAAATATGCCTCCAGTTCAAATTAAGGTACAAGTGGCAAAGGGGTTATATCAGAAACCAGATCCTGATTCTCCTGGAAGTTTATTGCATTGCCACATAATGGAGTTACGTTTTTACTATAAAACTTGATTTTGAGCCCTGCTCTATTTTTTTAATGCACGACTATTTCCTACCTTTAATTTCTCACGCCCAGTGATGTGTAGGTACACTCAACTTGCATCTAAGAAATTACCTGGTAAACCCATCTGCTCATGCTGAGTTCATGGGGAAAAGAACAGAAACCCCACCTTGTCACTTGCCTGTTTGTAGGCCAAGAGATGAGTTTCATTTGCCTGGTCCCACAGGGAGTGGGTAAGGTAAGGCTGAAGCACACTCACTGCCAGCTGAGTGCATCCATGGCTGGCTGGGGAGGTTCAGCAGTTACATGCTCTTCTTAAAAGGAGCCACTCTGCCCAAAATGCTGTGGTTAGCAGCATGCCTCCAGCCACTGTTACCACTATGGTACAGTGCTCAGCTTCACCTCGAGCGAAAATGTTTCTGAATTAATTTATGTAACTGCCAGTAACTAAAGGATGGAGTTATAGATAAGCACTAAGAAAACTTCCTCTACTATCATCTGAGATGGTGAGCTCTCTGGACTGGTGGCCGTACTGATACCCTGCACACCTTCACCAGGAGCTGATTGAGCCAGGGAAATTTTTATGTGATGATGTTACTGCATATACATGTTGCAGGGAAAACATTAATAAAGGAGATCCTGCTGTCTTATGTGAACAGCATGGTGTTTGCAAGTAACACTTTTCTGGAAAGGGCAGTCTTATGTTAGCTTTAGAAGGTCAAAACTGCTGGATGTGCAGATTTTTCTTCTTCGCCTTTCCTTGGACAGCTGCATTTCATAGTTGGAATTGTTGTTTCTGTCCACATATTTAGAGTACTCCAATGGCAGCAGAAGTACACATGGGGCTTCAAACATGAAAGGACTTTCTGTGTCAATTCTGAACAAGAGACAAGGAAAACTTGCTCATATATTGTGATCCTTTTCTAGTGTTATTATCACTTCGCTAATGAATATTTGGTGCAACTTCATTAAAATTAATGATGCTTTCTTCATGAGGAATCCAGTTCAGCCATAGTATGGTGTATAGCCTGCCCCAGAATAAGTCTGTGAGAAAAGGAAAAAATATTTTGGCGTAGAACTTCTCTGCAATATCCAATACAATATATTGGACCACTGGGTGTTCCCAACCTCAATTAAGCTGTAAGTGACACTAGTACTTTATGCTGAAGAAAATTCAAATGTGATTGAAATTAGTATCTTGCTAATCAAAAAGCTGCTTTAAACTTACTTCCTGCTTATCCTGATTCACCAGTTCCAAGCACTAATTACCCTGTACCCATAAAACAAGTAGTTTTATACAATGTATCAGGCCTTTCAGTAGAACAGATTCATCTAATAAATAAACTTAACATCAAAGAGAGAGAAGGGGGGAAAAAAGGCTTTATAAGTGGTTATAAGTTAGTTTCAGCATACTGCTTTATTTGTACTGGTCAGAAACCATGTTTTCAGGATGACAGAAACAAATTCCTCTGAGACTGCAGTATTTTGGAGAGGTTGCAAAGGCTTCATGAGAAATTTGTTGAAAAGTTTTAGGCAAATGGGAGAGTATGTCTCAGTCAGGCAGATGAAATTCAGTCTCAGTTCAGGAATTTTATTTCCATTTCCTCTTTTTCTAAGAGTTATTAGTTGTCTGTTATTCTGGCTTGCTTCAAAAAGCTGTGCTGGGGCACCTTTCTGCTAAAAGCACCATGTTTTTGCCACACCCCAGAAGTGAGATGACTTTTTATGTATGGTAAGAGATGGCTTATGGCAATAAACAACCTGAAATTTGCAAATAGAATTTTATGGGATTTCCTGTAAGAGCGATGATGACCCTTCTTGCTTTCTGCATCAAGAGCAAGTCTGCCCAATTCCCTGTTTTTATCTTGCTTTTAATTTAATTATATGCCAGCATTCACACAAACGGGAAGAAGACAGAGAGAACAAATCCACATGGAGATTTTAGTCCTGTTGCTTAATGTACAGGAGAAAGTGTTCCTATTCTGCAGAATTCATGGTGATTTAGAAGAAACATGGAAAGAATTGAAACAAAAAATAAAAAGCCACCATTTGTTGGGTATAAAATGCAGTCTATTTTTCAAGAGCTGGTATAGATTAGTTTTGGTCCCATGAAACTATTCCTGTTTTTTATATTTTCCTCCTATGTTTCTGAATAATATTTTATTATATTTCTCATGCTTTCTAGTAAGCATTAATAGTAAAACAAGCAGGTGTGCATTCTAACCTTACCTGCTTTGAGAATACAGGAAAATATCAATGGAAATTCTGGTGTACTCCTACATATAGCCAAACATCTGTGTTGCCCCTCATTTCCACGCAAGCCCTTTTAATTCAATGAATTGTGACCAGCAAAACAAATAACAACAAAATAATGGAGAAGTGTAAGATGTACAGATGTAAGTAGACTTAGTAATATTTTAAATTTTACACCATTTTAATAATAAAAGTGATTACATATTTTTTTAAGCACTAAGAAACTGTGTTATCAAAATATACTTGTAGTCATCTGAGGGGGTTTATTTGCTATGCCTATTGTGGTACTGGAGTTGATGGTTTAACTGTGCTGTCTTTAACATACAGTCTTATAGAAATCAAATATATAAAACCAGCAGTTTCCAACATTTTTATTTAGCTAATTTGTTTAAATATTTGTATTTTTTAGGTA
The DNA here is from genome assembly GCA_035590275.1 of Ibycter americanus. Lineage (NCBI taxonomy): Eukaryota > Metazoa > Chordata > Aves > Falconiformes > Falconidae > Ibycter > Ibycter americanus. The sequence goes on from JAVJGI010000001.1 coordinate 60,114,199, forward strand.
AATTTTCCTGCTGCTGTAATTCTGATCTCTTTCATGTAACACATTATGTACTATAAAAGATTTCTCCCTTTCAGAAAAAAAAGTTAGTTTTTCTCATTGCTATGAATCCTCTGTCCTCTAGCAAAACTTCATCTACATCACTGTCACTGTGTGGAGAGATGTGTTAGAGGATGCTCAGCACCTGTTCCAGGCATTGCATGAATACATGGTTGTTGTCTATCCTTGTCTTGAACAATTTTGTACCTAATATTGTGAACTAGCCCCTGACAGAAAACTGAAATTATGGGAATGAAGTGGTATAATGCACTAGAGACAAAGGAAAAACTGGAGTGAATGATCTTAAATAAAGGGGGCAGAGAAGAGTTAAATCCCTGTGGAGATTTCCCCAGGTGGTGGATACTGAAACCTCATGTTTGAAATTACATCTTGCTGTGGTAGCTCCAAAGAAATGGAACCAGATGTGCTCATCATTACCCATCAGGCCACCATGGCAAGCTAATTTTGCCAAATAGCCCAAATATACACAAAGCTGTAATGACCTTTAATTCTTAACAGCTTCAGTAGATCTTATTAAAAGCAGTGGTGGGCTCAGGGATCAGAAACTACTGGTTTCAACTTTCAAATGGACTGTCTGAGGATGCTAACCCCAGTGACACTACGATATAAGATGTCTTATGAGCAAAAGAAGTATTATAAATACTACTAATTAAAATATGGAAGATGAATATGGACTCATGGAAGAAGTAAAACAAGTTTCTTTGCAATCATTTTTGCTTTTTGCAGTCTGAGAAAAAAATAGAGATTGTCATTATTTCTGCTCTTAAACACATAGGTCTGATGGGATGATAGAACAATGTAGGAATTCAGATAGTGGGATACTGGGAAAGGAATTAGGTTTTATGGTCACCCATAAATGCTGCAATGACAGTTCAGTGCAAGGGTACAAGTTACAAGCTTTCTGTGTAGGCTTGCTGAATTATTTCTACTTCTCATGGTAGTTGGAAAGATTGAGAAATATGGACTCTTTTTATTGATCTTTGAAATCTCATAAAAATACCTATCTTCAACTTGTTCATATTCTTCTGTTGGACAACATTTTTCCTTAGTAAAGTTATTGTTGCTTTCGCATTAGCAAAACTCTTTGCACCTATAAGATATAAGCTATTTAAATTCTTTGCAATGAAAAAGTATTTTCATTTGAGATCATCTAATTTTATTGCTTCACATCCAATAGCCTATTATAAAGATTTACAAAACTTCCTAAGCTAAGTCCAAGTTAGCAATATCTACTATTAAACCAACAAACTGAGATGTTTAATTTCTAATCGAATGTCTCATTTTTTTTAATTTTCATTGATCTATTCTTTCAACTGTTCTGCATATCTGTCCAGTTGAAGAAAAAAATCTCCAGAGGATTATACCATAGGCATACACTATCAAACTTCAGTAAGGTTAAAATACCATGGAACATAACTGTGCATATACTTCACTGCACTTCTACATTTCTAACAGGTACAGAAGGAGGTTTCTTTTGAAATGATACAAAGTGAACACATGTAATATTGTACTATGTCATGTGGCAGGCCAAACAAAGCCGATAGATGACAAAGTATGCCCATAAGAAATGGAACAGATTTTACGAAGTCCTTTCAAAGAACAGACTCAAACTGAAAAGTGACTTGAAGTTCTCTTAAAAGCTGCCATGGCTGGGAAATAAGCCAAGGAGTCTGTGTTTCTATAATGCTTGTGATGCCAGTGACAAATATTTGTGCAGTCCTTTTCCCTACTGCTTGAAGTATCTGAGTGCTTACTTGAGGGTCCTAACAGACTGCAGATAATTTTATCTTCCCATGAACAAAAGAATCAAATGAAATTATAGAAGCTTAATTACTAGAGCATGAAAATTCAGAAAACAGATATCTGAACTCTTTAAATTCAAATAAAATATATAGCTTTTTCAAATGATGTGCAAATTACTATGTGAGATTTTATAGCATTTATAATGTAGAAGGTTAGACCTGTTGATTGTAATAGTCTTTTTCACCTTAGAAAAGGAGCCATGGCTATTCCACATGATCTGAGATGCAAAAAGATGAACTCACAATCCACCAACAAAGAACTCTCAGGGGACCCTGGACCAACCCCAAAATTAGATCTAAAGGTATAGAAGAATTATCAGTAGAGAACCTTAAAAATTCTGACTACAGGGTTATTTTTGCTTAAGAATGCTTCTTACCTTATTCACTTCACCCTATTTCAGAAATCCAAAAAGCCAATCAACATAGCAAGAATCATACATAGATCTGTAAATGTATGCACTGTATGTGCTAATATATACTAGAATGAAGAAGTCACATGGAAACATCTTCCTTTTTTTTGTTGCTACAACTGTGAAAAAACCTCTAATTCTGGCTACAAGATTGTATGTCAGGATTTTATCAACAGTGTAATTCTCATTGGGTTCTTAGGTTTCTAAAATATGTGGTGTGCAGAAGAATATGGTCAGCACTTTTGTATTAAAGAGCTGGAATTGTGAATATGTCCATTCAGCAAATTCTTACAGCAGAAAAACAAACAAATTCATCAACATAAATGTCTGATCACAATCTGGTTTCTCCTGATTCTGCACAAGGAGAGATTTTTAGGCAGCACCTTCTCATGACAGGAACAAGATTAGAGTTTTTCTTCTTCAGATCAGTTACATGCATCTCCATCGCTGCATCATCGGTTAAAAGCAGTGGGAGACAGGGAGACAAAATCAGTGTTCAGTTTTACTTATGTAACTCAAAATGTTTATCCACGGTTTCTCTACATTTTGCAACCCAACAGACTTTCATTTTAATTTGAACTCCTGTATTGCAGCAAGATCACTCAAAATTTGTGGGTGCCCCCCCAATTACTGATTACTTTTTAACAACCTAATTGAGAGTAAAGCAAACCTCTCTTTACCAAGCTGCTCAGGAAAGCTGTTTTCATTTGCATTGAAAAACTTTATGCTTTCTCATCACTTTAGTACATGGTGCTATATGGCCATGCTCCCTGAAGTTCACCTCTAAGCAGGGTTCAACAAAACCCAGAAATATTTGCTGAACTACTGATCAGCAGAAGCATCATGGCAGATGGATGTCGCATGCTTGAAGCTTTAATTTGCCGTCTTTAAATTAAAGTGTTTAGTATGAACAGAAATAGGCATGGTGAGAGCTAGTATTTCAAGGCAAACACAACACACCAGGAAGCTACATACCTGTCTGAGGGCAAAATAGAGATGTTTGACAAGTGACAGAGATGGAGAGAAAACAAAAGATTGAGGCCAGGCTTCTTTTGTACCAGCTTTCTGGGAACAGTTCACAGCGGTGTCTGTCCCCTCAACTCTGAACACTGACTGCAAAGATGTGCAAATGACATTGCAAAGCAGAAGTGCAGATAAGAAGACACGTTATACAAAAATCACGGCTGAAAGAAAACTGCCTACTGCCTAGCCTTTTGAAGTGAAACTTTCTTTTATGTTTTTCAAAGATTCAACTGCCTTGAAGAATACCAGATTAATGAACCAAATAAAAGCAAACAAGAAGATCTGTACATTTAATGTTATATAAAGGGTACACCAGACAACACAAATTTCCATTTCCCTTAGGCTTACCAACTAGAGCCAGTTTTGTGCCTTGAGATTTTCTGCCATGACTGGCAGTGACAGTCAAAGGCACATGCCAAACCCTTCTTGTCTGAGGCTCACCAGGGCAGGCCAGTTGTTACTTCAGCTCAGGTGGCAGATACTGTGCTACTGTAGGATGGCTGCCAAAACAGAGCTTCATCAAGTAGCAAGAGTAACGTGGCAGGAACTCTGAAAGCATGCTGTGAAATTTGAACATGAGCTTCTCAGAATACTGATAGAGACTAAAAGCTTTTTGGAGCATCAACAGAGAGAAAAAGACAATCTAAAGCTTAACAGTCTTGTGTTGGTTCTGTCTTACCTATCTGCCAAATTAAGTTGTACTGGTACAAAATAGGGATCTTGAAAGTGAAAGTACAAGAGAAATGCAGAATGCAATTTTCCTTTGTCCTTATGCCTTTTCAGCAATTGACTTTCTACTGGGCAAGTTCCCTCAGAGAAATGTGCAAAATTCTCATTCCTGTTTGCCAGAAACTGCAAAACAAACCACTCTAATTTACATTAGAGTATAATCTAAATGCTACAGTTATGGATGAGCTCTATTCTATTGACATGAGAGAACATGAGAAATTAAAGATGCAACTAAGGTCATATTACATGAGAGATAGGGAGTTAAGAAGTAGGATGAAGTCACAGAATCATACCTTGCAACCTCTATGCACACCTGGTCACAACTTTTTAATATATCACATGGAAAATTCCTTTTCAGATCTTACTACCCATTTGTGCTACACACATATTTTTTTCTCCTGTCCAAGTAACTGACTGGCTAGCTGCTGTCCATTTCTTATTTTCTTAATTTTTTTGCATGTTTGATTTACCCCTTGGAAGTAGAATCTGCCTAAACATTCCTATCCTATTATTTTTATAGACAAACACATCCATAACTCCAAAAATAAACTGTATAGCTAATTGACCTCACAGTCTGGAAGTCCTAATACTAATGAGCAACCTCTAGTACACTGACATACTTTCTGCACTGAGAGAATTTGGCCCATTTTTTCTCTCCCCAGCCCTGTTTGGGTCCCTGCAAGCTGGTAAATGTGGCACTGCAGGAAGAAGCTCTGTGGACTGATAAATTCTCTGCCTGTGCTGGTCTGAGTGATTCCTGCATTTTTTTGGGTACATAATAAATATATTTATATGGCTTCTGAATCTCCTCCCACTGAGCACTGACATTGATTGTTTTGCAGATTATAATCTCTTCAAAACAGGACTTTCTTGATGTCAGTTTCTTACAGTGCTAAGGATGCTGTAATGTTTAGTAAATAACAGTATCAATCAATCAGTGTGCTCTGATGGCTTTCTCTCTTTCACCCCTCTCCTCAAATTTAACTGCATAGCTACACAAAATGCAAAATGCAAGTTTAGTCAGCTTTTGAAAATCCACTTCAGCCTCTTAATGGGATGTCCATTGCAATGGATGCTGTTTTGCCAGCACTAGTTCTGTTTTCAGTGGGAAAAAGCTGAAGGAACTAGCCTTTGGAAATGGTTGAAATTCTTGCAAGTGGAATGCTATCATGTAAAATTAGCAAACATATAAAACATTTATTGCCACAGAGATACTATACAGATGCTTCGTTCTGTTCCCCACCCCCTTGCCTTTTATTGCCAACATCTTCCTTAAGTATTCAGCTAGTTCCTAATGTGTAGCCTACAATACAACTGGGCTCCCTCCTGTGTCTGCTGCAATAGTGGCATTCCCTCAGAGTAATAAATATTCCCTGTATGGCTGTTAGGTTTAGGCATGATTGTAAATGCAAAGTTCAGGATTTATAATATCAGTTAATATTATCTTACATCCTTATTTCCTGTTGTCTTCATAGCTAAACATGTTTACTCTTAAATTAGAACATAATTAGTAAATCATATAGCTAATTTTTACTGAAAATAGCAGCTTGGCAAAATGTTTCCTATCATCTGAGGCTGACCTTCCCAAAGGCTGAATATCCTGGAACAGCACATTGTAATAAGAGAAATCAGTTATTTTGGATCTTGGCCAAACACTAATTTAATTTCTCCAGCTGCACCCCTCCTTTCCAGCTCTTCTTCCCACTCTCCCCAGTAACACTCACATATGTGAGCTGAAGTTAAGAAGTTGCAGTTGGTAAACAAAACAAAGACAAAACTGCGAAGAAGTTAATGAAAACATCAGTAAGTCATAGCATCTGGATCTCATCATCCACCTCTGACGTAAGGAAGATGTCCAGATGTTAGCAGAACTGTAGCAGTTGAAATATTTTGTGAGCAAGGCTCCTTCCAAACAATCAGATGCAAAGCAGTTCAGCACTTTCAGCAGTTTTTAGGAATGTTTCAAATATATAACGGTCTTTCAGATGTGTGAAATGTCTGCTTGGTGTCGAAAGAATATAGAGTCCAGGGAGACAAGTCTGGGAATCAGGAGCCCCCATTTTTTGGAAGAGCACATGAATGTTCAAAGAGCAGGAGGGTTGTGTGTCATAAGGAGAGACTTCTAGCAGAGACACAATACTGCTTATCTTGTAGTTTAACAATATCCACAATGATGAATTACGAAACCGGGCCTAGAGAGAGCAGACTATAATTTTCATCTTTCTCACTCATTTTTAATCCCTGTCTGACAATGTGTACCACATACAACCCTTGCAGGCTGAAAAGTATAAATGATGAAGCTGGTTTCCTAACAGGTTGTTGCCAGGTGTATTGCTTCTTTCCTTCCCCTCATGTCCAATGGTGATATTTTTCATGCTTGGGTGCTCATTCTCTGCAGAGCAACATGACTGCTTAGTATTTCTCAGATATGTTTTGTGGGCTCTGTGTGTGCACCCTCCCTCCTTGGCCCATGCTTATGAAGAATCAGTCTGGAGTCCCCAAGAAAGCAACAAAGTTAATTCTAAAGATTCCTAATTGCTGAAGTGTTCTGGTACTGAATTCCTCTTATGCATATACTCAAAATCCCAGGCACAGGACAGGACATGGTGCTGCTGGCTGATTGCTGCAGTCCTAGAATTGGCTATGATGACTGTAGAAAAACAGAATGCTGAAAAAAGGGTGTATTTCCATAATCCCCTCCAGCTGTTGTAACTTGAATGCATGAGGATTTTGTAGCAACCGCTTTTATAATATGCTTAGCATACTGTGTACTTCTTATTGTAAACTTGGATGAAATAGTGCCATTGTTGTAGCTTGATTACAGAAACGATGGTGGAGTTCCATGAAATAAATGTTTTAGATTTCACTAATAGAGGAAAATGTGAAAGTCATAAATAAAACTTTCCAACTGTCCAGTCCCCCAACAGTGCAATTTAGCTCTGCTGTATGAAAATATTCACTACAAATAGCCAAGGTGACAGAGTATGCACACTTTCTTTTCCCTGTGAGTGCTCCAACCTTTATTGGAAACAGACTTCAAATTAGAAGCATGAGGGTGTTGGAAACAAGACATTCCAGCAGCTGAAAATAAACAACACCAGAATCATGCTGCAGGCAGCTATGACCCTTCTGGCACTTCTCTACATTTTCATATAGAGAACGAGAAATTAAAAAATAGAACATGGAATAAGAACGTAAGGATGCATTTAATTCCAAATGCCCTTTTGAATGAGGATTTTGACTGAAGCACTTTTCCTTAAATTAGTTACAGTCATTCCATGATAAAAACATCAGTGCAAAATAAGACATAATACTCTATATATCTTATTGGAAATTTAGGGTGACAATATTTTCAAAAAATAGACAAACATATGCTGGGTATGAAATGTAATATTTCTGATTGCATTTGATGTCTAAATTTGAAAGATGTGAAGAATTATAAATCACATGAATGAAACTGGTATTTTCTCCAAAAACTGCTTACACTACAAGCTTGTTTAGTAATTACATGGATGACAACAAAGCTCTTGACTGCTCTCAAAGGGAGGAAACTCTAACATGATAAAGATATTTAACTATCCACCCAAAATCATTTATTATGGTGTTTTGCACTGGATATACTATACCTGCTTTATTACACAAATAACGTCTTTTGTTATCAGACAATTGTTGTTTACTCTTTTCCCGTTTCTTTTCCATAAATTAGAGTCTATTTACAAGTACATATCAAATCAATATCTGATCATTCTCTACCTCATGGCAAGTGGTTATTTTTAATATTTATAAAATAGTCTGAGTAAGCCACCAAATCTATAGGACGTTGTCTCCAGATTAGGAGTCAGTAATTTCCTAAAAATGCTGATATAGCCAAACAGTGACATATCTGAAGCTATATATCAAGTGGTGTTAGGTTCTGCGACATATCCATTTCCTAAAATCTTATTTCTAACACTGTAAATCTTTCTCCAATCTCAGAACAAAGCAAACACTTAAAGCAGTAATTTTTCTTCTGCATAAATATTAATTTCAGGGTCAGGTAAAATGTAATGCAAAACACTTTACCTTAACCTGGGGCTTTAAAATTTCCCAAGGATGAAAATTCCTTTCTTTACTTCCTTTACTTCCTATATATATATATATATATATATACCTGGAAGTGTAAGCAGTAGCTGGAAATTGTTTAAGAATGAGTAAATCCTACACTCACAGACTGTGCAGTCCATAAAAAGGCATGTTTTAAGGCATCATAATTAAGAGGAAAGTATGAGGGAAAACAGCAACTATAAACCCAATGGAAATAGAGGGATGCTGATAATGGAGAACAAATTAGCCATCAGCAAGAGCAGATAGTGTGTTGCAGATGCTCCCAGTGATCCTAGACAAGTCATGCAAAGGTTGATATGGCCAGTAGTAAGAAAAACTTAAATACTGATATAATTCTTGCTAAATATCATATATTAAAAAATAAAAGGTCTACTCAAAGGGGCCTGCAAAGAAACTTTTCAAAAGTAGATTCAAAATTAATTCAGCCTTTATCAAAACCATGGAAACTAGATAAAAGCTGACTGATAGTCTTTTGAAAGAAATCTAAATGGAAAATTGTTCTCTCTGTGGCTACATCTTTAGTGATAACTGACAAGGACATACATAATCTTTCCAGATGATTCAAACACTAGCAAAGTAGGCATAATGAGAAATGGTCTGTAACAGATCTTTGCAAATGAGTAATTTTTCATTTCTTTCGCAATTAACAGAAAACAAAACCCAGAAAAACAAGGGTGGCAAAAGCCCACTTTATTTTTAGTGGGCCAAAAGTTACAAAGTTAATTTAATGCTGGGGTCAATGAAATATTGTGAAGTTTTAGTGAACTTTAATTAAGAAAAAATTGACAATTGAAAATGATAAATGGTAAGTAGGTAAATCAATAATATAATTTCAAATAGAAAAGCTGAAGGTTTATTTCTAAAATACCAAATAAGTAATGTTTTCTCCCAGACTTTCAATGACTAAGCCACTGCAGCAAACTGGAAGTAATTCAACAAATCTAGACTACCTACACTTTTTTTTTTTTTTTTTGTTTTTCCTATAATACCAGATATTTCAGAAGACAATTTAGCTTTTCCATCATTAAAAACCAAAAAAAATAAGAGAGAAGCATATGAGTAGTCAGTTGTACTCAGTGTCTGACCATGTTTTCTAAAAAATGCTGGTGAAAATGAAAAAGGCAGGACCTTTTAGTCATGTGGTATGGTAGACATAATGGGTCTTAGTACAATGCAGATAAATGCTACATTGTGTCATCTAGAGTCTATCATGCAGATAATTCACCCAACAATACAGTGGAGGCACTAGGAGAAATCTGTCCTCAATGTTTTGAGGATATGTACGTCTCGACTCTTGCATGCTCTGGAGAAGCTCACTGCTGCCGCCCTTCTTGTGCATACAAACCTGGTCTTTACTGGGAGGCCTGTCGCTGAAGAAGCCAGAGTGTGCTTCCCTTCCCAGCTGAGGCTTGACATCAGTATGGGGAATAAACTGGGAATTCCCAAGGAAATGATTCTGTTTCTCATGAATGCAGTAACAGGAAAAGTTAAAATTCTCAAATTGCCCATTTAGGGAATCTGGCAACTTGAGTCTCATTCTGTCCTCTTATTCTTTGCTGTTCATTCCATTGCTCCAAATTGTATCCCATCTCTACTGGGCATTTTTGATGTCCCAGCAATTGAAAATGCTTCCATTGTGTTTAGTGATTTATTTAGTGATTAATTTTCCACATTTTAAGATCACCAGATATGACTGCAAACATGCATCTAGATTTTGTCTGCATAAACTAAGAAAGAGGAGAAAAGACACTGAGTGGAAAACCATGAGCCGTGTGCCATCAAAGGCAGTTTGATCATGATGTGATTATGCTGAGCTACAACTCACTGCTGCTCAGAACAGGTATTTTATAAATATGTACCACATTTATACAAGACACCATATCTATACAATAATAATATACCATAATATAGCATAATAATATACCATATTTATACAAGTGTGCTTGGCCCCAGCTGGCTGAACCACAGGCCATTCTGCCACATGATGAGATGGCACACACAGTAACTCAGCCCTGGTGTTAAGTGTTCAAAAGCAATGTGAGGATGCGGCTCTGCGGTACTCCATCATGGCCAGGGTAGGATGGCATGCAGAGGTGACCTGAGAGGACAGTTTGTATTTGTTTGCATCCCTTTACTGTGCCTGCTCAAAATCAAAGCATCTTTAGCTACAATCTTTTAGTTTCATGCAATTTTAATAGCATTTTAAATATTTTTGATACTTTTTGTCCAAAACTAATGCTACCTTTCTTTTGTGTCATTAAGACTACATGATCTAATAGAAGACATTTTCCATGATGTTTTCCCTAGCTAGGAGGTAGATAGTACTACTTGTTTGATGATTATATCAGATTATATTGCACAATTTGCTATTTCTGTGTGCAGGCTAGCAGGTTTTTTTAAAAGGTAAAACATTTTTTGGATTACTTTTTCTTGAATATGCCATGAAGAATGCATATTTCACATTTTCTTTTTTCTTTTGCAAATATCGTGTTCTTTTTCAAAGGTGTGTCCTGATAACACAAATTGCTGATCTAAGTGGATTTCTTATTTCAGTGTCATGACCCTTCTTTACCATTTTTAGGTAGTCAGCAGTTTAAACTGCTAATATTCCAGAGAACAAACAGAAGAGCAACACAACTTGTTGCTGTTTTGTTTCTCTTCCTGAATCTGTTATTCATGAAGTATTTTCAGGAATATACCCTGATAACTACTCCAATTACATACTGCACTGCTTATTGGGGGGTTAGCTTGATGGTTTTCTGACTTTCTGACTGACAGCAGCCCAAATATACTAGTGGACTGACAAGCCTACATCACCAGCACAACCTGGAAAATTGAACTGTCACTGCTTGTAAAGGTCCTCTAACTTCTAAGCCTTGTATTGATAAAAACTGTGACGTTCATGTTCATAACCATCTGCCAAGTACAATAAAAACATGCCGACCCTTATCAGTGCAGCTAAAGAGGCTAAAGCGTTCACGTTCACTCCGTGTCTCTAGGAATGTGACAGTCTCAAGAAGTATAATTAGCAGTTGTCTATCCCTCAAATATTTGGCAATCATATGCAAGGTTAAATATATATGTTTATCAAGGCCTTTTGATATCCTGATAAAACCTGTGTATTCTCATATGTAGGTCACATACAAAAAGTATAAATTACATGTCATTATATGCTTTCCTATGTGAACTGATGAAAGGAAACCAATTTTATAGAAGACAGTTGGTAGTAGTTGTCTTATGTGGACACAGGCCAGAGGTGCTTGGAGTCTGTTGATGCAAATGCCATTCTGAACTTAACTATAAATTAAAAAGCTTACTTCAAAGCATTCACATAAACATCTCTAGCAGGTGGAATGGAAATGAATGCCAGGGTAAACAAGTGTCCAGCTGACCAGGCAACACACAGATTAAACAAAGGCTGACTTGGTCCCACCAGCTTGCCTTTTATAGATTTGTGTAATGTCTGTGCCTCTTCACTCAGAATTTCTTTCCTCTCAGTGCTCCTTCCAGCAGAGTCTGAGCAGCATCCTGAACATCAGGACCTGCATTGTGACTGCTGCTCCATGCCCTGCAATCTCTAAGCTACCAAAGTAGTCCAATTTCCTAACACACCTTTGAGAGATGAAATGGACTATCTGCCCTGTTCAGTTTGCCATGGAAGAGACGTTAATGTCCAGCACTTCCACAACACTGCCATGTTTGTGACTAACTGCTGAGCAGTAAAGTAAATGTAACGTCCCCATCTCCTGTGATCATGAGGCTTTACTGTAAAACAGTGGTAAAGCTGAGGTCCTCTGCCCAGGAAACTCACTGTCCTTTGCCATCCATGGGAACAGGCACAAAATTTATCTAGCCATTGACACAGAACAAGGTTTTTATGAATTGCTCTGATTTAAAGCAGGTTTTTGCCCCTGTGTTTCTTTATAGGCCACGGTCACTCACTGCCTGATTACCTGATGTAATCAGTTTTGGAATCGGCGTGCCTTCACAAATGTCTGTTATGCACTTAGCTGCTCTTCTCCAAAACATAAGTGCAGGAGAATGATGTAAAAGTTCAGTTTACGTTAGTGAGCCATACCGTCTGCTTCTCGGTCATCTCATCCTTGATCTTATAATTATTCACATTTCTCCTCTCTCCTCTCCCCCTTCCCCCCACCCCCGGGATAAACCACCCCCACTGTAAGTATACAAACAAACCAAAGCGATCCCTCTGGCATGTCACACCCATTGTGCATTTCTGCTGCCTTTTCTGAAACCTCTAAATGCTGCAATAATAAAAGTAACAACCCCAGCAGGGTGGATGAGAAGCATTCAATCTAACAGACAGACAATAACAGAAGAGCAAAATAAGGCAAGTGAAATTATCTTCTCCTCCAGCCCTCTATTATGGTTTGCCTCGAGTTTTTGAGTATTTGCAAGTCAAAATAAAAATGTGAACTGTAACCATATAGTTGGATGATAATTTATATCTCAGAAACCTAGCTCTGGCATACCTGACACTCACTTGGAGCTCACAGCACTGAAATCCTTGCCAGAGGAAATACCAGTAATTGCTCAGTGCACAGCCCAGATATTCCAACTGACACACTCCTTGGCTGCAAAGCACTCTGTAACACAACTCACTGAAGCACATCACAGCAGTAAAGCACAGAGTCTGACCTAACAGCAAAATAAAATGCTTCAGCGCACTTCAGTCTCAGGAGTTTGCACCGTCATATCAGACCAAAATTCACTGCTTTTCTTTTAACGGATGTTTATCTCGTCTAATTGAAGGAGCACATACAGTCCCACCACAAGCATAGCACCGAAGTAACATGACACAGGAACAAAAGGCTGGAGAAATACTTAAAGGCGACATCAATACATTATGCAAATTAGACCACTAATTACCATTATTGATTATGGTCCCTTACAAATCTTAAAATATACTTATGTAATGTCCTTCTCACCTGCCAGTCGTCTGTCTCTCGTGTTTTTCCAGATAACGTCCAAGGCTCTAGCAGTGGAGTCCCTGATATGATCACTAAATGATCTTCTCAGAGGGGCTTTCACTGGGTGATGCATAATGCAGATCGATCACACATCCAGAGTCAAATGGCTGTAGCTTGGCCCCGGGAAAAAGGGCATTCTTTGCCTGGGGATCTGTCTGAGTTTCTCTTTGCCAGGCAGGCAGGTTGTTACTTTATATAATTTGTCATCAGCCTTGTGGAGCTTTTCCTTGAAGAGTCAGGCATTGCAGTTCTCACTGCGGATGCAGAAAAGCTCAGACTGCAGCCAGCCTACTGGAAAGCTGCCAAAATCTTACATCTGGAACAGTTTACAAATGAGCTAACGATACAGTCATTTAGATTTGGGGCTTTATTTGTGGATATCTATAGGATTCTAGCTTCCTGTTTAATCAAATAACTTACCAGGCACATACTTGCATGCTCATTTATTAGGATAATATTTCCCTGCTTAACTGATATTTCAGGTAATCTTTCACAGTTTGACATGAAAAAGGTAAGAAATAGAAAAGAGATAAAGTAATTTTAAGTATCTGCAGTTCAGGTACTTTATTTCATTACCATATTTTTCTTGCATATTACCCTATCTGTGGCACAGAATAGGGCCTGATTCTCAGTTTCCTGTATGTAGTAGTACTTCATGCCAACACAGCGATGAAGCGATGGAAATACAAAAATGAGAGGAAAAGGGGAGACAAGAACAAAGCAGAGGGAACTAGGCCTCTACATCTTTGCTGAGTAGAAAGATAAAGTTCCATATGTAAAAGGTTTATGCATGTAACTGAGTTTAATAGTCAGAGTAAATGAAGCCATTTGACCTTGCTTATTTTGACCTTTTTAAGTGATTACTGTGTCCTGTGGCTTCCCTGAGGGAGAGAGGGAGGAATAAAGGGGTAGCTGAGACTCCTTTCCTAACGTTATGTATGCCAATATGTGAAGAGGTGAGAGATCCCAGCCTAAAAACGTAATCCCCTTTGTTATCGGGGAAAGTAAGAACTGTTGAATAAACTTGTCTTCATGTTAATTCAAGGCAGAGTCCTTGATTTTTACAGCAACTACAGCTGTTAAAGTCAGATGCCATTATTTTTTTGAGAAGTATTATGCTATCATTAAAATTGATTGATTAACTTCTCACAAGGTTGGTGCACATAGATCAAATTACAGAATCACAAGTTTCAGCCTGTGGATTCCCACTCCCTTTGAATTTCTTTCTAAGAACAAAACAGTTTTTCTTTTAATTATACTAGATAATTTATTTCACACTTTTTTATTTGTTGTAACTTCTTTCCAATGCCTTCTCTGTTCCCTTCATTTTCACTAGTCCTCATTTCCTTTAAGACAAATCATGATCTCATTCCAACAATGAACAGAAATTTACAGGATTTGCTATAGTGTAACTGAGGGAAGAATTGGCTCACTATCTATTTAATGCAGATCATATTTTTTTCCCTTCTAGGCCATTGTCTTTTATCTTTATAGAGCATCTGCAAACACTAATGGCCTGTGTACATCTTTGAACAAAACCAACAGCAGCAAGGGATCTCTACAGTTCGCAGTTCCTTTCTTCATTACACCCCTCCTACTTTTTGAGGCCGGATGGAGAAAGAAGCAGCCAGCTCTCTAGAAAAATTCAATCACTCTTGAAATATGTGGTTGGATTTTTATTATTATTCTGACAAAACTTCCTTGTAGAACAAGTGATAATGCTTACATAGGCAAATGCTGACATGATGACCAGAGCGTAATCTATCTACTTTGAAACGTGCAGCCTGTTCAGGTGACATTTGCCATTGTTTCTATTGGTGACCAGCTCAGAAGAACACTAGTTTATTTTTAAATGAGGATGTAGTAAGCAATATCTGGAACTGAATGTGTATACCTCTGTATTTCAGCTGAGTACCACCGTCAGAGGAGAACAGAAGGCAATGAGGGAGAAGGCAGCCTCAGCAGATTTTTAACTATCAGTGGCTATGTCTATGTTACCAACAACGTGGCCCAGAAAGAGCAAAATAAATGGTACCAAGGTTCTAACACATCTCAAGGTGGGGTTACTTTCAACTAGGTGTACCTGGGTCTCATGAACTGAATGAATCCTCACCAAGGGTTGGAGATCACTGGTGCACTACCAGGATGCATCTTCTGGCTTAGTTTCATATGAAAGCCAACCAGTTCACATGCTCTAAGACTGCTTGGAAATACAAACCAAAGGGTGATGTTGGGAGATCCTTTTCAAAAGTGTACGCCTGGTCGAGGCTAAAATGTCAATAAAACCACACCTACAGTCATTCATTTTAGCAGCTAAACCAACTTTTAAAAAAAGGGCAATATATAGGTTGCTGATCAGGATTTAATTCTTTGAGAACTGTTGTGAGATCTGTTACACATGTAGACATGTCACAGCCCAAAATATTTAAAACAGTCGGTGCAACCAGTTCAACAAAATGGGCTGGAAAATGTCAGAATGACCCAACAAAGGGCAAAGGAGGAGTAAAGATAAACTGTAACAAAGCAGGGGAAGATGGCTAAGGGAGTCTGCTTGTCTGATGTTACAACACATATAAATGGATAATCTAAGTAGATTTTGTAAAGAATTTAATTAAATGTCAGAACATTCTTAATGGACCATGGACAAGAAAACAATTAGGTATCAATAGGCTAGAAATCTGGACAGGAAATAAAAGGACATCAATTATAAAAAAGTGTAGATTGAGATATCTAATGGGTAAGACAGTTAAAAAGGGAATATACACAATCAAAGAGGAAATTTGAGATGCACAGCATTCACTGTGGTCATAAAATGTTTGCCATGCAATATGAAAGTATAAAATGATTTTAAAATCATGTTAAAAGGAGGCATCAGAGCAGAGTTGTACTTCAGTCTCTGTTCTTGTGTTATTTAAATAACCCTTGTGGAGCAATGCACTCAGTTTCAGTCTGCACCTCTCAATACTCAAAAGATGCTGAAAAGGCATCCACAAAACCCAATGCGCTGGGATGCTAGTAGCTGGTGGCACCAGGGCCATGGTGGCAGCTGCTCTTAGTTCTATGTTGGGCAACACCCGTGCATTCAGGGGAAATCTGTGAGTTGCCACGGCTGCTGTGCCATTGTCTGATACTCATGTTGAGAGCCCTACACTGCACCTCAGGCAAGTTCCTCCTGCGTTCCCAGACACGAGTCTGTGTTTGGAGAAGTGTTACTGCCCAAATGATACCTGCTCATGTAGAGAGAGATATTTGCACTTTCAGCTCAGACATACTCCCTCTCGCCTTGCAGGTTTAGCTGTTTGAGTGGAGACAGCTACCTGAATCACACACCTGCAGGTACCTCCAGATTGCATGGAAAAGCTTTCTCTGTTTCTCTGGTAAATTCATGCTCACAGTCTGAACTGGGAGAGGATGCCACTGGTGCCAAGTACATGTGTACAGACCTTGGCTGGCGAATCTCTGATGTTGGTCAACATGAATGTATATTAGATTAATTTATGGAGAAAGGTGTTAAATCAAACAGTTAAACCAGAGCACTGGGAATGGCATTAAAGGAAAAAAGTTTTAATGGTGAGATTTATGGACTGGCAAAGAAAATATTTTCAAAGAAAATGGCAAAATGTTTTGCTGCTCTATTCGAAAATGTCCCGGAAAATCTCCTGAGAACAAATATCTTCCTTTAGCTGGGAAATTGCCTGGGCACCCTTCCATATGTTACATCTACAATTCAATTAGCTCTATACAGGTACTACAGCAAAAAGCAGGCAAAAATAAGCAAAGTCCTAACCCCACAACTAGCATCTAGGTAAAATTTATGATACAGCTCTGTTCTTGGCTTCGCTGTATCTGCAAACTTAAGGAAGACCGCCAGCAGGCATAGGTTTTGTACTTGAATAATATTCACGGTGATCACAGTCATAGTGCAGTCAATACTCCAGCTATCTTCCAGAATTATTTTACTTTTTTCAGTATTTTCTGTTCAATGGCTGAGATGAAAAAAGCCCGAAGAAATTCTTATGCTCAAAAGCTAAACATGGATGGGCCAACAAAGACATGTGCTGGACAAAAAATAGTATGATAGGAATCTGAAGGAGAGGGTCTATTGCTGACAAGAGGGGAATGCAGCAGACAGTGTTCAGGGGGGAAAGGTGACAGTACCCTCTCAGGAAAGAGATGGCTGTGAACATGTGCGGAGCAGCATGCATGCCCAGGGAAGTCTTTGTGGAATTCCATAGGCAAATATTTATAGAGGCCGTATCCCTACCTGCCTGTCCAGCCAGCTTGGAGCTGGGCTGAGCCCTGCCCTCCTGCCAGCCAAGATGGGCCCCGCCACTGCTGCTCACAGGACAGCGTCCTTCTGGTTAGCCAGGCCCAGCCTGCCTCTGGACTGCAGCCACTGAGTTCTCCCACTCCTCTTTTCAGAAACATTTTTAAAAAGGTCTAGTTAATATCAGCAAAGCGGTGCCTCTCCAATCTTTCTCTCGAGGCTGGATCTACTTGTAAAGTGCCACTCATCGTTCCTAAACACATTGTTCTTAAACCAGCCGAGGGCAGAAGGCAGAGGCTCATTCCTAACCACCTTACCGCTCCTCAGCAGTTCAAGCTGAAGGATCTAAGCTTGCCAAACATATCTGTTTTCTGTTCTTTAGTGGTTCTGTCCATACCTCGGTCTGCAAAAATAACATTAAAGATTCTTTTTCCTCTTTAAGGCAAAGAGCAGACAGAATGCATCAGGTATTAGGATGGACGGGAATGGTGATCTCATTTTTAGTTCTGGCAACATCCAGCTCCTAGGAAGTAAACAGTTATGCAAGCCTCACTCTCTTCAGGCTTGCTCACAATGCATCAACTTCCCTTCTGAATGTTTACAAATGTGCAAATTCTTATGTTTATCTCTGGTTCATCTGTGTGATTCTGGCCCCTTGAGTCTGGAAGGATGTATGCATCCAAAATATGCGTAGCCATTCAGAGACACATAATTTTTCAAACGTGCTGCCAGTCTGAGCTTTGCTGTGACTTCCATATGGGCTGCAACAAATAGTATGGCAAAATCAGACCATCTTCACTAGGTGGTCTATGCAGCTTGCCTGATCTGATGCATGCAACCACCTTCCCCTTGTTACAGAAACAACAAGGTAATGCCATAACTCTCCAAAAGTACCACAAAACAAAAGAATGGTTCAAAATCAAAATTTTAGGTCTAATTAAAAATGCCTGCTGGGCACATAGCATGTGTCATTGTTTCATCTCTCAGCAGATGTCTCCAAATGCTATCTAGGAGACCAGACTGGGAAAGGAGCCCTTTGAATTTTGGCTTTGACATGTGTTGCTTTCCAAAAGAAAATCTGGTACTGCAACATCTGCAGTATCTGAGAAATCCGATACATATCAGATCTTTAGACAAGAAGCATCCACGAATCACAGCAGACTGTAAGGATTTAGAGAAATTTCTACAGAAAGACAGGCAAATAAAATGTACTTTGTTGAAACAGAAAAGTTTCAATAGAAGCTTGACAAATCTTAGCAAAATGCTTGTTATGACAAAGCCACATCTTTATTAATTTTGATTTGGTTTTAAAAAAAATCTGTTCTAAAAATACATTTTTTCATTATTTATTAATTTATTTATTTTTTGAAGGAAGGAAGGGGGATGGGTATGTAACACTGAAGTATTTCCAAAGAGGCAATTTAATAAAAAAATCTTTCCATGACAAGTTTTTTCTTTTTTCTTCCATATTAGGAATAAAAATTTCAGAACATTATTTATATCCTTTCTTGCACTAGGAGTGAAAATCAGCACGTTATAGAAACCCAGATCTCCAAGACTCGGAAGGCAGGCAGGGTAAGGGTTATAGTGAGGAAGTCTATTCTCTCCTCCCATGTTTTGGCCTCCTGCTTACATGGGACCGAGGCAGAGCATTAGGGTTCTTTCTTGTGTCAAGTGTCACTGCATGATATAGATAAAATGAAGTAAAAATGAAGATTAGTCATTGATGGAAAAAAGTTTGAACAGGTTGGGAGTCTCCCCAGCCCACAGACTGGATTTGTCTGCTGATTTATGTATGATGCTCTCTCCTCTTAAGCCTCTCCATTTCTTTTACTCCTTTCCAAGATCCCTTACAAGTTATTCCTTGCTGCTGTTTTAATCTTCTACCTTCTAAAGACTGCTCCATCATGCTTTTTACCATTTCCTCCCCATCCCTGGCCCAGCTATGTCCTTTTCCATCATCTGACCTCTGATTCCTATGCCTGACTGCTCTCTTCCGTGTTGCTCCTTTCACTCCTCCCTGCTGGGATGGGCAAGGGCTTGTGAGCATTTTCTGCCAGTGGAAGCATTGCTACTGGTCAAAACAGACTGGAGCTGCTCTGCATCCTGATCTCAATGGGAGCTGCATGTAAGATAGTAACAAATGTTTGGGTGGTGGTTGCTGCCATGGTGCTGATGATGTGAGTGCACAACTCAACTGTATGTTACTATGTGTCCCACCACATTTTGCTCTAAGTGCCCTGTGAGATGCATGTCAATACCCTGTAGCTAACCTTTGAACAGCCTGGGATCTAAATGGATGCATTCTGGAGAAGAGATAGTATACCACATAACAGATAATGTTCCCTGAGCTTCTCCACGGGTGGGAAGAGTGCACTGCCTGCTGTCCCTGCACTGTTTCCCTATGGTGGTAGCAGGGATGTGGGGAAGCCCCAAGGACAACCCTCCCCTCTCCAGGTGACAGTCCTTGCCTTGTGCACATTGCTTTTGTAAGCTGTGCAGGCTTTATACCCTCATGCTGTGGCCCAGACACGTATTTTTCAACAACAAGCGTGTTTAAGTAGTCGTAAAGAAAATGCACAAAATCCACCTTCCTAGCAGTAGTCCATGATGCAGACCACAACTGTTGTTGCTTTCATGGACTTTTCAATGTGTAAACATTGAAGACGACTTCTGGTGAAACACTGAGATGATCTTGTCAAAGTATCTACCTTAATTGCCTTTTGTTGTATGATAAATACATCCTGATGGGTTTATGTAAACTGAGTAGCCTGGCCTTCTATTATACATTTATGAGTTTCAAATTAAGCATGATTCCAAATAAACACTAGCAATATTTAGCAGACTTCATGATGTGATTATAACCCTGCTTTGCAAATAGCCCCGTAGCTTAATTGGAGTTCTGTGCACTTCAAAGTGTAAGCTTATCTGGCTGTTTCTGAGCTGCTGTCTCACTCTCACCGTGTGCTCCAGAAATAATAAATAAACCAACACAGGAAAGCAGAAAACATTTCTAATCACAGCCATAAATACAAAATAATAACAAATAACTGAATAACATGAAAGAAGATACACTCCCAGTTTCAGTTGCACATTGTTCCATATTAACTTGTTTTTTAATGTAACTGGTTATAAAACACCCCTACATTATTAGAAAATCCAGTCTTGTCCCTACTGCCAACTGTTTTCTGAAATATTGCATGTTAATGAGAAAAAATGGGACATTAGTGAACACTGGTGCCATAGCTGAAAATTCAAATGAGAAAAGAAGTGTTAAAGCTTCATTCTGTTTAACAATATGTGAGTCACCTGCTTAGAGGTTTATGGAAGTATTAATATATAGGGGTGTCCAAGCACTTCCAAATACCTAACTTGAGCTGTAGAACTTTCTCAGTTATATCTGTTTCATACAGAATAGTTGATGGCAGTAGGCTGTGAACTGAGATTAGTTTTCAGCGTTAGCTATCTGTTATGCCTTGCCCCAGCAAAACAGCATTAAACAGAGTTGTTTCTTCTTCCTTCAGAGTGACCTGACTTGCAAATGGCCCATACTGAGATATCTTTTTGTCATCTTGAGTGGTCCCATCACTGGGATTAGTGCAGGATTAATATAATCTCATAGAATAAAATACATGGCCTAAGGTACTTCTTTCTTTCCAGTGGAAATGCAAATGTGGCTGCATGAAAAATTACAATAATAGAAAACTGCAGGTCCCACAAAAAAAAAAAAAACAACAACCCAAACAGCCCATTACTTCCCAAACAAACAACTCCCTGTTTTTAGTTCCTATTAAAATTCTCACTACATAATATTTGTTCACAGTCAGCAATTTTCCTTCCTTGTCTTCTGTTTTTTTCTCTCCCACTCTCTCTCCCTCTCTCCTGTTCATGTTTATCCAGTCATACTAAGATGGTGAGTTCCTTGGATTAAAGGTCTTTCTCTTTAGACATTCCTTGTACAAAATGGCACAAAATTAATAAGATGTTAAAGCAACAAAGTCTTTGAGCTTGCCTGCGATGACCAACATGAACACTGATTGTGAATAAAACCAATTTTCTTGTAAAACGTGACTCACTGAGTTTAAAATAATCTTGCAGTGGCTGGCTGGTGTCTGTGTACAGAGCAGCGAGAAGAATGGGAGTGTGGGGAGTGTTATGCAAGCTGGACTCATCTAAGTCAGAGGGTGAGCAGAGAGATAATTCAGAGTACAGACTGAGATCATTCTGAACAGAGAGATCAAAGAACAGCTAGAAATTTTAAACAGAGGAAAAAGTCCCATTGCTTGCAGGGTAAGATGGAAAAAGCTCATTCCTCAGAAGATTTAGTGTGATTTAGGGGGCTCATGTAAGTCGTATTAATTAGAACTGCCCTATGTAATGTGTGTTTTATTAAGTGATGTAAAGAGGCTGAGCTGTCCTCCTCCCTTCTCACCCATGCTGCTGCCATTGCGGCACTGTGAAACACAATCTCTACAGAGTTTTTTTGTCACGGTGAAGACAAGCAGGATGTAACCCTTCCTGAATTGCTGGTTTGTGGCCTCAGTGGCAGAGAAAACAGGAGAAATACTGGAATATTCATAGGAAGCAACAACATAGGAAGTAGGATCCAAACTGAATCTAAACTTTTAGACAGGTATTGGAACAGATCATCAGTAGATTTCAAGATTTCAGTAATTAAAGCACTGTTGGACAGTTTGTGAATGGTAACTTCTCCTTGCTCCATTTTTGTGCAAATGTTTATTTGCATAGTTAGACCGGGGATTTATTTTTAATACTGCCTAACTTCCTCAGACTCCAGATTTCAGTTTCTGGTGCCTGCCATGCTTTGACTGTTTGTCCTGGAGTTCTCTGTGACGTAACTTGTTGGAGGTGCTTAATTTATGTATTCATTTAAAATCCAGTCCTTTGGGGAAAATTAATGAAATAATATGTTATTTTCCTGATCTTTAACAGTTCTAGCAAGTTCTCCTTAAATACTTGATAATGATGTGGTACAAAAATTTGATCTTTTGTAGACATTCCTTTTTTCATCCTTCTGAAAGTCCATTTGTTGTAGCCACTGGTAAGCCTCTGAGAAACTATTTCATAGCAGTTCTGCAGCATTGGATGTCAGTGATCAACAGCTCAGAAGGTATTTTCTCACCTGGGATATGTACAGCCTGGGAAGTCTTTGCAAACACAGCTCTGGGCTGCTGCCAGCCCTGCAACAGGTTGAATGAATGAGAGAACCCATCTCACCCAGGCTTTTAGTGACCCCACTGCTTCATCTCACAAAAAGGTGGAAGATTGATCAGTCCCTCATCTAATGTCATACAGAATGAAAACGTTCTGCTGGAGCTGGGAGGGAGACTGGTATACACAGTTTTGTGAAGCAGAGGCAGGAAAAGAAGGAGAGATGCAAGAGAGAAAAGCAAGTGTATCTGCAGTCTACTGTGGTTTTAATTGCGTGTCTCCATTCGGCAATTAAAGTTCAGCTATTACATAGCTAGTGAGAACTTTCCTTATGTCCTGCTCTGATGGAATGGAAAAAATGTTGGAATGGAATAAACATAATTTTAAACAATTGTCGTCTTTGCACTGAACAGAATTTTTTTCAGGATATTGGCTACAATTATATTACTTTTTTTTAAAATAAAACAGAAAACCTGTGATACTCCATTAAGTGTTGCACGCTATTTTGGAGGATGTCTTTCTTCTGGGGTTCATTATTTCAACTGAAGACTTGCAGTAACTGCTGATTACAAGTTCTAATGCTTAATCTTTAAGAGATAAAGAATCTAAAGTTTCACTTCACCTTTTGTAAGCTTAATATATCACAGATGCAAGTTAAAGCTTTATGGGGAGTGTCAAACATAATTATCCTGAAGATTAAAGCAGTCATCATAACAACTGAAAGATACATTCTGTTATCCATAATAAAGCCTTTGTGAATAATGAATGTACAGAGCATACCTTAAACACTTACAAAGGAAATCTAAAACTCCAGCTAAAGTTATTATTAGACATTAATGTTTCATATTTACTCCATTAAGTTAGCAACACTATTAAATGAGGTTTTAATGAGACACTCTGGTTTGCTATTCTAGGAATTGGATTTCTTCATATCTTTACTGAATTTACTTCACAGCTAATCAGCCAAAATTGCTTCTGCATGCACTTTGCTGTTCCTGCTGGCATCTGATTTTAGACATGGCATATCTGCCCTCTGGAGCACTACTACAGTGCATGGAAAATTTTGACTTAGAGTCAAAGTTACAACACTGGTATTGAGGGCTGGCTGGGGAAGAACAGTCAGCTTGGACTAGCTGGTTTTGGGACCAGAAGGCTGATAGGGTACAGCAGTATTTAGCCTAACTTTTAGGTCCTGAGGCTAGCTACTGCCTGGCAAGTTCCCCCAGCTAATTTTAGGAGGGCTTTTCATTATTATATGTTTAGCAAACTGCACTTCACAGACTCAAAAGCAAGGTGAAAATGTGAACCTTGTGTTTGTGGGGCTGACGCTCTGACATGTGTTCTGCTATAGCTCTGTATCTAACCTAATGCTGTTTTACTGTCAAGTAATTATTTTGAAAAGTAAGCAATATATGGTGGTATTCCCATATGAACTGGGTCTGAAATGATCTGCTCCGGTTTTCTTCAGTCTGAAAATACTGTAGTCATTTGCTGTTAAAAGTATATCTAGATGATGAGGTGGGCTACATAGGAGAACTAAAAATCTGTTCATTTTCTGTGAACTTAAAGTTTTCAGAGACATCATTACAATACTGAATTTATACATTTCTTAAAAGAAAATAGGAAATATGAGTCTCGCGCTCAAATTCATTGCAAGGTATTAATAGCTCTGGAACTAGCAAAATTAGGCCTTGAAAAAATGTGATTATCTAAAATAGCAGCAGCAACACATACATGGAAAAACTACTTACAGATCTTTATGTACACTAGTAGCAAGTAAGTACAACTGTTTCTTTAAGTAATTCATAACAGAAGGAGCGAGGGAAAGAGAGTTGGGGAAATAATGGAGAAACTATTTCACATTTATGAGTAGATGACGTAGAAATTCCTAGGAAAATATGGTAATTGGAAGAAGGAAATAAAACACTCCCCAAAGAAGTTGAGGAAGCAAACAAACAAGAAGACAAAGCTCACTTCTGAGATTGGTAGGTTAAAGTAATATTTTAAATGTATATTTATTAAAAATAAGGTATTGCAGTAATGGTGAAAGGATATATCTCTCAAATGTTTGACTGAGAAGTGTGGTAAAATGTATGACATTTCTTCTTTTCTATTCCTGATGTTTTACTCACAATATTAAATATTTTGCTCACCTATGTAATGTAAAAAACAACTATTATTTGCATTCTCAGTATTTCCATAAAGAACAACAAGATATACTCTGTTTGGCAGAAAAGAATCCTTTCTCAAATGCAGTATGCAGTTTTAGCCTCTGCAGTACCAGAAAGATGTCAACAAGTTTTGAAGGACAGTTTTGAATTCAGATAAACAAGAACAGAGATGATTAAGGGGCTGGAGAGTTTGATTTATGAGGAAAGATTAAAACATATTCTACTTGGCCAAATGACAGCTAATAATGCAAGGGAAGAGTAATAATAACAGCTTACAAGTATTTAAAGCGTGAGCACACCAAGAAAAGAGGGGAAACGTTTAAGGTGGTACAAGGTTTCACAACACTGACCTGACATGGAAAAGAGTGTGTGTTTGTGTATGTTTTTCCTCTGAACTAGAGCTAATTGATCTGTGGAACATGTGTAAAGACAAAATAAAATATGTGAATACAAAATTAATGGAAAAAAAATTGTGCAAATGTAAAACAGAAGGATGCATGTATCAGCTATGGTGCAACTCCTCAACAGTATATATTTAGACGTAGCAGTTAGCAAAATCAAAATTGAAATAGCAAAACTTAATATGACAAATGAGCACAATATAATACTAGAGGAAGTATGTATCAGTATCATAATTCATGCCCTCTTTAGAAAGAGCCAATCCTGAAAGTAGGTTTGCTTTGCTCAGAAAGTTCCACAACCCCTTGATAACCTGCTGCCCCTTCCCTGTGAAAAAGGACCTGGTATTCAGACATAAAATTTGTCATATCAAAACTTCAGCCTTATAACTGAAAGGTTAACTGAAACAACAGACACCCACTGGATGCTTTTTCATGGGTCAAATCAGCTCAGCCCTGTTTGCTCATATTGGCAGCTTTCTGAAGGCACTGCTATAGAACAAGTGTGTCTTCGGGTGACATTTGAAGGAAAAGCAAGAGGTTTTTTTGTGTCAGTGGTGCTTTTTAACACTTTATGCATAAGGAAACAAATTAAAGAGAAACATTAAAGTTCTTTGAAGGGGATATGAAAGGATGGCTTTTTTACAAGAATGCTGGTAATTTTTTTCAATCCAAACATACTACCCTTTAGTCAAGTACTAGAAATGGTTAATAAAATAAAATACTTCTTTAAGTTCAGTGAAAACTTTCACCATAAGTTACAGGGAAAAATGTTGTACTCTTGTATGACAAACAGGTATATTCTCTTACCCTTGGTGTACTCTTCTTAAAAGACTGTTTGAAATTTGGAGTTGGTAGTGAAATGAGCAGCTGTCAGTACACTGATAACAAATTTGAGCTGGACTAGCTGGTCATACAAGTCAGAAATACAACAGAAATATTTTTCAAAAGGTCGAAACATTAATCTATACTGTATATGCAAATGCATAAGAAAAACCAAAAGGGCAATTAAAAAGTTTTAATGTCAGTCCTTCAATATTAAACAAGCTTTGAAAAGCTCTGTCCCTAAAAAGTCATGACAGCTCTGAGTTTCAGTTGATAGGATTAGATTCAGTTACTAATTAACCTAATTTCATTCTGAATAACCTAGTTATTTGATGTTGAAAACCTCCTCCCTTATGTAAGAACTGTAAGATTTCAGCATCTGGACAATCAAACTACTATGCAAGAAATTCTGGCAGCTCGGATTAAGAATGATGTGCAGGCGGTGAGATCCTGGAACAGGTTGCCCAGAGAAGTTGTAGATGCCCCATTCCTGGCAGTGTTCAAGGCCAGGCTGGATGGGGCTTCGAGCAACCTGCTCTAGTGGAAGGTGTCCCTGCCCATGGCAGGGGGGATGGAACCAGATGATCTTTAAAGTCCCTTCCAAATCAAACCATTCTATGATTCTATGATTTTAAGTAAACTTTCAAAAAGGCTCTCAGGTATGTCCTTGAAGGATATTGAAAATTAATTTAGATCAATGATACGTTAGTTAGATCCTGAATTTTGAGCCTGCAAGATTAAAGATCTTGTATTAGTCTTTGTCTAGAGTAATCAGGCCTTTTTTTAAAGCTTACCATGCCTTGGAGGTGAGAAGACTGCAGAAAAAGTGTTTTCGGTCTCATTTCAAATTAAGATCTTTATACACATCTTACACATCCATGCACATGCCCTTGCTACAATGTTTTCAGTGAAGTACTACTGTTCACCAACCAAAACATGGTCTATACATAGTTCTCATACCTGCCTACGAAATTTTAAACATATATCTCACCACCACCACCCCCCATATATTTTGATCCTCAGTAGTTATAATTTTCCCCTCTGAGAGGCAATACAAAGTAAATGTAAATATATCCCAAATGAAATATTTTCTGTTTTACTAAGGAAGTCGAGGTTATCTCCAGTTTTTTTGAATATTGTAATTTCTTAAAGTTCTTCCATAAATGCCCTGCTTGCTTGTCACATCGAACTTCATACTTGTTTCAAAACTTCATATTCTGGAGAAGGTTATATTTTTTACACCATTTTATGGAAAAAGGGACTTTTTCTCCTTTTGACTTGCACATTGCTGTGTGTGGTGTGTAAAGACAAGAATGAATGTGTGGAACACAGAGAAGGTCGTGAAAACATTTGTAATTACTATGTTTATTTTGTCAATGAAAATCACCCCATGAAAGAAGCTCTCAGAAAAGTAATAGGAGACCAGCTGCTAACATCTACCAAACAAGGAAGGTCAAAAAAGGCTAGATAAGTGTGAGGCTGAAGCTTGAAACAAAGAACTGAACTGTGCGTTAGTATCAAGCACATGCTGACCTTAGGTCTATTCTGCTCCTCTTTGCCTGAGAACCAATGTGCTGGATTCCTGTTGGGCAAAAAATGCTGATTTGTTCTGAAATGGTGTCTAGTGTTACTGTAAACACACATTGCTTTTACAGTTCCCAGCAGAGCTCTCTCTGCACAGGGGTTACATGATCTTTATGCTTCTGGCAGGAAAAAAAAGATGTTGATGGTGGGGACCTCTGTTAGGAACAGTAGCCCTGAGCGAGAAAGGAAAGTACTAGAGCATGGTAATATATCAACGGTCTATGTAAAGTAATGGTTTGCATTGTGAATGTGTGACGTAAGTTTAGAAATGCTAAAGGATCCACAGAAAATTCAGTTCAGCAGGAACAGATTAGACGACTAATGCAATGGACACTGTACAGGTGGGAGAGTCCCAAAAGCCAGCAGAACTGAGGTAAGTCACATGTCTTGTACCAGGGGAGTCCGGATGAGGATGACTATGCAGCTTATATACGTACCTCATGATTACACCAGCACAGCAAACACAGGGGCAGAAGGGGGTATGTTTAGTCTGCAAACAGATGGCTGTCACAGTCTCAAATCTCTGAAGGAACTCCATCATTGCTGTTAAATACCAAAGACTGTTGTAGTAGCTTCTGAATGGCTGTGTGGCTGCTTTAAGTCCTAATTCTAGGTCAGTTAGAATTGCATCTGCTTAGTATTTAAATACATTTTCTATGCAAAATTCTCTATGACTATCTACACCTTGTGCAGCCTCTTTCAGGCATTTATTTCCTAAGACACCAGCAGCAGAAGGCTGCTACAGGAAACATCTCTTCCTTCGTACTTTTTTTTGTCTGTGTCCCTTATTGCACTAAACTGTTCTCTCATTTGGTACTGGGGCAACTGTTTGCACAGCTTGCTGAAAGCCAGCTCACTAAAACAACGTAGGTTAAAAAACAGATAGACTTAATGTGAATCATTTCAGTGATCTGGTTTACAGAAAATGCTGAATTCCTGAACTTAGAACAGTTGGGGAAACAACACTGTGACTCACCTTCAACACAAATCTCTAAGGCAATTACAACTTTCAGTCTATCTGTGCAAAGGTGAATCACAAGCTAGCCCACAGAGTACATGAAGAAGGATATATATTTTGCAAGCATAGCAGATTCATGCATAATGAAAACCAGGAATTATTGCCTGAATTGTGAGCCAGGCTATGAATCCCATTTAAAAATTGACAGCATGCATTTGAACACAAACCCACATCAAGATCCACAGCTAAACAATTACTACAACTTTTAGGGATTCACATCTCTCTCAGCATTTCAGGTAGGTAGATTTCATACAGTTGGCTGAGCATACTACAGCTGACCGCTGTAATGCCAAGGGATGAAAAATGAAGTATAGACACAGTAAGAACATGGTGAAAGTATTCAATTCCCATTAAAGGTCTGCTTTGTTCTGCAGTTGGGTAGCTCTTCGTTATGAAATATGAGATAATTAATCATTCTCATCTGATTACATGTTGAATGAACACTTTAAAAGAACAATGAAAAACTGCCTTACAAGCATAGAGGAAAGGAAGACAAGGGATACAATCATACTGAGCTAAGACATATGCTTTACAAGAAACATTGTACAGTATTGGCTGCTGTATATGCTAACAGAGGAATATGCACATGGTTTGTGAGTCCTTGTAGGCACTACTGAATAAGGAAGTTTCGTTCCAGGCTCTGGTTCAGACTCCTAACTTTGTTCTTTGGTCAGCCTTTGTGGTAGAGAGTTCATGACAAATAGCATTGGGGGAACTACTTTTCTTCCCTATTCCTGGGGAAAAGGCTTGAACGAATGGAAACTTATCCAAGAGGAACTATGAAGAAAATGAATTTTTGAATAGGTGTCAAGAAAGCCTTAGCAGAAGATGGTAGAGATGAACTTAGTTTGACAGTTTATCATAGACTGAGCCATCACTTTCTGTTATTGTGCTATGAATAGGAAAATGGTCTGGAAAATGAGCTGGAAAGACTTCCCCATTCAAGTGATATAACATGATCTACAGTAAGATCCTGTTAGTCAAGATGACCGCACTTAAGCCACAAGTATATACCACAAAAGTGAGGAAATCAATGAAGAAAAAGAATTCTGGATTTGTTATTTTTGTGTTTTCTGTGTAACCAAGCAAAAAATTATTAAAAAATACCCCACATACTATGCAAGATTGATTGGCTTACTTAAAAGCTTTAGGTGCCTTAGAATAAGCAAACTATTGCTTAGAATGAAGACACAACTTCATGGCCAGAGGTCTGGCAAAGTAATTGTGGTCAGCTCTGGACCTGGAGGCTTGGAGTGATACCAGTCTTCCTTGAGAAAGCCCGGTAAACACACTCAGGAGATGTTTGGGGTAGGGCAGTGAAGGCAGAAAGACTTGGAGGGAAGCACAGAGTCGGAAGGCACAATGGAGTATAAGCCAGCTCAGCTTATAAAAGCTCTTGAAATTGGGAATGAAGTCCCTATTTTTAATGAAACTCATTAAATCAAGAAAGTTCAAAAATGTCCAGTATAAATTAGAAGGGTGCATAAGAAACTTAACTGAGTCTCATTAGAAATGAATCAGTGACCTATAAGGTTTGGTACATTCCTTTATGAGTTTATACTGCTCTCAACATGCAGCACTGCAGTCTAAGCTACAGAGTTGTGTGTGTCCTCTGAGGGTTAGATGTGAAGCAATTTACTGACTTTGGTCTGCAAGTTAGGCACTGTGTTTCACTCAAGTGATCCAGAGCAGGCAATGAAGGAAAGAAAATAAATTGTATTGCATCTACAAAATCAGTTAACTATAAGCAGATATTACAGTTATCATGATAGTTAAATCATAAGCGCATGCATATTTTCTAATATCACTGGAGAACAGAATTATGTCTCTGGTTTTCTTACCTTAAGGTATTACCTTAATCTATGTGGGTGCTCTTTAAGAATAACAATTTAAATTTTGGCAGCTTGTAAATTTTGGTTTGGTGATAACTGCTCCTCTGAAATGTATTTTATCCCACAGTTACAGATAATGTTTGGATTTTTTTTGTGTCTGGTAATATGAATTAGCTTTTTCTTGCTCAAAGAATTTCATCTTTTGATTGATGAAATATGAAAGCCATTAGCACTTCATGAATTAAACTACAACGCACCTAAATTCCTTCTATGATTTAACTGTTGTTTGCTCCAATAATTCAAAAGATTCAGTAGTAAACACCAATATTTAATAAATTAGGTTGCTTAGCACAATGACCAGAACATGCCTTGCTACAGGCTGTGAAGAAAGAGGATATCCTAATTCTATGATAAAAGTGTACACCAAAATTTGAGCTGTTTACAGCATAAACCAGAATTGCTCAGAATACAGCACACTTTTCTTGTTTCTTTAAGGACTGTTCTATGAATGGATAAGCGTCTAATTGCTGCAAAGTCAGGCAAGTATTATACCTTTGAGTTCACTTGACTGAATCAATGAAATCTGCTGCTTCTTATCAGTGAGATCGGCTGTTCAAAGGTCCATTAGGAATAAAAGCAAATCCTGACTCCTGCTGTGTGAGTTCATTGGTAAGGTAATACTTGCTCAGTGCCAATAGGGTTGGGATGTTAAAGAAGGCTGGTTGTCTCCCAGATTGGTGTGGAGCCCTGCCCCTGAGCTTCTTTGTTCTCTGACACACAGATGTAAGGTTTTCTCTGGTTTCATCAACTTGTAGTTAGATTGCTGATAGGGTGGGCACTCATGCAGATAATAATTTGGTATTCAGGCTATAATTATGGCTACAGTGACTTCCACTTACCCTACCGAGTACTCAGTATGCTATGCAAAATACGTTTGGTACTTGATGAGCATCAATTGCTAAGTGTGGCATAACTCCGCCCATTCCATAGGCTTGTCCCAGGGGAGGGGGAGCGCTGGAGCAGCAATGTCTGGTACAAAGAGCTGCTCTACCGGCAGTGTAAGCTGGGACAGCTGCTGTTGCTTGCCAGGGCAGTCTGCCACACCTCTTCTCTACAGTTATGCCAGGGATTACCTGGCTTTGCAATTCAAGGAAGCATAAAGGCAGCTGAAAGTCTCACTTTCCAGGTATGCATAACAGAGCAGCAGGAGAGTTAATTGTCTAGCTTACTGTTTTTTCCTTTTCCCCCTCCTGAACTAATTACTGTTGCATGATAATTAAATAAAAGGCAAAAGTGCAGAATCACCAGGCCCATTTGTCTGTAATGAAAAGAATTATTTTTCAGAGTATTCTTTGCAGAAAAAGTTCAAATATAAAACCTTAACGATAGGTCAGAAGGAGCAAAAGCAGAGAGAAGAGTTAGGTGAAAGCAGTGGTTCAAATCCTTATGCTAGAATCACACTGGGGCATATTTTCCACGCATTACAAGAGGTATTGCCCATCCCAAACCTTATCTGGGAAGCAAGAGTCTAAAGAAAGTGATTTGCTCATAATTTCATATCTGAATCCTCTAAGAAAGGTCTAAGCTTGGAGAAGTCAATGGGAGACAAAGGATGTCAGGATGAATTAATTTGACTGATCTTTTTGATCAAGACCATGAAATGAGAGTAAGGGTGAATCTCCTATCACTGCTGGTTTCAAACAGTCCATAGTCCATTCTGTGTCCCAAGGTCTTCATGGGTCTTGTCTAGAAAAGTGCCAGATGGCATGGGCCAAAGCTACAGCAGGAAGTATGATAACAAGTAAACAAGTGGGTTAACTATACATCAGCACTTGAGCCCATGTCCTGTTTATTTTATGTGCTGGTTTTGGCTCGGATAGTGTTAATTTTCTTCATAGCAGCTAGTATGGGGCTGTGTTTTGGATTTGTGCTGGAAACAATGTTGATAACACAGGGATGTTTTCATTATTGCTGAGCGGTGCTTACACAGAGCCAAGGCCCCTCACCCACCCCACAGCGAGCAGGCTGGGGGGGCACAAGGGGTTGGGGGGGGAACAGCCGGGACAGCTGACCCAACCTGACCAAAGGGACATTCCATACCATATGGCACCATGCTCAGCATGTAAAGGTGGCGGAAGAGGGAGGAAGGGGAGGACATTTGGAGTGATGGCATTTGTCTTCCCAAGTAACTGTTACTCATGATGGAGCCCGGCCTTCCTGGAGATGGCCGAACACCTGCCCTGCCGGTGGGAGGTGGCGAGTGAATTCCTCGTTTTGCTTTGCTTGTGCATGTGGCTTTTGCTTTACCTATTAAACTGTCTTTATCTCAACCTACGAGTTTTCTCACTTCTACCCTTCCAATTCTCTCCCTATCCCACTGGTGGCGAGTGAGTGAGTGTCTGTGTGGTGCTTAGTTGTCAGATGGGGTTAAACCACAACAGTTTACTTATTCAGATGCTGCTGTGTCACTGAATTCTTGAAACAGGTGCCCTTTTATCCTTGGTGACTGACTGCTGGATGTGTGCACTCTGTTTGACTGTTATTTCACCTATACCTTCCTCTGACAGTACAAATTAAACCGATGTCACTCAGCCCAGAGCTCTTTTAAGAGAGAAGATTCCCAGTTTGGGGAAGTACTTTGGTTGTGGTACTTTGTTTTTTGTCATTGGATTTCTAAATCTATCTCCTGGATTTCTAAATGGAGAGGGAAAAAGCACTTGTAAGCACCTGTGTAGCACTATATGGGAAATGACCATAAGGAAATACAGGAGCCAGCTCTCTTCTGGTTGTCTGCACTGTACCGGCCTGGCCAGTACAATTCAGATTTTAAGCAGTGCTGCTTCTGCATGGTGCATGGCAGACAGGCAGTTTCACTGCTGGAGTGTGTCTCATCTAGTAGCACTGTCCTTGCTGCTACTTGCTAAACACAGCTGAAAGTCTGCAATAATGCATTTACTTGCCTGTTATCTTTGACAATTACAATTCTCCATCTTGCTTCACTTTGTGGACTGAAGTCTATGGACAATCATGCAAACAAACGATTGTCCACACTGCAGAATACTACAAAAACACTTTGTCTTTTTTTTTATGTTGCTTTATATTTCAGGGCTTTTCTTTCTTTGTTTAAGGAAAACAGGTAAGGAAGCTTAACTAACAGATCTCAGGAAATGAAATGATCACACCATCTTCAGTTGAACTGGAATGCACTTAAGAAAATAAGAGAGAGGTTTAAGTTAGAGTCATGGGAACTGGTGAACAAAGCACCAAAAAGCACAAAATCCCAACACAGATGTAGCAAAGATTTTCCAGATGTGGAATTCTTTCTATGGATCAGTAGAGTTAGCTTAACTTACTTAAGCTATAATGATTATTCTGGGGGAAAAAAAGTATGGATCATTTCTTATCTCTCAGTCTTTTAATATAACTAAATGCAATTTACTTTGCTGAAGATTTTTATCTAGATTTGCTTTATGAAAAGATGTCTGTTTCTTATTCCTTTTAGTTTGTCTAATGTGGCATACATTGTCTCTCCGGAAATGCCTTTGAAATGTACTGCAAAAGTTAATATATGTAGCAACTTCTTAGACTGGAACCTTTCGTGGTTAGTTTTTCAATGTCCAGTTCCTCATTAAAAACAAAATGATGCCAAGTTTTCATTATAACTGTAAAATATATCTGTATCTCTACAGTTTCTAGTATGGTCCCTGGTTAAATTTGTGTTTTTATATTCTTATAATATGCTTATAATTTTTTTCTTTCCTGTTTATTCTGCTGAAGAATTGCCTTGACTTACTGTATTCTCATCATTGATAGATTACTGTAAATTTTAAGATCCCTCTAATTATTGCTAACAAGTTTCCTATCATTTGAGGATTTTTGCTATATGTTATATAGTATT
>JAVJGI010000001.1:60148579-60286549 GCA_035590275.1 Ibycter americanus
GTATTCTTAATTATATGATAAATAATTGGTACTGTTCCCTGGAGGAAATACGTGCCTCTTACAAAATGTAAGAAACACTCATAATAAAAATATATTAGCATACATATCAGGGCTGAATATTCAATACATTTTTACTACAAGATGTCATGTCTGACACATTAAAAACTAATTCAATATTTGGACAGTGACTTATCCACTAGACATATTGCAATACTGATTTGACATCTTGGGCAAATTTTGAATTGGTACATATAGGGTTATGATTTAGATAAATCTTACAAAAATCAGTGGTAAGAATGTCATTAATTTCATTGAGGAGAGCATTATACTAATCAATTTCTCTCTCATTAGTTTGTCTAGACTTTTTCTAAACCTGTGTAAAACTTTAGTATCTGCAATATACTGAGGCAAGGAGTCCCACAGTTCAGTTCTAGACTGTATGGAAAAATGCCTCTCCCTTTGTTTTGAATCTGCCACCTTTATTTGATTGTCCTCTCATTCTTTTACGGGAATAGACAAGAAATTGCACATAAACATTAAGTGGTTATCAACACAGAGTGATTAAACATGGACAGCTATTGTACTGGGAGAAAAAAAAAAAAAAAAAAAAAACAAAAAAAAAAAAGAGATGAGGTGCAAAGACTTTTACTGTTGAAAAGGATGGCTGGTATAAAATCCCTGACTGCAAAAGCCAATACTGCTTCGGAGTGAATCCTACTTTAACTTGTGCAACAGAAACACTGTCTTCTACTTGATCCTTTGTTATTGTCTTATCCTGCAATAGCTAATTGAATGGCTGCTAAAAGACATTTTTCCTACAGATGCTATCTGGATCCATCCTTCAAAACATAGAGTCAGACTTAAGTTGTAAGGGTGATGTGTATAAAATGTACAAGTCTGCGATCTTCCTCTAAAAGGGTGAAAGAAATTTTAGGAAAACTAGAGATTATTTCCATGAGTCTCTTTCAACTTTCCAATAATTTTCCAGCCACAAATGCCCTGATAATGATGAAATCAACCTCATAAAATTGATTAACCTGATATACACTTTAAAGTTATATCAATTATGAATGTGAAATAGAGCCCCGCTGAAGACACACCTGTGCTGACACAAAAAATATTATTCCAGTCAAAGAGTTAGCATGAGCTTACCACTAAAATAAGTCCTTGGCACTCTCCAAATGTTCTGGAGTTTCACTGCTGCTTTGAGAGCCTCCCATAGTAACTACAAGAGCAAAATCTTTCTAGTGTAGGCATGGGCTTTGTTCTGTAAACAGTGCTCAATGTAAGACAACTGGTAGATAAATTCTTAACAAAAGTCTCAGTGTCTTTTTCTTCCTTGCAACACAAAGAAACATTGATTCCAGGATGACATTGTAAATTAGGCAACCTGCCTGGAGGAAGCAGTGGTTTATTTTATTAATTTTTTTCCCTTACCTTTTAACAGATATTTTGACTGCTCTAATTTCAAACCTGTATTTTGGTATGTATTAAAATCTCTGGTTACTTTCCTCTTTGCCTTTCAATTCTGCTTATTAGCATCTACTCAGATATGATGTACCTGGCTAGCACTCTAAAATTGGTTAGCAAGTATCTCATCTTCTTTTAGGCCAAAGTACAGCAGCAGGTGCAATTGAACCTGCTGGTTCAAAAAAACCGTAGATTGGGCTTTAAATTAATACCTACCAATTGAACTAAAGAGGCTATTCACTCAGGGAAACTTTAAGAGAAATAATTTTAGACTTGGATTTAACAGGCTTCTACGTACATGCTTAGCTCCAACTCACGTGACTCGATTGATTACCTGCAGGAATAACTCCTTGCAGATTCATAGTTTATAGACCATTTGGTAGTTGTGTCTATCAATAAACTTGGTGTTCAGTTCTTTGTTTAGTTGCAATACTTATGAATTAAGCAACAATTTAATGCGGTTACTTGATTCTTTCCTCAAATGTCATGAAGGGGAAATTCACTAATAGCCAAAATCAACAAAAACGTAGGTTGAAGATGGTAATAAAGCAATTGCATGAGATAACTGACTGACTTTGCATATAAGAATTACACACTGGTGCATATTAAAGATAAATGGCATCTACCATATCCTAAAGAATCAGCATTTGATTTGATGGCTACTTCCTGATATGTGCAAAAGCAATTTAATTTTACAAGAGTATTTGCAGAGGAGATTTGAGACAATGGCTAAACTTGATGACTAGATACCACAAGGTATTTTAAAATCTTCAAGGTAATGAAAACCACCTTTTGTCAAATATGCTTAGCACCCTTGTTTTTACAGACAATAAAAGATCTAGTTGCTCAGGCTAAACATACTACAAGCAGATACAGCAATTCTCGCAATCATCACTTGTTATACGAGAAGGTATTCAGAGCAAAAGTCAACAGCTCTAACAAGGGAAAAAGCCCCATTCTGAGCAACCTGTGACACTGCAGTTACATACAGCCCTATCACTGTGCTGCCACGGAGGGTTCCACATCACGAAGAAACTTTGCCTCCAGGTGTGCCTAATCCAAAGTGTGCTTTTGGATGTTTCTCACCTGACTTTTCAGCATGTCCTTAGAGGAATGTAAATAAACATGGCTACTTCATCAAACATCAAAGAACTCTCTCTTTTCCCTAAGGATCTGTGAAAAGGACCTTTTTATTCTAATAAGACAGGAATTTAAACTGTGCATGTAAGTACCCAAAATATAGAAACAACAAAACCCCGTGCTGGCTTTGTGGAGCAAAGCCTATGTCTTAGGTGATCTAGGACGGAAACCATTTCTTACCCTTCTGTTTTAACAGATGCAAAAGAGAAAAACCATCTCACTGCACTTTCTTAAGTGCTCTAAGCTCTTCATATTAAAGATGATTTAAAATTGTTCAGCTCTTTGGTTCATTTTCAAAAACTCTGAAACAACTTAACAGTCCAAGTCCTATTTTCAAATATAAATACAGGAGCATAATGTGCTCTTACGGATCCTTTGAATGTTGTCTAGGAACCCAAAGAAGTAAAGAAGAGCTTAGTAAATTTCTGAGAAATGATTAAGTACCTTCATAATTCTGTGCCATGTGCAGATTTTACTACCAAAGGTAACCTTTACTGGAAATTGGTGTACAATTAGCAGGCGTCACAATAGAGAGTGTGTTTTT
The DNA here is from genome assembly GCA_035590275.1 of Ibycter americanus. Classification (NCBI taxonomy): domain Eukaryota; kingdom Metazoa; phylum Chordata; class Aves; order Falconiformes; family Falconidae; genus Ibycter; species Ibycter americanus. The sequence goes on from JAVJGI010000001.1 coordinate 60,151,734, forward strand.
CACCTCCAGATACCTAAATAACTATGAAAATGTAGCCAAAAGTTAAATTTAAAATTTGGCTCTGGGCACCTCAGCTTTTCAGAAGCTGACTCTGTTTCTGGACACTGAAAAAGAAAGCCCATCTCCTGATTTCCAAATCAAGAGTCACATCACTACTTTGGAAACCATAGCCTAATGATTACATGTCAGTATCAATTAAGACAAAATTAAATATAATCTATTTAATCTGAAGCAACATAAGTCTTTACCATTAACTCAGTCAGTCCAAACAAAATGAGTCTATAAATAACTTGATTAATTGGTTATCACCATTCTCTGTTATTCTTGTGTCCTGGTTTTGGCTGAGATAGAGTTAATTTTCTTCTCAGTAGCTGGTACAGTGCTGTGTTTTGGATTTGGTATGAGAATAATTTTGATAACACACTGATGTTTTAGTTGTTGCTAAGTAATTCTTACTCTAAATCAAGGACTTTTCAGGTTTCCTGTGCTCTGCCAGTGAGCAGGTGCACAAAAAGTTGGGAGGGAGCAGAGCCAGGACAGCTGACCCCAACAGACCAAAGGGATATTCCATACCTTAGAATGTCATGCTCAGCATATAAAGCTGGGGGAAGAAGAAGGGGAGGTGTTTGGAGTGATGGTGTCTGTCTTCCCAAATAACCGTTACCCATGATGGAGCCCTGCTTTCCTGGAGATGGCTGAACACCTGCATGCAGGTGGGAGGTGGCAAGTGAATTCCTCATTTTGCTTTGCTTGCTCATTTGGCTTTTGCTTTACCTATTAAACTGTCTTTATCTCAACCTACGAGTTTTCTCACTTCTACCCTTCCAATTCTCCCCCCTATCCCACTGGGGCAGAGGGAGGGAGTGAGCAAGCGTGCGTGGTGCTTAGTTTCATGGCTGGGGTTAAAACGGTCACATCACTACTTTGGAAACCATGGCCTAAGGATTACATGTCAGTATCAATTAGGACCAAGCGAATTAGTTTATATTTCATCTGAATCAACAGAAGTCTTTACCATGAACGCTGAACAAAATTAGGCTACAAATAACTTGACAAATTGGTTATCACCATTCTCTGTTATTCTTATTACATCCAAAAAAGGAAAGAAGAACAACTTGTTCATGTTTTCTTTAATTTAAAAGCTATTTTGGTCAGGGACTACCTCTTTTAGAATATTTCTGGTGTTCAGTACATACAATAAGGGACCACAATTTAGGCTGGGTCATATAAATGCTACCGAACCACTATGTAACTGATAACTAACTTAACACTGAAAAGCAAGATTTAAGATTAAATATATGATACTAACCAGAACATACTGAGTAACAGTTTACAGTCTCTATGGTGGTGTTCTAAAACGTAAGCACATTCTAATTAGTTGTAATGTAATACTAAATTGAATTTGCTGAAAGTAACAAATTTGTAAGCCTTCTGCTGTATTTTCTGCTTTGACAACAAAGAGCTCAATCATGAAACATTGTTTCCCACAATGTTTTTGTTTGGAAGTTAGGATTTTACAGTTGAGAAGAGTGGATAAATAAATGATAAAAACTGACTGGAGAGCAGCTCTATGGAAAAGGCCCCGGGGTCTTGGCAGACAGTGAGCTGAGCATGAGCCAGCAGTGTGCCCTGGCAGCAAAGAGAGCTGGCAGCATCCTGGGATTTATCGATAAAAGCATAGCCTGTAGATTGAGGGAAGGGATTATCCCCCTCTATCCAGTGCTCGGTAGACCACATCTGCAATACTGAGTCCAGTTTCAGGATCCTCCCAATACAAGAAAGATATTGATAAAAGGGAACGATTCCAGGGGAGGGCCACCAAGCTGGTCAGGGTCTGGATCACTTGGCCTGTGAACTGAAACTGCAGTACTTCTTCAACCAGAAGAGATGGCTTTTGGAGTCCTACCAGCAGCTCCCCAGGACCCCATGGGAGAGCAACGAGAAGATTGAGCTAGGCTTTTCACATAGTGCATGTGAGAACGACAAAAGACAACAGGCATAAACTGAAACCAGAAAGCATCAGACTGGGTATAAGGAAAACTGTCTCCTCCATGGAGACAATACAGCTGGGGAGCAGGCAGCCTACAGAGATTGCAGAGACTTCATTTGAAGGTTTTTAAGACTGGACTGCATAAAGTCCTGAGCAACTTTGGCTTCAGGTCTGGCCCTGTTTGAGCAGGAGATTGTAGAGAGTACTTCCAAAGGTCCCTTTCAAGAGAGTTACCTTTTGTTTAATTGTATTTCACTAATAGGTGATGAAGTCTGTTATAAGAGACATCCTTACAACTTATAGATCTGTGATGAAACTTATATTATTAATGTCAAAATACGTTTAAGACTTCAATGATAATGCTCGTTTTTTCGGGTGTCCCGTGTTCCCCCCCCCGCCGATCACATAGTCTCTGGGATAAAAATAACTTGCCTTAACAAGGAAACTATATCTTGCCTTAAAACCACATTGGATCGAACAGAAAAGTGGCAGCTGAAAGATTTAGCATGATGGCTAGCAGCAGTAATTACTCAGATGGCACTCTATACATATTTATTCCTATCAGGGAAACATCTTTATTAGAATTAAGGCAATTCTAGTACAGAACTTAAGAAAAGACAGCAAAATGGCAAAGGAAAATTCAGTTGCTCACCACAGAAATATAAGGCACTGAGCGACTGCTTATTTTCTCTAAAGTGAATACTGACATTTAAATATTTGTCCAGGAAACATTGAAAGATGTTTCCACAATTAACACAATCATCACAGAATCTAGAAAAGTGTCATAGCTACAAAAGCATAAAAGTACAAGATATGGAGCAATACAATGTAAAAGTAACAGCCTATCCTTATTATTGGCCTAAAGAATTCAGTTAAGCTTTTCTTTCTAAGTATATTAAAGATCAAAATAGATGAGACTATATTAAAGAAATGAAAAAAAAAACCCCAAAAAACATTTGAAGATAACAACAGCATATTTTGATTGAAAAAGCTCTTCCAAAGAAGTATATAAGCAGGTCCATACTGATGGCCCATACTAACGCAGGTGAAATAAGAAAACAGAAGCTGGCTAAATATTTAAGAATTTGATGCACAGGAGGTTCTGTTAGTTCTCAGATACTTTAGATCTACTTTATCATTATGCAGTGACTGAATGGAATTTGTTTTAGCTTTCCAGAAAACACCTGTTTTCCCGTTCAGGCATGGAACCTGAATGTTTGTGTCCTGCTTCAATGGTATACAGTTGTCTTGACTGCTGGATCCCTCTCATAGCACATTCACAATACCCAGCTCTACCCTTCACTTTTTAAGAATCAAGAAAGGAATATAAAGCAAAAAATCATGAGGAGTTTTAGGGGCCATCCTGCGTCCAGTGCATTTGGCATGGTTTTAAGTGGACTTTCAGAGGAAAGCTGTAGTCCCAGAACCTACTGTTACCTCCAAAACATAAAGAAAATGGCCATGGTACCTTAAGATTAACAAGACTTTGGCTTTGCACAGTGCTACATGCATTTCAAAGTTTATGTGTTTAAATACACATGCATACTAGTGAATATGGTATGACTTTTAAATGCAAAGTAATTTATTCAGAAACAACTACAGTAGTGTGTGGTTAATAAGCCACTAAAATTCAAATACCAAAATCATGACATCAGCTATTTTACTGCATTTAGAAAAAATAAAGAAAAATAAAAAACTAAACATCATCGGGAATCAGCATGAAATGTCAGATTTTGGTATATATTGGCATCACAAGCCTTTTTTCTAGTAATGAAATAAATGTCAGTGGAATAAAAATATATCTATTAGCATCTATTAGTGTTCGGCAGACATCCATGCATATTCTGGCAGAGTTTCTGTAACTGCTTTTTAGTATGACAGATTGAAGTGTTAGTGCTCACCTGACATTTTTATTTAGAAACAAAACACTCACCCAAAACAAATTTCATAACTGTTTCAACATCAACAGTAAAAGAAAGATTACCTAGCTAGGAACTGATAGTTCATACTAAAGTGTCACAAAACCACTAAGACTGTTCTGCTAAAACAAGATAAAATACTTACAAAAATGAACAATTAATGTTTAATTTTGCCCAGTTTATTCTAGAATACTGACTAGAGATATTGTAAAGCAACCAGAAAAATGGCACTAATTAACTTGTATTTCTCTCCAGTTTATGTGGAAACTAATATCCTGTAGCCAGTCAGATTAAATTTGTTAATGTTCGCTTTAGGTTCAAAATAAGTTATGTATGGATGAACCTTTAATGACTTTATGAAAACAGAGCATCCAGTGGACAGTGCTCATAGAAAGAATTGATTTCTCTTGATCTAGAACGTATTTGTAAAATCTAGTGAAGATTTTCTTTTTTTTTTTTTCCTTTTTGATTAGAGCTGCAGTTAAATTAAATGAAACTAAAAGAGCTCTACCTAGTGTGCCAAGCAGTTGGTCTTTTATGTGCCTTGTTTAATGACAGTGAACCTGTCACTACTGGATTTTCAAGGTCTTCCCACTGTGAGTTCTCACAGATGGGCCCGACCCACCTTGTCATCACTCCATCACCTCCTGTTCTACAGCTTGTCTCACCACGGGGCCAAGCACCAAGTGTCCTCCGCTGCCTGACACTGACAATCAAAGGTCTGTGAGAGGAAATACCCTGCCGTTAAGGTCCCTTTAATCATCTGTGTATTTGTCTTCCTTGTGAATCAAATGCAACCAGGAAATTAACACCAAAGGACATTGAGCCTGTACTTTATGAAATAGTATCCTTACCAGAGATCTAGAGGAGATGCTGGGGGTGGGGTGGGGGCTGGAAATAGATTTGTTCACTGCTGGGCCCATATTGCAATACTAACACTGGGGAGCTTTCAAACACTTTACATTGGCCAAAGATCCAATGAGACTGCTGTCTTTGACTGTGCTTAATACTTTATCCTCTTGTTTGCTGCTGATCACCAAAACAGAGATGAGAAATGGCCTATCAGATCTGTTCCACTCCATGTCAAAGACCGACGCTTTTATTTGTGCTGGAGTAGACCTCTCTAACCTACTAGTTAGGGAGAGTACTGAAGCGGTTGTGCACTTTTTCTGTAGTACGTCTTTAAAGCAAGAGGGAGTATTTTGGTAAGATCATGAAAGCATGTTCACTTGCTATTCTGCTAGGGAATTTTTACTGTTACAGAGGAGTAGGGTCCCTTGCTTTTTTATATCATCATGCGTTCTGTGTTTTTTATTTGATCCAAGTTTGTACTTAATAACTGAAATGTAGAACTCAATGACTTAAAACCCCCTTATTCTGTTTTTAGAGCAGCAAGGTGTGTTCAACCAAAACACCACAGAGCAGTTGTTTTATGCACAGGAAAAATTTGTTATAATGTTGAACATTATGGGCCAGTGGTGTGAATATTTTTTTAATATTTATTTAGGGCTAGACTAAACCTTCTGCCCTGTTTATGTGATAGCACATAGTTCCATCACCTCAAGAGAAATAAGCTGTGCTAGTTCCTGACCAGATGTGGGTATCCACTCTACCTCTCCTGCTGGCTCTGTTGTAGCAATGTGTGTAAGTCACAGAGTTTACTATTCCCTACAAATATTTGAGGATAAATTGGGAAATCGTGAAGTAGGTCCACAAAGAGACTTAGGCAATACTTCTAATGTTGACTTATAGTCATTTCACTTTTGTTTTGGGAGCACTGCTCCAGAAACCTCACAGTTTGTTGAGAGTTAACCAATACCATTCATGAAGTCTCATGTGTGATTCACATCAATAAACCGAATGCTGATATATAGCCAGGTGAACCAAAGGTTCATATGCTGATTATTTTTAGACTATAAACGAAGCCAACACCACTAACTCAGACAGAGACATCGTCATTATTGACAAGTGAGATGAACTCTCCATCCTTCAAATTTCTTCATAGTTTGTGGACAGAATTTGAGAATAAAAATCACAACAGTCAGCAAGGTAAATAAAAGCACGGGAATACATAAATTACTCAAAAGACAGACAGATGCATCTGAAAAAAACAGTCTTTTGAAGCTGGTTGCTGGCCTGCATTCCTGATTTAGGTGCCGGTAGTCCCAGCCTTGAGTCATCTTTTTTGTTTTTCCTGACTGTGCGTGTAGTTTGATCTTAATTTCTACCTTAACAAAGTTCTTTTGAAAGATTTCTCTTTTTCACCATTGCCAGAAATGCCAACAATATTGGACTTCCTAAAAATGCATTTCTCAGAAATAGCTGATGCCACAGTACATCATTTGCAATGCCCTAATTCACACAACTTGAAGCAATAGTGTACACAGTTAGGCATGACTGATGTTCTGCTCAATATACTACTGATCATTTATAGATTTTTGCCAAAGGGACTCTGCAATTGCAGGTTTTACTTCACTTTCCACTGTAAAAAAAAACCCCAAAACTAGTTATGCAACTCTTGAGTTATTAATTAACAAAAGTAGCAATGTTTTCAGATTAAGTTTGGCTATAAATGGAAAAATAGTGTGTATGTTCATTTTTGCTTTTTTAAGTACTCCATCTGAAAGTTTGTTTTTAATGTAGTCAAAATTTACTGCATGTTGGAAAATATATAAAATTGAGAAAATATTTAATTTCAAGGATTAACAACTGCTATAAACATAATCAGTAACGTGTGAACTTCTAAGCTGCTTAAGCAGCTTGGTCCATTTAAGGTTCTGTTTTGTTGCCTATAGGAAAAACATTTGAAAGTATCAAAACATTTCGAGTCTACACAATAGAAAGTCTTGCAGAAGCAGGTTTTTACTTATGTATATAGAATTTCTGAACCAGAAACATTGAAATAACAGCCTTTCTACTTTTTTGTATTTCTCATTCCAGTCCCAGATGAAAACAAAGAGTATTAAGTAGGAAAGAGGGCGCTACAAGGAATTATTAGTTATTACTCAAAATGAGAAAAATTGTTTAACTAGGCATTTTGAGTACATTTTCAACATAATTTAAATTTTAATACAATGCTATCCAAGCTCTTTACCTACTGTGTTATTAGCATAGTCAGTAGTAAAATAACTCCTTTTTGTTCTGTGATATTTTGTAATATATTTTAGTCTGTTTGTAATGATATAAACTAGAAAGAGTTAGGTTGTTGGTTATTTCCAAATAAATATCAAAAATAGTATTTGTTTTGTTCTCTTACAGCAGACATGCAAATATGTTATATTCTTTTTTGAAGGCTTTCACACCTTACTTATGGCTTTGTCATTCATGAGTCTTATGCAATGTCATTTATCTGGTGAAGTGTAAGCAGCAATGATCAAACAATGGCAGAACATGAGCCCTGAACGTCTAAATCAAGATCCAATGGCATTTGAAAAAAATAGTTCTAATTACCTCTAGAACCAACTGACTTCAGTCAATAGGCCTGATTTAAATAATCATCTCCCTAATGCATGCTTACTATTTCCAAAAAACCAGCCTAACCTCTTGAGCTTCTGAGCTATAAGGAGTTAAACAAAAGCCAAAACTGGTTAAAAGGCAACCACATTTCCATTCACAGTCTAGCTTGTGCTCCTGTACATGGAAGTGTCAGCAAACTGACTCCAGATAGCATGAAGTGCTAGCTAATATTTGTAATATTAAATATAATCCTGTCTACAAAGTACATAACACTAAAGTCTGAGCAGGAAGAGAGGGACAGATTCGTATGCATATGTACAGGTTATAAAGCATATGTCAAAACCACATTTATTTCATACCATCATCAGCACTGACATGACTGGCAGCTTTGACACTGAAGAAGTAGGCATAAAGCTTTGAGTTTTATTTCTGATTTTACAAGTTGTTAGCTATGGCCTCTATTTGTTGCAGCTCTATTCCTCTAGTATAAAACTGGGGTCATTACATCTCTATGCCCTGAAGATTTTTTAATGACTTTGGGGGAGTTTTTAATCTTATACAGTACATAATTGCTAAACATGTACAAAAACCTATAATGTTGCATGGCTGCTTGACAGAGTATTTGAAGTTAGCTCCAAATAGTAGGGCCAGTTATAATCAGTTTGCATATGTAGACATAATTTAAAGGATGTGGCCAAAGATGAACTGCCTTAGAAAAAGAAATACCAAATAATACCACATGTGATATCGATAAAGAAAATGCTTATTAAATATGTGTTACAGTTTGGGAATTATTTATGAACTTCAACAACTAAAATAGCAACATCTCGACCAGACAACTCCATAGCTTTTACAGTACTGATTAGCATTGTGGCTTTTTTCTCAAAAACGTTTTTTTGACCTATTCCTCTCCCTTAATGAGCAAAAGAAATCAACTGAACCAGGATAACACAAGAAAACATCACCAACAAAAATCAGACACAAATTGGAATACCAGGTGGCATTTGGATATTTCAAGATATTTTTGAAGCTGTATTGGAAGTACAGTAACAAACTGTCAGTTGAAATAAATGACAAAGCAGCCAACACATCTTGTATAAATCTATAGTGCTAACAGCAGCGTTCCCTAGTGTTTACCACAGTACACCCATTTGACAGTGTCTAACAGACAATCATAATACATTTCACATACCAACACCAAAGTACCTATAGTGTTCAGAGAACATATGTTACAGAAAAGACTAGAAAAACAACCTTAAAATATTCGGGAAGTATTTAGCCAAAATAAAAATTATTATCTCCAGTGAAATACTCCAGATAACCAAAATTTCCTGTCATACTTAGAGACAGTAAAGTCATCAAATTCCACTGACTTGAACAAACCCATTGGAATCTGTGTTTGTTAATCGAGACATCAAATAAATCAAAATAGGTTTTAACACCAAGTAACAAGTTAGTATCTAGAAGAAGACTGATGTGTAAGGGCCAGCTGCAATTCAACCTGGTACTTTCTAGGATAGTTTCAAACAGGTTTATTAGCATCACACAGAAAGCTGGACCTCTTTTCAGAAAGAGAAAATGTCCTATTCAGAAAACAATGAATAACCTTTACATGGACATTTGTCAGGTTTGTAATCCTACACATTCGAAACGCCACAGTTGAAACCTGTCTTTTATCACTTAGTTAAGTAACACTGTATTCCACAAAACAAATACAAGGAAATGAGAAAACAAGTAAATATTTACTCACCAGCCTTCTCCTTTTCTGAAATGACTGGCATAGCCTGAAAGAAAAAAATCAAGAATATCACTATTAAAAAAATAAGAATATTAGGGAAACATTATAAAATCTTAAGGCAGATTTTATGAGTGTCTGGAACGAACTGAGGTCTCACTGTGTTAAGCACTCTGGAGAGAAAAAATACAGTTCCCATTTGAATGTCTTGTAATCTATTATGATACTAATTACTGTTAAAAGAAAAAAAAAAGACTAGGAAAGAAGGGAGGAGATGGAGTTAATAAGACATTCCAATGATCGCATTTTGAAATAATCATCCTAGAGTACATGCCCACAAAATTCCACAGGGAAATTACTAAATAATTCTGAAGGAGTGAAAACAAAAACTGTGTGGCTGAAGATGAGACTAAAATGCCAGATCTTCTGCAGAACTCAAGTAGAGTTGTGCCATTGACTCCATATAGTTAGGATCTGGGCTCAAATGTATGTTATTCTATAACATACCAATTTCTTACTTTTTATATAATTTTTCAGAGGCAAGTGAAAGAAATGTTTTCATATTGGCTGTAATTGTTTTTGGACTTGGATTTTATTTTTTTTTTGCAACGGATGTAAAAATCTTTCATTTTATACTTTTCTTTCAGACTAAAGCAGAACTTTCTGAGTGAATTTTTCTAAATTTTTAGGTTATAGGGTGAATGAATAGTAAAATGGAATTTATATGGCACACATATAAACAGAATTAAAGGAATGTGCAGATATGAAAAGGCAAGACAGGCTGGATGAGAAATTGGATTGGGTATACAATGTGTGTAGAACTGCCATGTGAGTTAAGCTATAAATATTACATCCCTTTCACTTATGTCAGTCTAGCCTTTGTTCAGCAGATTTTCCTGCTGCACATTTCACAGAAAAGGAAAGAGGGGAGTGATGGACAGAAAACAAAACAACCAGTTTCAGACATTCTACAGAGTTCCTGAAATAGACTTTGAAAATTTAATTTCAGCATTTGATTTGTCCTGCTATATAAAATACTATTTTATAGCATTTCCCGGATGATATTTTCTACAAAATTTTAAATAGAACATGTCTTAGACAATATAAATTAATAAATACCTTACAGATTGATAATAGCCATAAGAATTCTTTTGTGATTCTTTGTTTCACCTATACTGACTAGTTAAATATCTGTTGCCTGAGTATGACATTCAAAAACATTGTACCATCAGACTAATATTATTCAAAACAACAGCAGCCCCTTGCTTGAAAAGCCTTTTTCCTTGCTTTTTACAGACAAATATTTGTTCAAAAGAACCATTTTGCTCCAGCAATGCTACAAAAGCATTAACTTCCATAGACTGAAGAAAGTTAACATGCCAAAGAAACAATAAAATCACAGAATAAATCAAGGTATCAGTTGCAAAGAAAGAAAAAGTATACCATGTATAGATTTCTTTAAAAAAATAACTGATAGAATTTTGAAAATCAATATATAATTTCCTTCTCTTTCCCAGACCTAAGTGGCTACACTGGCTAAGAAAAATGATAAAATAAGAAAGAAAACCCCAGATTCACTATTATTGTTTGTCTGAGAAGGAAATTTGTAAAGAGAGAACTTTGTAAAAAGGAGAAGATGGGAAACAACAAACAGGTAAAGAAAAGCAAACAGAAGAAGAAAAATGAAAGAGGGAACGAACATTAGTGTAAGTTGAATGGAAGGGTCAGGACAAAAGAAGTAAAGATGGGGACAGGTTATTACCACGTTTTAATGTTGAGTTTTGTTAGCCCTAAAAAAGCCAAAGAAGGTGCGATGACTTCCTTTAGGAAAAGCTTAGAAGACAACTCAGACATGACTGGAGATGTGGCAACAAACAGTGCCAGCATCGAAATCATAAGCTGTGTCATGGAAAAAAGGCAAGAGTTTGATTGGAATAGCCTTTGTGAGGTCTAAAATAAAAGGCTGAGATGAACTGCTGTGATTCAGTGAACTTGGGTGGAAGCAGTCGCAGGACTCAGTGGGATATGACAGTGGTAAATAGAAAAGGCAATTTCTCTGGTGGCTTTATGACAGACTTAAATGGACTTTAATCGTGTTGTCTATAGCTTCAATGTGAGTCACTGGTAGGGCCTTTGGCCTGAATGAACAGTTCTGAATCAGCTCCCATCATTCATATCAGCATATCCGATTTTAAAATATTGTTAATCTTGCCATTTGTCACTTCAAGTTATTTCCTCAAAATATACAATATTTCTAACTGATGATCACTAAAACATGTGGTTTTACAACCAAACAAAAATTTTAGTAAATTTGTTAGATGGTAGTCCTAAAGCTTGTTGGAGTTGTTTAGTGGGTTTAGTTCAGATAAAAAGCTGTAGCTGGAAATACATAGAACCATAATGCCTCAGGGCAGATGTGTAAATCACAAAATCAGCACTTGCATTAAGTAGGATGAAGAAGCACTATAAGCTCCAGAAAATTTAAAGGTAAAGTGAGGTATGCAGATATAAGTACTTCCTACATTCCTATAGTAATCTTGCAGCAATTCATTAAGATTGATGCTGGAGAGACCAGTGTGGATTATGCAAATTATCAAAAGTAAGGATTTTAAAATCAAGTCAGGTGCATGGGAAAAAAAAGAATACTAGAGCATTCAGATAAAGAAATACAGTAAAAATGAATAACATCACAAAGTATATAAGTTTTCCTAGAATAATTAGGAAAAGGGCCTGATAAGGTGGTGACTACCTGTTAACCGCCATTTTTCACTACTCCAGGTTCCCCATAGTGCATTATGTAAATACAGAGATTTCTTTTTATTGCCTCACTTTTCTTCTTGATACCAGAATTAGCCTACTTTTTCAGGAAAACACGGTTCCATTTCCTTCATGTGGTTCTAAAATTGGAAGAACTAATTTCCTCTGATCTGGTCTTATTGGTTAATTGCAAAAGAAAAAAAAATATAGTATTTTCCGAGAACCAAATGTTTTCTCAAATTGATGTGAACGCAAGTAAAAAAAGAAAAAAGAAATTAGCTTTAGAAAAAACCCTTTTAGTATCATCAAGTTAATGAAAGCATAATCTTTTGTTTAGAACAGAAAGGGTAGCATATTTTTTTCAAGGAATATCAATACTCTTCTCATTGTAAAGATTGCAAATACATGAATGCTTTACTCAGAACATGGTACTGTGGCATACTTACAAATTTTGAATCCACTCTAACAAAGACATCTTGGATAATACTTTTCAAATATGACTGTTTTCTAAACAGAGTGTAAGTGTGCTGAATCAAGGTTTAAAATGAGCTAAAAGTTCTGTCAGAATGTTCTATTGCTGTTTAAGAGCTGAGAAAAAGAATCCTAAAATAACACAGGTAGCATTTCTTAAAAATTTAAAATTAAGTAAATTGTGAGCAAATCTTGTTCAACAAGATCTCAGACAGTCCTACTATTGGTTTAGTTTTTTGTTAATACAGCTACACATACTGCTTACATGCTGCCCGGTGGGAAAACATGATTGTTACTTATGAGAAATGCTCTCATCTTCAGTACAGTTTTGAATTCACTGGAGACCTTCCAATGAGTTCCATATGTTCCAAATGAACTGCATTCCCAGGAAGTGATTTAACATTTCTGGCAATGGAGCAATTAAACCGGATTTTCCTGCTTGGCCAGATGGGTTCACTGTAACTTCATATTATTTCTCATTCCCCTTACAAAACTAAAGAACTGGACTAACAATTTCCACATGATCGGGTCACGTGTTTTTTTAAAAAAAAAGCAGGCACATGCCCTTTTTACACCCCCTTCAGAGATTTCAACAAACACCCCCCAAAGTCAGGCGCCTCTCTATATTTTTAATGGTGTGTGCTCTTAGGAGCACCAAGAAAAACAAAGAGAAGGGGTGTGGGTGGGGAGTGGGGTGGAAGAGGAAATCAGTATCAGACCATTACTGAAATATACTCAGGATTTTCTTTTAAATTAGAGAATGTGATTTTTAACCTATGAAAATCTTACTGGAAATGTCATATGAAAAATTTTTGTATGCATGCTTACAGTACTGTGACTGATTTCCTGTAGATATATTCTATCTGCAAATATGACTGTAAAATGCATGTAAAATGCTATACTGGACATTTTTCTTTAAAGTTGCATTTGCCTTGCTTGGACAGAAAGGTTTACCAGTAATACTGGGTTAAATAACCACTGTATTTGAATTTCATTAGAAATTAGGCAGAAAAGCTGTCTTCCAGCAAGAAAGAAAACGGTGGGAAATTCTGATAAATCAGAATTTAAAATAATTTTTTTTGGTAGAAATTAAGTTTTTTTGACCAAAGTGAAAATAACTATTTTTCCCGAGCTTTTAAGAATATTTTAACAGGAAAGAGAACTAAATATGTAAAAAAAAAAAAGCCCATGATTTCCAACAGCAGCCATTTGTTTTGGGCATGTGCAGTTCTTCACTGTGAAAAGAGGAAAGAAAGAATCCCCCCAAATTACTTTCCTTCCATTACAGAGTCAAAATTCACCTATTTCACCTCTGAGGTGGGCTAAAACATTAGCACTATAGCTTTCCAGATTACAAGTGGTATAATCCATAGATGTGTGCAGTGTCTTAGTGGTGAAAAGGGGAGGCACTATCTGCAAAAAGGACAGAGTGCATTTGGAAGCAGCAGTGAGGGTGCGCTGAGCTGCAAGACTGCCATTGTAAAAAACTGAGGCACATGGAGTCTGACTTGAACACAGTTTCTCTCTCCCTTAACTGTAGTGCAAAGCTATATTTTTTTTATACTGATTCCAAACCTGCAGACAAAGCCATTATGAATAAAATTAAACTAGCTGTCTTTTTGTTTCCTTGCACTCACATAACACTAACAGCTCTGTAATGACTGATTTGCCTGCAAAGAACTACACTAGATGGCAAAGGTTTGTATAAAGTGGCAAATTACTGTAGAGGAGCATGTAGCATACAATTTCTGAAATAAAGGTCCAGTGACATTATTTATTTTTGCAGTATCTCATGAACCAATTGGAGTCAGTCTATATTTCAGTTTTCCAAACAAGATACAGCATCTTTATTTTAAAGCCATTAAATCCACATTTTTTTGCTAGAATACTAGTTCTGCTTTTTTTTTGATTGCAGAAGAATAAGTACATTTTGCATTATGTGAATCACATTTCAATACTGCTATCCAACCACGATGGATATTCTATAAAGTCCTTCCACCATAGAAGGCTGTCAGCTATTCAGTCTTTTTTCAAGTATGCATTTGAATAGATGTGCTGGGAAATTTCCTTGCTAATGATCTGATACACCTTGATTTGCAAGCATTTCTTTACAATTTTGCCTGTGAAGATAGGGTGAAGGGAAAACTCCAGGACAAGCATTAGCATACTGGAATTTGACTAGAAAGGGAAAAACCAGTCTTCATAATAATTGTGAGCAGGTGACTTGCAATTGCTGAGCTCAAGCTGTTATAAATCCCCTACCTTATTTTTGGAAGCATTTTTATGGTAATCACCTTTTATTCCTGCAATTAAAAATCATGTTCTACATTCTCACCTTAGTGGATGCTTCTTTTATGCAAAACAGTGTTAGTAAGAATTGTGGTTTTCACTGAAATGATTCACTTCAAGACCAAATCCATGCTCCTATTCTAAAAAACATTATATTGCATTAGAAGCAAAATAGACACCAACCTACAAATCTTTCAAACATAAAAATGAATGTTATATTTAGTTTTTAAATAGGATGATTGATTTTAAGACCAGAAATAACTATGTATACCATGATATATCTCTGTTGTCTTCTTTCTACTCAAATGATCAAAACACACAAAAATCTAAAAACCTCTGAAGAAGAGTGATCTACTGAGCTTCTGACAAGAAAGAAAGGAGGTAACAGCAACACAATATACGATTAGCAAGGAAAGACTAATGAACTGAATGACAGAGAACTCTATTCCAGTAAACAAGAGTGATCTTGTACCTGAAAACTGAGGTCAACAATGCGCAGACAGAAAACAAATTTTAAGCATTGTTTAATTTCTGATCCAACAATGTACATTCTGTATCATCTGGAGTCCTTAAATATACATTTTATTTTATTTTGAAGGTATACTCTGGTTTTCCTAATTTAGATAAGTAGTAGTTAAAAATAACTGGGCTATTTTACAGAAGAAAAAAATCCAGGATCATTCAGATCATTTGAAATTAGGGAAATACTGCAGTGCAGAACCAGAAATTTCCTCCATTATTTCTTCATTACAACAAAACATTAAATTAATATCTCTACAGGAAAGTTTTGATTTTTTGAAATCAAAGCTTTTTGTGTTAATGAATCAGATTAAGAGAGTAAACATATAGAAAACCCTTTTAGAAATACTAATTAATTAAAAGTAATCCTTTGGTATTAGCATTGAACTGAAATCAGAGCAATAATGTAGAAGAAAAACTGAGAATGATTAGTTTATCATTCAGAATTATTTACAAAACATTATTTTATTAAACTTGTAAGTTTTTAAAGTAGGTTTTCAGTTCTCCATTATTTTTATGATTTCATTTTTTTAAAAAATCTGGGTAAGGAAAGAAAAAAAAACACAAAACCCCACCAACTTTCAGGACAGACCAGCTACAGAAGGGGAATTTAGCAAGGTCTTTCTTCTTTGTGGTCTTTCATTTTACTAAAGATTGCAATTACTAAAAGTAGAGCAGAAGGCAATTAAAATCCACCCAACAATAAAGCTGCATCAATTAACTCAATTTTAAAAAGAAATTAATGTCACATTCAGAGGTCTTTGTCTAAGTTTACGACAACACTATGAGTTTAGTCTTAGTGGAAGTACAAAGCTGTATGCTTGCCTGCATATGTTCTCTTCCAATCAGTTGTATGCTTCTCCCCAACTACTTTGTTTTCTGACTAGATATTTCTGTTTGCTTGAGCCTCTTTGTGCCACTGACATCATGCACGGAGGTGCCTTCTAGTTAGTGCTGGATGGCTGGCAGTTCTCCTTCCATGAGGTACTTGCCAAGAGCCTGCACTTGGGGTGGTCTGGTAACTTCCTGCGTCTTCGTCATTCAGCTGGCAGAGTGTGACTTTTGTTGGATTGGAAAGGCAAAAAAAAGATGCAGGATAACTGTCTTGTGCCCTGTGTGGTGTTATTATAGACTTCCCATAGATCAGGGTAACCTCCCAATGCTCTGAAATCTGTCGGGACCACATACAGCTGGTTTATATGACAGATAAGACAACAGCCTGTCTTCAGCTTGTCCATTAAGTAGAATTGGCCATAATATAGAATTAATTCCTTTCTCTTTAGGGATGCTAAAGTCTTCAGAGCAGCAGCTACAAGTTCCTAAATACCAAGAGACACCATCACACATTTTGTTAAATCTAATTATGAATTTTTAAAATTAGCAATTGTTAAACCTCATCTTATTTGCATATCAGAACTTGGAATTAAAACAAATGTGTAAAATAAACTTATTTTTGGTACTTCCCAGGAGTTCACCAGATAAGGAACTCTGTTTCTACTTGAACTGCTCTTTAATTACTGGGGTGGACATACAGTACTTGACAAGAGAGGTCAGTTAAATTTTAGTTTAATGTTAAGGAACATTTGTATAGCTTTTGGTAACAACAAAACCTGTGCTTCCTCCAGTTCCACCAAACATATGTATCTCTCCCCTAAAGAAAACATAACTTGAATGTTAACACGAAAGCTGAGATTTGACACACTACCTCTAGAACTGGAGCAGCCCCAAGAGTGCTTATGCTTTTCATCAATCACCAGAGGTTCTATTAGGGTTCATTTACACACAGAGAGCTTTTTCCCAAGCTCAGAAGTCATTTGTTTAGCTAATGTTTATCTTATAAAACCTTTTACAATAATAAACACATCAATAAACCCTAAAACACTGGCAAAGCTGAACTACTTGGGAACCAGAGGGCACCCAGCTCTATAAGGCAGCAGTAAAAGATAATTAAAGTCTCATGTTTCCCATTTGTTTCGGCATCATGTAATGTCTACAAATGTGATTTTGCCTTAAAGCCCTTAAATCTTGGGAATGCTTCTATATGACTGACAGGAATCCCAGGCGATTTCAGTCTTTTCTCATCTCCTTGCATATAGAACTTCCAACCTTAGAATAAGTCCATATTTCATGTAAATAAAAGAGTCTTTCAATCATGTGATGATAGAAAGTAAAATTTACTGCATAACTCAAAGTTACCAAATACCTTTTAGCACCTACTTGCAGAGTAAAAGGGGAAAATATAACCAAAAAACTCATACCTTTCCTGTCTTTCCCTAGCAACTTCAAAGAAAACAGAGGAGCCCTTTGCCCTTCATCTTAAAAAAAGCAAGTCACTTACTAATTTTGAAGGGTGCAGACGTGAAAATCAGGAAGCTCATCCATTGCTGCAAGTGCCAGAGTCTATTGTAATAGAGAAACTGGATGTTCATGAACTAACTGAGAAAATGTTAACAATACAAATCATCAGATATGGAAATGAGCAATCTGATTCTAATGATCTTTCTGTGAGGTCAAGCCCAAATCCAATGGTTGATTGCTGTCTATATTCTTGAATTCCACTAATGTTAGTCTCCTGGATTCAGATCTCACTGAGATTAGCAACAATAAAATCATATTTGAATTTCTTGAATATTATTGTATGCAAAGGATTGGCATTTAAACTGGTCAAAGAAGACCTCACTGTGTTCAGCTTTATGTTCTGAAAAGAAAATCAGGTGTAGAGCATTGCAGCAATTTACTGACACCTATTGGGAGAGCAGCAATTAATGACACCTACTAATACTCTGATTCCGTGTGTTTGTTCTCTTGAATCTCTGCAGCTGGCTACTCCTCCCATTGTTAGCAGCAGCAAGCTGCTAGAATAGTTGAGTTCTCACTGTCTCTCTCTCTTTCAATACAAAAAAGCAAACCCCAAAAAATTAATTTTTAAAACATGGTATGTATGTTTTGGCTCAAATCTTAGTGCTCACAGTCTCATGTATTCAGTCACTGATAGTACATTTGTTGGACCAGGTGGGAAAAGATCAAAAGCAAATCCTCAGGGAGGCTCTTGATCTTGAGCTTTATTCCAGGCATAGAAGAATAAATTACTACAAAAGCTACACACCTTCTGTGATGATGAAGCCTCTACTTCGTGCAGAACATCATAGTTCGTTGCTCAGAAAGATGAACAGTCACATAATAGTGATGCTAATCATGAGATGGAGAGATGGAGGCAGGTAGCATGCCAGACAGAACCAGTGACAGATTTGGAAGAGTCAGTGGGTGTTCCGTTGTGGAGAAAAGTGTATCTAACTCTTGAAGGTAGCATGGGTGAACATAATAGAGTAAGTGCCAAACTAATGCATTTCATTAAATTATCACCAAGTCAGTAGCTGAATGTGATAATTACATTTCTTCTTGGTTTACTAAAACATAGAGGAATATAGATTAACTTAAACCACACTATTTGCTTGTAAAAGGAGAAAGCAAATGGCGAGGAGTAGAAGCACACACAACGACAGTGGCTTTGCCTTGGGTAGGAGGAAGAGGTAGAAAGGAGGGGAATAAACACTAAAGTATGCTAACTGGATTTCCTTTACTTATTTGACATATTCTTGGAACATCAGCTTGTTCATGCTCCAACATAGGTCCATAGTGAACATGAACTTAAAAATCAAACACCATTACTGTGACCTTACTAAGTTAGTATTTCTGTAGGTCACCCAATAGAAAGACAGCTGAAAAGAAATGAGTTCTTTTGAGTTCTCTCTGCATAAGTAGTGTTCTGACCTTCTAGCACTTGTCAAGGCTGTGGGTGACACAGGCAGTAAGACAAAAAGAATCTTTTGAATGAAAAAGTAAGAAAACCTGTATTTTAGTTCATTCAAGAATACCTGTTTCCTTCAAGGTGATTTAAAAAAAAAATTGGAAAGATATTGGTTATATGAAATCAACTCCCTTTTTTCCAAAAGACACAATAAATAAATAAAAATATGCAGCAAGTAAAAATGAGAAGTTTCTTTATCACTGGGAAAAGAAACACAAGCTTTGTTTCCTAAAAGGGCCTAAGGAAATGATGCAAAGTAGACTTTTTTTAATCCAAACACAATGAATGTTCTAAAGAATACCCAAAGTCCCCAAAAAACCTCTTTGCAAAATGGAACATTCATCTGCACAGCTGTTTTATGCTAAAATACTCTTTCTGTTAAAATCTCCCTTTTTTGTGTGAGAACATCCACACACACACACCCCCGCCCTCCCCCGACTATAACCATTTCTACTTTAATATCTAAACTCTGGTCACAATGAGTATCAAATTTCCTTTACTCATATAACCAAAACCTTGGTTCCTCTGGTACAATTAGTAAACCAGAGAAATACATCTTTCATTTGCCATATAGTTTCCTCAGCTGAAAGTATTACCAGTAAGAGCACTACTCCAGGTCTGTGATATGACCAATTCCTACTACATTTCTTTAGGGTCTTGCAACACCTTGCTTAACTTGGTAATGTCTGAGCTGACATTTCATAGTATGTACTTACATGGACAGACATCAACACAGACAACACACATGCTACAAATCTTCAATCTCTGTGTGGTTAATCCCATTTCATTCCCAGATACTATCTGTCAAGCTAGTATCTTTGATGTCATAAAAATCCAGAAACCAATAGAAGTACTCATACATCTCTAGTTTTGCTCGTGCTGCCAACATATTTTAAAAGCCTGGGAGGAAGGAGGGCTGTTTTGCAGCTGACTGCAGAGGATTCTGGGTTCCATTCACCACCTTAAGGCTCAGCCATATATGCTGCCGGTTAAAGTCAGGATGAGCTTATTGCATGGTTAAGATGACAGACTAAGTATTACTTTTCTTAGAGTAAGACCACTGGGGATAGTCATGATCTGGTATTAGAACAAGAATACTAGCTGGACAATCTTTGTTCCAGTTACAAATATTACAAACACCTAATTTTTCTCATCTTTAAAATGTAAACAATAATGCTTTGCCATTAAATGGGATGTCTGGGGGCTTTCAAGCGCCTAGAAAAAAAATATTCTGCAAAGTATTCTGTCAAACAAAAATGATTGTTCTGTGATAGGCTTTTCTACACAATATGTATAAAAGTTTAGTATATTACAAGATTCACATGTAAAAAACCAATTAATCTTAACTTTTGAACATATACACACTTTTTTCTTAAAATTGCTAAGGTTTTTTTTACTGTAAATCATCTAGCATGCTATTTATTTTGGTAGTCTGCATTCTGATATCAAAATATTTTCCAGTAAGAAGTTCCATATTTTAGTTCACTTGTTTCTAAGATTTGGATTGTTGGAATCAGTGGGTGTTAAAGTAGACACAGGTCCTTACATCATAAAAATGACACTGCATATTTTATCTTAATTAACAGGTATAACAATTATCTGCTCAAACAATGGTTAACTATAGCTGGTGAAGGATATGCTCTGTCTGAAAAACCTTTATTTTATAAACTCTTTTCATGGGACACTTAAAAATTGGAGATATTTAATACTGCCATTAATTTACCTAAGATGAGTTCTAAACATTATTTTCTATAGATGATCTATTTCTAATTCATTAAAAAAAATATCGTTACTGATACAAAACAGAATTCTGCTAAATTCAGTAGGAACTTTGTCAATTACTCCAGTAAGCAAAGGCTCAAATTGATGCTGCCTATCTCATAATTTGGACTATGCTGTGTCCATTTCCTTGTTAAAAACACAGTTCTCTGTGTGCGTATATGGATATGAATAAAGATAATAAAATCTACTATTAAAAACCAGGATTTACATCAAATCATTTACTAATTGCTATATTTACTATGAAGACAGCCCTTTTAAGCTCCTTCCTTTTCCAGAAGTTCTAAAATTGGTCTTCTTTCAGCATCACTTTATTTATTCAGTTAGTTCTGAATTTTATTTTTGGTTTCTGCAGGCACTAATCAAAAAGTATCTCATCAATGTCTGTGTTCCCACGCTATTCCCATGAAAATCTCACTCAGACTTGCAGACAGATGTACTGCAGATCCTGACAGTAGTAAGTGGGTCAAATTCTGTGAAGTTCTGGGCATTCTCTCTGTTTCCCCAGGATCATGCCCTAATAGTAAAGTTTCTTTCTGAATTGTTCCAACTTTCCCAAACTTTGTGTGGCATATTACAAAAATGTACTTCACAGTTTCTAAGCTTTCAAAACTTTCCAAAGGGAAAGAGCACACAAGAGTCATACCAACACCAGTCCCCTGAGGAGAGTTTGAATTATTCCATGTTTTAGTTAAAAGAGACTATTACAAGTATGAAACATTTTCTGCAAAACCACTTTTGACTGAATCTTATGTTCACACTCAGCTCTCCTAGAATCCATATTTCACACGCATTTAAAAATATTCCTGACCATTAATGATAGTACAAAGAACTCTAGAAAGCCACAAATCCTGTTTCACCACATGAAAATATTAGGTGTTTTTTTGAAAGCAGATAGTCTGCAGACTGGCAGAGTAGATTTCTGACAAAGTAGCTGTATTTCATATGAAAAACAATTTGTGAAAGGAATCATATGAGTAGGATAAATATAAAATTTGAAATCCACCCACATTAGTCCCTAGTTTTGTATGTAAATTTAAATTACAGAGCTGCCACAGGAAGGGTAGATCGCTTTTTTTGAAAAACAATTTCTTTCTTGTGTCTTGGCAGTGAAGTAAGCAGAAATATGGCTTAGTGAAAATACAACACTCAACCAACAAAGAAAACAACAACAGTGTACCAGTCCTTCTACATAGTGCCTGTTTTTCATTGAAACAAAGAATGCAGTACTCTTGACCACCCATACACTTTAGACCTTTCAAACTCAATGTTTGCATACTGAACTCAAAGGGGAAGGAGTAGCCTGTGTATGAAGCAAGGTGCAAAAACTTGTTATGTCTCTAAAGACAGAATTATAGAATGAAAATTCTATTTTATATTTGCCTATTTTAAGCATAAGTATGGTGAGAGCAGTGGAAGGTACTTATCACCTTGCAGCTGCTGAAACATAAAAACCTTTAGTAGTTAGTATCAAAGAGTGAGAGAAAGAAATAAGCCAACCTGAGATAAATTAGATCAAGATTTTTCAGTCTGCCTTTTTTTATGCTCATTTCTCCGTTATTTTGTACTTCTAGTCTAATCAAAATCTAGACCATTCTGATTTACTTTTCATAGGCAAATCCTACTCCCTGACAGTTGGGCTTAGCATGATTTAGAAAGAGGGGAGCAGCCAGAAGTGAGGACCCAACAGGCTAGGGACCAAACTGATTTGCCTTCCAAGATGTAATCACTGGCTACATGGACCAGAAGAGAACAGTGAATATAATATACCTTTAGTAAGACTTCATACAGTCTCACAAAGCAGTCTCACCTGGAAGCTGAGGAAGTATGAGCTGAAAAAGCAGTGAGTTGAAAAGTGGCTGGACTGACATCGTTCAGAACTGTCAAACCATTAAAACTGACACCTTCAGCTAGGGTATCTAGTTCAAAACCATCTTTTAGAGTTTTTAGAATGAAGACAGGACTAATTTGCTCTGAGTTCCTAATGGCACCTGGATGCATCTTTTAGATGCAGTACAAAATGGTTGAGAAGATAATGCCAAACATTGCTGAACACAGAAGAGAAGCTCTGCACTCAGTCTGAGGAAAAGATGAAATTCTGTGAAAACTAGAATCAATGAGATTTCAGGGAGTCCCCAAAATGACAAAGGCTTGGGTTGCTGACACACAGGGAACTTGTGGCAGCTGAAATAGCTCCTGCTATGTGTACTAAACTTGGTTTATAGGACTATGAAGTGTAAGAATTTCTTGTGAAAGCATCAAAGGCATACATTGAGACTTGAAATTCAAGCAGGAAAAAGATGTTGGCTTATAGCATACCCTTACAGATGCTGCAGATGTATGACAGATTGTCTTGAAGTACTTTCCGCAGACATCAATAAAACAAATAATGGCAGCAGAAGGAGATGGTGTTGCTGTAAGTACTAATAAGAAATTTTCATGGATTTCCAAGTGGTCTGAGCAAACTCAATCTATGTTTGTGAGAATGTGACAGCATTTACAAGTGCACATAGCTTCAAAGCTACATTTGAACAGGACAAAATAATCCAAACTTGCAGCTTAATAAACACCACACAGAATACCACATATTTTGGCACTCGCTCTCCTGATTGGTATATGTCTTATGAAACCTGGATATTACTGACTCACCATAACCCAATGCAGTCCTGAAATACTAGCACTAGAAGCATCCACTTAACTAGTCCTGGAGAAAACAGAAACTTTTTTGTGTATACATCAGAACAAATCTGGCATACGAAAAAATACACTGCAGCAAGTTTCCTAATTTTTTTTTTCTCTTATACTGAAAATTCTACAAATAAGTTATTAGGAAGGTGAGGCTAAGGAAAATATGACACAAGATATTGCTTTAGTACTGCATTACTATAAAGTGCACTTCCAGATAGCCTCCATCTTCAAGAACTCTGTTCTTTCATATGAAACTGTATAAAAGCTGCAGCAGCTACAGATTTCCGGCTGCAGTTGAAAATCTCAATGTTCTGATAGAAGTTATGTTCTGTTAAGACTATCACTAACTACAAAGTACTGAAAATTATTACTTGCTATTATTCGTATTTCTTCTACAAGTTAACATACTTAAGTATTCTAGGAGTTAAAGAATTTCAATAATGTAGTTATCTTTTCTCCTAGGTTATCTTTTTTGGTCTTGTTGTTTGGTTTTTTTTTTTCCTTCTCTTTCTTATAAGACAGCTCAAAATTTCCGCCTGAGTATTTTCGGCTTTTATGAGCCTGGATCCAATATCACAGCAATTCCATGAAACAAAGTAGAACAGAGCAGCCAGTCTGTTCTGTGTGTCTTATAGGCAATTATCATTCATCCAGTTCAAATAAGTAATCTTCAGGAGATAAAATGTTCAGGAGAGATTCAGGCTGTAAGTCATAACTATTGAGCAGTGGTTTAATTTAGTAAATTAACTTAAATAAGCCAGATAGAAAAAAAGACATATTTTGTTTGGACATTATGATGAAGGGAAAAAAAATAATCAATGTTTTTGCCAGTTGTGTCTGCAAAGTTCTCTTGAAGACTGATTTAATACTGAGAGTATATGCTAAACGCCAGAGAAGAGGGTCTCCATAACATCAGTGGTCCTCTCAGCTCTGTATCCTATCTCCATTTGTGATGGATGCTTCAGAAAAAAGCATAGCTGGTCCTTTGTACTCTGAAAACCCTTGACAAGCCACAGATAATCATTCTGTTCTGATGTCTAGAGGTAATCAAATGAAGTGTGAGGTTTTATTTGAGTTCTTATTTTGCTGAAAAACTAAAGCAAGAAAGTTGCAGGCACACCGATTCAGAACAAATCTTGATCTTCCCATAATCTAGGAAAGAAATGATTGTGCATGGGAACTATCAGAACAAGAGACACCTCTGCAACCATGTCACACCTTTGCAAAGGCAGGCGGGAAGGGTGGATCCAACCTTCTTGCCTAGGCATTTACAGAATTTGTTTAAAAGACTAAAAATTAGTCCAATCTGCGAACTTTTCTAGTAAGCCATATAAAAATTAACTACCCTTCTGCTATGAAAGTGGATGTTATTGGAAGGTTGAACTTTAATTGCATTCTGTAGCAAATGAATCTTCTTACGCCTTTGCTGGCAAGACTTAAAAGCCATCCATCCTTAGATATCTTTTCTACATTCCTACATACAGTTATCAAATCACTTGTTATCCTTTGGACTGATTCCTAACTGCTTAGCAGGAATGGAAAATATGATATGCTATAAAAGTATTCACTTCTGAAATGATAAAATTAACCCCAATTCCATGTATGAGTATTTATTTAATTTGAATTACCTGTGGATAAATGAACTTTTCCTAGAGTAATCACTGTGCATCGTTCCATGTAAAACACTGAACACTGTTACAGCTTTAGTGCAGGAATTTTGGTAATTAAACTTAAGAGAAATCAATGGGAAACCTTCCTTGACTTTGGCAAGCATTGATTTGGGTCCTCAATCACTAAAGACTATCTTTTCCCCTGACCTTTTCTAACTTCAAGTGCTAAGGCAATTGATGTTTCTTTGGTCAATTCAACCTCACCTTCATTAGTGGCTTTACTTGTCCAATATTTTACAAACTGTTACTGAAATAAGGTTTGAAAGAGTTGATACCCGGGAACTGACTGAATGTACCCATTCAAATAAGGATCATATCTTGCCTGTGTCACGGTGTATCTCATGGGGGAAGGAGGTGAACTGTTGAGCTGCCTCATGCTTAGAAAGCCTTCTATCATCTAATTCAGAAATCCAATGGTAAGACAAAGCCCATGCCCTGCTGCCATCTATAGAAAGGTGTCAGCAAACAATTATCCTCCACTCCTCCCTGAGTAATAAGAGTAAATTGGAAGGGGATGAGACTTTTCATTTGTCCTATAGTGTTTAGTTAGAGGAGCCATGTTAAAAAAAATCTTGAACCTCTGTTTAAAATGCCTTCTAACATGATGCAGCTTATGATAACCAATTTATTTGCTATTTGACTCAGTACGGTAATGCTTGAAAATAATTTTCTCAAAGTAATTTAAGATCTTGAAAGATCACATATGAAATTGTTTCATATGTGTTATGCAGACTTTGTGATGAAGAACTTACCTATTACTTATAAATGAAATTACCAAAATCTTTTAAAATTGCTTTAGTCCAAAATAAAATAGGCAGAAAATAATAAATAGGAATACTAGAATTAAATACTTTGCTAGTCTCTCTCATTTGGATGAATTCATCCTGCAGGTGAAGAACACAGCTCTTTAACACATTGGGATCAGTACAGTTTTAATGAACAGCTGATTGGGCCAAGACTTGGAAGAGTCACAGGTGGAACTGGTATAATTTTCCTCATGTACTGCGTTTTAATGGAAGGACAACTGCACTATTTGGGAAAACACTTGCTCAGCTGAGTGAGAGTCAGTTCCAGGGTATTCAGAATCTGACAGTCGGAGCAGATCTGTTCGACACAGTGGTGGAAATAGAAATGCTTGGTAAACACCAGAGCTCCCACTGCTGAACTTTATAGCTGACCTACACTGATGCTTGCAACAGTGGGAACTTCTTACATGCACATACACAGCCCATGAAATAAAAGCATAGTAACAGCGTAATTACTAGTTTGAGGAGTTGAACTACTAGAACTTCAGTGAAAACAATAAGGAGAGATTTAGTAGTTTGTATGGCTTCTGTGGGAACTTCAGATAACCACACAGAACTCAACGGGAATTAGGAAAGAATTTCCCATGCGTTTTATGGAAGAAGTTGCATTTTCCACTGAATTCACACAGGATGGTGATTTACTGGTTGGAAGAACTGAGTCCTTTTCTCATTTTGGAAGGTGATACTGATAGTGTTCTTTGGGTAGAATTGGCTTACAATACTGTCAAACCACAGGACAGCAGGGAATGCAAAAACATGACAGGTTTTTTCCAGTAAATCTTAAAAATTATCTGCCAGTAGATGATAATGACTTGTGGTTTTTGAAGAAGATAACAGTATAATTTTTTCACATAGATTAATGATAAAAAGCCACCCTTAAATAGCTAGGAGAGAGAATTTTTAAAAAGAAAAATCAAACTAAACAAAAATACATGCAGGCTTTTTATTTATTTAAATTCCTCAGTCCATTTTGTATCAATAAATAGTCTTGTATTTAAACTTCCTACTTAATTCTTCACTTACACTTTCCTATTATAATTATGTATCATGTGTGCATTTCAAAATACAAATTATTCATTGTATTTGCTGTCTGAAATTGTTTTCATCTTCATTTGCAGGGATAGTCAACACCCACCTATATCAGATGGAGATTACCAGTCATCATCTTCATATTTTACCTAACACAGTCCAAATCAGTATCTTCATCACTATAGTTTCATTCCCAGCTTGTGATCTTTACTCTGACAGAGATTCTGACCCCACTGATTTCTTTCTCCTAGTATGCTGTCTTTCCTGGATGACAAACATGCTCATAGATCCCTTGTCCACTGGCTTATTCATGTCTTTCCCTATTGCTGTAGAATGAATTCTCAACCCTGTTTACCCAGTATGGTCAATCATTCAGATTTCTCTGAACTATTATTTCCTCAAAGACTTATAAGTGTCCCTTCCATGTCAAATGCTGTCCCTAGCCCATTGTTATTTGTAGAGAAGTTAATGAAAAAATGTTTAAAAAAATGTTTTACTCACTAATAATTCCGTAACTTTTTTTGTCTGTCTCCTAGTGTGAACTGTCTTACCTTGGTCTTTAGGCTGAAAGCTTCTTAAAGTAGGACTGTTACCGAAATTAAACAGCATACTTGTAACAATTTAAAAAATAAGTATAATGGTGATATTGGTGGCCTGCTTGTATTTTTGCTTTCATTCTCATCAAGATCAGACATGCTTACACTTCACAAACCTATTCTTAAGTGGTGACAACATTATTTGTATTACTGAAGAACTCAAAAGCCACAGACTTGGACCACAACCTCATTGTGCAAGATCCTGTACAAACAGGGGAGAAGAATTACCCATACACCAGAAGGAATGTAACCAGTATAAAGCAAGAATCCTCATGCAGACTGATGTGGGACTACAAGGAAAATGATAATTTCTGTCATATAAATAATGTTTTAAGTAGTCTGGGAACACTGAGATCTTGACTGATACTGAACTTTTTCAGATACCCAGCAAAAGAGTACATTACAGAAAGCACTTGAACAGTCAGTGAGATAGCTTTGCTGATATATGTGGAAAGAGTCTTTATGAGGAAAAGCATGAAGGAATACAGTTTCCTATATTCCAGCTTTACCTGCAGTTGTGAATGTTATCCTATGAGTATTTTTCTGAAGTATCTAGGATCTCATAATCCTAAATATATACAGAATCTAGAATATTTTTGATCTAGAATATTTTGTCTTTTAAAAGGACAGCAGTGCTTACAGATTCTTTTCAAAGGTAGGTTAATTTCCCTTTTTGATATTACTAAGCGATAGCAATGACCAGATTTTCTTCATGAACTGCTTTGTCTTTTCATTTGTAGTGAATCATGGACTGTCATTATCCTTTCCTTTTCCTCACTTCCAGCTTCCTGTCAAAGAGGATAATCACGTTCTGAAGATTCCCAAACACAGCCCCTGCAGCACACAGCTGCTCCCGAGGCCATTATGCCCTTACACCTCCACTGCCTTTTGCCTCTTTCATATATAAGAAGATTACAAGAAACACTGACCATTCTGGAACTTTTGAAGACAGTGAAAGAATTTTCAAAACGTTTCTATGCATTTTATGTGCTGAATGAACTATACTCAAATGTCTCTAGCTTGTAGGGATGAGACATTTTCTAAAGTTCTATCATAGTCATAAAGATTACATTTGTAAAAATTTGTGAGCTGCCCAAATGTATGATAGAGCCCATAAAAATATTCATTAAGGATTTTATTATACCATGAATGGCATCATTGTTAAATTAGTTAATATTCCTTAGTAGCTACTACTTTGTACAAGTCACAGACCACCAGACAGAAGTATGTTTTTGTTCATGCATGCTCACATGCTGAATTTTTTCCAAGGTTAGGGTCTGAAACACCATTTATTTCCCTACAATCTTTCACACTATTACTTCACAGCAGTCTAGCATACTCATTGCGACGTGGGCATTAAAGTTAATAGTAACAGTCAAAGGAGACAACAGGAAAAGAGCATTTCTTGACAATGCTATCACTGTGACAAAAAAGTGATTTAAAACTTAAACTGTGTAAGTACACTGTGCTTACACTAATACCAATCAATGACAAAACACAGTACTGAAAGCATAAAAGGTATGCTAGCTGGGAGGAATCTTTTGCCTGTGCTATGATTAACTCCACCTACACCATTTGCACGAGATTAAGGAAGTTTAGAATTAGGAAACACATGCGTTACACAAGGGTAGCAGTCCAAAAGAGCACACTGACAGGCAGACACCCATGAAATGCTGCCTTGGAATTCCTGTATCCCAGCTTTCACTCCACCCTACTGGTAGCCTGGACAGCAGCAGCAGCAGATCTGATCAGACTCACGTTCTGCAGGGCCCTGCAGCAGGACCACTGATGACCCCAAGTGATTAAGGGTCAACAAACTTCAGCCTGAAGCAACCGTTCTATGAACTTTGGCACATTCTGAGTTAGCTTCTGCTGGTTTGTTGCCTTTGGCCCTTATCTTGCAGTTTAGCAAGGATTGTGAAATTCTGAATAAAGTTACAAGACAAATCGGTTCTGCTTCAGTGATTCAAGGTCTCACCCTTCAAATGTTCTCGGTCCTCAAAATTCCTTTGGCAAATAATCTCATCTATCAGCTAAAAGTTTTCCAATAGGTGTGTCAAAGAACCCACAAAAAAACCCAAACAAACACCAAAACAAAACAAAACAAAACCAAAAAAAACCACAAACGCAAAACCCACCACCCCCACCCCCACCCCGCCCTCCCCAAGATGTAAAAAAAGGAAATATTTGTATAAATATCATGTGGGGCAGGGAAAAATTATCAGAGATTCTCTGTGGTAGCACTTTGGTTGGAAAAACTACCTGCATTCTATATCAGCCCATAATTGAGAAAACTCTTCTTTGAACCTAGTACTGTGTGTTGTTTTCAGGTGGCTGAAGAGAAAAACTACTTCAGAAAAGTGCAAATATCTTTGGAACATGAAAAGAAAAAGAGGAAAAGAAGAGGAGCAACCCAGTTTCAAAAGTACTTATAAGGCTAACCCCATTGATTCCCACATGCCCAAGTTGCCTACAAAAGAGGACTTTTAATATAAAGTCAATTAAACTGCTGAAAATTTTGTTGTGAATTTTGCTTTCAAGGTAGAACTTAGGCCTTTGGCAGAAGTTATAAATTCTTCCTCCTTAAAAGTACAAGGAGGAGAACGTATAACTCCCTGGCGTCCTTTTTTCTTGGCAACGTGTTTCCTGGGCAACATTTTTTCTGCCATTGATGTGGCCTCAATGCCGTAATGGAATACTTAATGAAATAAAGATCTTCAGTGATAGGTAATCATAGGTAGATATGTAAATAAAAAGAGTACAGAAGTCATTAAATAAAATATTAAGCTTGTCTATGTTTCTTGGAAAGAGGCATCTCCAAATGAGAAAAGATCTCTGTATTCAAATATTTAATGAGACCTGTGACATCTTTCAGCATATTTTGAGATGTAAACCTAATAAGATTCAGCTAAATTGTCCTAGTGCTTCTCCTCTGATCTTTACCTGTAAGAAGGTAGTTCCTACTTGTAGTATGTATCTAAACATCCATCCTCCCCGCCTTCTCTCCCTACCCTTCTTCTGAGCAGTCAGGACCAAGAAACAAAATAATCATAAGAATTATTTTGTTCTGCCTTCCTGCTTCCTTAGCTGGGGTAATTCCTGGAGAATTTATCATTCTAGTAAGGAGCTTTAGAAGAGCACTCAAGGTTAAGGTTTTCAGTGTCTACAGTCACATTATTGAGTACATAGGCAAGGTATCACCAAGACATTTTCAAAAGTAATTCAGAAGCATAAAACTTAGTGAAAACTGTTCAGCTACAGGGCTAATACAAGTAGACACAGCAACAGGGCTTCCTTTCCTGGACATCATCTTAGTCCTGGAGGTCACATAAAATGCAATTCACAGCATCTGGTGGCAGGTAGGTCCTTTGTATTTGTTCAGCTCAGCAGCTGTCTACTTCTGCCTTTAAACATCTAAATGTTTTTTTAAAAGAATTGTCCTAGTAATTTTCAGAAATTATTGATTAGTGGCTCCATTAAGAAAATAATTTTGGACAATTAGATGTCTTCTTGAAGTGTAGAATGGCTTCTAGGTACCCAGATACTCTGAATTTTTAAAAATAAATCTTATATCTCTATCGATATTTTCTTAACATGAACCCTATGTGCTCTGCTTTTCCCTTCTTACAATTTTTGTATTTCCAAGAGATTATCCACAGGATGTGCTAAACAATGTGAGAAGCCCATTAGGGATTTTTTTCCTCTCCTAAGAATACAGAGGTCTCAAAACACTCTGAAATCCCTAAGCATGTTGAAACATCACTCAGCATTGGCAACAGCAAAATTGGATCTTTCTTGAACTGCTTTTGTATTGGCAAAGCAGCAAAAGAAGAATTAGAAAAACTGCACGTGACTTGTGGCAAAGTTCCACAACGAGCCAACATAGTTCAGCTTTAACAGTTTGGAAGCTGGATATAAAATTGGCTGTATTACTCTGTTTTATTTTTACTATCTGCCCTATGCCTATCACCTCACTAACTCTCCAATGAGGTACTGAATTGCTGGACTTTTTGCTCATTCAACATATCAACCATGTGAATTTATTGTGAAAAAATCTCATTGCTCCTGTTCAGCTGAAAGGTCTACACTTAATTTCACTTCTTCTAGATAAACCTGACAATTGCAGCAAAGGCTGAATTATAAATATTCTTATCTTAAAGTTCCTTCAGGCTTTCAAGGAGATGTATCTTGGCCAATCATTTAAGGTGCTTTGACATTAATCACATTTTAAAGAAACAGTATAATTAATCCCACATTTATCTAATCTTACATTTATTCATCAATACTCGTAAACTGTATTGAACACTCCTAAGGCTATACTACTGCAATATAAAATATGCTGGACTGAGAGTTACAGATCTGTAAAGAGACTGCTAGCATTCTGCAGCATCATGGACTATTGAGACATTAATTCCATCATCTGCTCCTCTCCTTTCTCTGAAATGAAACTCTAATCAGTTTTCACACTGCAGTCTTCACTCTCAATGGCTTATATTTTCTCACTGGCTGCCTCTCATGTGGGATTTTTGTTCACCTGACAAACTACTATGGAAGAATAAACTTCCCAGTCTAGTGCCATTCACACACAGACAACATAGTCTCTCAGAGTGTTAACCCAAGACTTCAGAATGACTTTGGAAGACCAAAGGATCAGTTTCCATCTTGAGCAGTACCCCGTTTGCCTTTCTGTATTCTGCATGGCAGTAAGTTAACTATTAATCTCTATGTAGTGTGTGCAATATTATTTAATATACAATAATAATATTTCACTATTTATTGGGTTGTAGAATACAGGGAATGCCTCAAGTACCATTATAGGTTGCTTGAATTTTACTTCTCTTTTAAAATAAGGATAGTACAAAAATACCATAAAGATGGTTCAGTAAGAGAAGGAAAACAGAACAAAATTTCAGAGCACAAGCTATGTTTTAGGGAATAAAAGCAGACAAGGTAAAAACTTTCCTAATCTCTGTGTTACAACACAGAAAGGTTCAAAGTACAGTAGTTAATCTGAAGGAAATAAAAAGTGGCAGCACACTGGAATGTACAGTTTCTATTTATAGAAAGCCCAACAAACTAGAAGCCCATGCCATTCAATTAACAATTTACAACACCTTCATTGTATAACGCAGTGCAGAAAGTGGAAGGCTGTTTCATTTCTGTATTTCCAGACGCGTGTCATTTCCAACCCCATATTTAATAGTGTGTAACTGCCTGAAGGGGAGAGATCAGAATGTGTGGCATGTCTCACTGAGAGGAATTTTGTGCATTAAAAAACCCCAAACCAAGCTCTTTCAACTATTAAACAGAGAGCTAACTAGATCCCTTGCTCCCTTCTCCCACCCTGGTTTTGAAGACCAAAAGGAAAGGAAAGGGAAGAAAAAAAGAGAAAAAAAGCACCAAGTGAGACATATCAGAGAGCTAGAAAAAGAGAGGGCAAGAGACAGGGAGAAAGAGAGCGCAGGAGCAAGAGAATTCCTTATGAGAGAGGCGTATGTAAAAGACAAGAAGAAATGGTTTTCCATGGTGTCACTCACAGCATGTCGGTGTCTGGAAAGTGCTTGAAAAGGCAGACATGGATTTCTTCGGTTCCAGTAATGCAAACTATTCATACCACATTTTCAAACCATGTTCCAGGAGTAAAAAGTACTGTGTACAAGTCACAAAAGAAGATAATCTAGATATTTATTCATTACCAACAGGCTGATAATTTAGGTGTTGTAATTTCCTCTTTAACATTAGAAACGAGTTTTTCCAACTTCTTCCTACTTTGCAATGTTTCCCCCCACCCCTGCATTTCTCTTCTTTCATCTCTCACCCCCTACAAGAAGCTGATGCAAGGTTTTTTTCTTCCTTCATGTGCATGCTTCTGCTTTCCTGTGCTCTCCATCTACTGGTAGAGAGGTTAAACTGTTGTTGCTACTCTTTAACTCAAATTTTGTGTCTTCATCCCCTCATTCTCTGTTCCATTATTTGTCTTGGACTCAAGCCTGAAATTCTTTCTTAGATAAAACACAGGAAATTCTCACCAAAAGGCATATTTACATATTACATTGTTTCTTTCCCCTTTAATACAGCTTTTCTATCTTGAGGTTTTGCATATTCCCTCTTCAGCTAAATGCATATTATTGCAGATATCACAAATCCCCCCAAAATCACATATCTGATAACACACTTAAAATAACCACAGATGCAAGTGGAGACATGGATTCATGGAAGCTGAATTCAGTACTAACAAGACTGACAACATAAACAACTATTATTAGTGATGTACTTGTCCCCCAAAGGCATTGGTCTTCAGCACATGGCCTGGAAAACATCTAATACCTATGTTTGCTATAAATGCTGATATTTCTTCTACCTTGTTCAAGCTGCTGGTAGACACGTTATCCAGCTGCATATAAGAAGTGAACTAATTGAAATGCTTCTAGGGACAGGCAAAACTGTGGCTGCACAACCATGCCAGTGATCTTGCCTGGACTGATCTGGTGAAAGACAGGCATGGATGGACCATGGGGAAGACAAAGTGTACTTTGGAGCAGGGTGGATACGATTTGGTGTTAATAACTGTCCTGACTTTAATGCAAGATGCAAATTAAGAACAAAAGTCAGAAAGATGGAAAAGTAAAAGAAAATTGAAGAAAAAGAGGAGAAAATAAAAAAAAAAAAAGAGAAAAGGAGAAACTGAAAAAAGAAAGGAGAAACAAAAAAGAAAAAAACTATCAAAAAGAAAAAAAAGAAAGAGAAAAGAAGACCACTTTAAAGATTCAGGAGCATAATGAAGCTAAATTAAAGCATAATTTTAAAATCATTCTGCTCTTTCCTGTTTTTATACACACAGTTCTGCCAAAAGGCATCCAAATTCCATAACATCTCAACATGGACCAAAGTCCCATCAAGCACCAAACTTTTGGATATTAATATTAGGAGATTAGTTGAAAACAATTTTACAGTAAGTAATGCTACTTTATAATAAACAGAACAGGTCCAGTCTTGTCAGGACAACATTTTTAATATCAGTTTAAATAGTCACTAATAGTTATTATGACTTTGGAGATTAGCACAGCGGATGCTCAAAGCAGTAGTTTTCTTGGTAGTTTTTAAGTAGCTCAGATGTGATCACTATACTTGCAACCTTAGTGCATCTCACCTGCTCTGCATGACAATATTAAGCATGGGACAGCTGGGTGATCTGAATCCCCTCCTTGTATGAATGTCACGCAAAGGAGGAGAAAGCAAGCAGTATTGCCTGGGACAGAACCGCACCCCTAAACCAGCACTATGTTACATATAAACTCCTGAGGTGACACTATTTTCTCCATCTTCAAACCACTCTGAGCTTTCTCTTCTCTAGAATTGCTGAGGGATAAGGTAAGGGTCTTGTGGCACTCAGTCACAACATGATTTTCATTCTGTGCTATTTAGTTTGACTGCTTCTCTCCCAGTGATCTAATTCCTAGCAAGATGTAATAAGCGCTGAGTCTGATAGAGAAACAATGGATTTCTTCATAGAGTTATCCAAAACCAAAACTGAAGTTGCCCTTGGCAAATTGCAAGTTAACCAACAATTCAGTGTCTAACAACAGTTTATCCTAGCCGAAAGTCTTGTGCAACACTTTTGGACTGAATAAAGTTGCAGCCTTTTGTCACCTATTGGTCTACTGATAAAAAGTTCAAGTGTTTTCACAGCTTTAAAGAGCCTTAGTCCCAGTTCCCAGAAAATCTGCAACCTAGCTTTCTGCAGCAAGTCTCTAAGCAGCTCTCTGCCTTTCCACTCCTTCATACTGTCCAGCAAGGGGACCTACTTAACCTTTCTGAAATCCTCTTTCCTATCTTCTGGAGATTTCAAGATATCTCATTAATTTATTAGTGAACAGGATGGAAACAGCCGCAAATCTATGAATATTTCTATTTCAATGTTGTTTATTAAAGGCTTTTAAGCAGAATATATTCTGTTCATTTCAGCACAAGATGCTCTTCGACACTATGTTAAGGACTTCATTAAAAATCCTATGCTAATCTTCTGCATATGGTGAAATTTATCCCCCACCCTATCTTCCAATTATTTCCTTTCAAAGAGACAGAATTCTAAAAATGGTGAGATGTACAGATGTAATAACTGATGCAATGTATCTCAGTACAATTTTAACCGGAGAATTCAGATTCCTTCTTTTCAACAGTTTCCCAGTAATGTTTGGCATTTATTACTTGCTCTGAAATGCTCTATCAGACATGAAACAGAAAAGGTATGCATCACTAGGACAAGTCATACTGAGATAACACTCTATGCAAGAGAATAAGCTTCCACATAAGAGAAATAGCCCATGTAAGGGTTTCCATGTCCAGCTGTCTATGGCTCAGAGCATGTCTGTAATGTATTGGATCAAAGTAGACTGTTTTCCCCTCCCCAAGACCTGCAGTAGATTAGAAGATGTGTATAAAAACATGGCAGTCCCAATGGCAACTCTAGGGCATTAATGTACTGCAATCAACAGGCCCAACAGAAAAGGCTGGCAAATTGTGGCTCTTGAGTCAAATGCAACTCCTGCTTTAGGATTTCATCACGTGACTGACAGTAAGACTGTAATGATAATGATTGGAAGATTCTACCTGCTGCTTTGATGGGTTATAAACTTTTTCCCAAAGGAAGTCTAAATGCTTTTTGAGATCAATTTACTTTTACCTTCCAAAATACCAGTAAGTTCCACAGATTTAACCTTTAAAAAAGATTGTCCTTTGTTTGTAAGAAGTAGTGACTACTTCCTATGTACCTCACCTATACCAATCACCATCTCCTGCAGTGATCTCTTTCGGAAGTATTGGCTCATACCAAAACTAATGCAACTCAATTCAGATGCATACACCTCTGCATTACAGTAATTTAAACAGTAACAACAAAAATGTATTAATAAAACTACTTAGTGGACTTGGTTTTTCTTCAGGGAAAATAAATTATTTACGCCATTGGCTTTAAGAATGAGTTTACATCTTTTGAAGCAATTTTCCACTCACAGGCTTCTGACAGTGATTTAAAAGTTTTACTCATCTTTGCTCATGCGTGCAACAATAATTCAGAGCTAGATTATGGGATTCAATTCTTCAATGTAGAGATGCACTATATAGATTACAAATTGACAGAGAAAATTTAC
Source organism: Ibycter americanus (assembly GCA_035590275.1). Taxonomy (NCBI): domain Eukaryota; kingdom Metazoa; phylum Chordata; class Aves; order Falconiformes; family Falconidae; genus Ibycter; species Ibycter americanus. The sequence goes on from JAVJGI010000001.1 coordinate 60,188,395, forward strand.
GAAGCATTTTTAAAAAATCCCCACAATGACATACATGTCATGTAAGCTTTTCTTGGCAGGTGCTGAAAAAGATCGAAAATTTCATACTGACATCCAGTTAAACATATTTAAGTTATTTCAGGAAAAAAAGGGGAAACTTGGTAAGGATTCAACTCAGTCCATATGGAAGAGCACAGAAGGGGGACTATCAGTAAACTTATCAGGCAATAAAACTGGAGAATTAATGGGAACATTTCAGGTGGTGTCTCACATTCAGAACATATTGCTATGGAAAGCAAAGCCCAGCAAACTCAAAAATTCAGACTCAACAACCTTCATATCAGAGTTGTTTAAGTAAAGGAAGACATTGATATTGTCATTCTATCAAACCAACCATTTCTGAATGGCTAGAGAAACTGAGCCTTCTCCTACTGATTTCATATACAAGAAAGATTTACTTATGAACAACATTTTTTTATAAGCTTTAACATTTCTTTTAAATGTAAATACATTGAAGTTTACACAAAGTGTATTATGCTTTCTTCCTTCACAGGTTTATATCTAATAAAGCAGGCTGCATCTGTGTCCTCAACACTGCTAGTCTGCAAAACCAGCCTATGGATAATAATACGGAACACTCAACACAGTGGCAATGCAAGTCCATCTAAATTTTGCTGTTTGCTATGTTTTGAAATTTCTTTAGGCTCTTTATCTTAAACTAAGGGAATGTCAGTGTCCACCCACTGTTTCCATCGCCATAATATTTAAGCTAACCATTTAACCTAATGGTTAGAAATAGCTTTTAGAAGAAGCAATTTAATTATAACTTTCAGCTGGAAGGTGCTAGCAAATGACATGGTATATGCATATCCACCAGCCACTGGAGGAAGACAAGGCACCTGGCAGTAAGGGTGTCATCATGAGAGACGACTATTTGATTGAAACGGGCACAAATAACTAAACTGGTTATATAATTTATCCATGGATAAGAGATAAACCAATTTCTTTTCCACTTGCAAATTGATGTCTGCATATTTTTTTCCTTTCACAATATAAACAGTATTTTGGGAACAACAGGGTAGTTAATAGGTGCCTTATAAATGTTCGCTTATACTTTTTTTTTCAGTCAAAGCATCTGGTTATCAAAGTCATGATGCATCATTTTTCAATATTGACTGAAAATAGACTAATAACTAATTAAACTGATTTATTTATGCATAGCAATCATTTTGTTAGCTATTATATAGAACAGTCATTCCCCCAAAACCCAAGTCAGTAATCTGTCACATGAATCTTCACTAATACCAATTTTCAAATAGCAAGGACTGAACTATGTTATTCAGAATAAGGACCTATACTCACAAATGCTTTTTGCAATACCTAAGTAATATTATTTATTCAATTTTGCATCAAAAGGTATATTTCTCATTAAAAATAGTGGTAAATTTACCTAAAAGTATATTCAAACTTCACGATTTTTCCTGAAAGTTTTTGCTAATGTCTAGCTCGTTCCTAGAACAAGCCTCAGCTCCTGCCTAGACTATCCTAGGATGCATAACCATAAATCAGAGGGAGAATTACAAGTTGGTGAGGTGGTGTTCTTTGGCTATCATAGTCATTAGTTTTGAAAAAGTACCAAATTCCAAAAGAAATGTTCTGAGTAATTAATTTTTTATTACTTGCATGGTTTTCCAGAATTTCTTTATTCATAAGCTAAATAGAAAATGTCTTTTTTCCCCCCCGTAGTTTCACAGTAATTTAGATTATCGGCCTAAACTCCTGCATTTCACATTTCAGCTCTTAGGATATGCCTGTATTCGAGACACCTTCTTTGCTGAAATTCAGCCTATTATCATTTTTATGCAGTAGCTTGACACGTTTTTCAGACCACAGTACCTGGCAGTGCTGAAGTCACAATGTTATCTTACTGGTACGTTGTGGCAATTGATGCATAGAACTGACTCTCTTGACTTTTGTATGATGGGGCACTAGCAATTCTTCTAGGCATCACACATCCGTTTGGACCTGTAGGATGTATGACTCTCATTTATATCATCAGCCTGAATGCAAACTCCAGCTGCCCTGTGGTGAATGTCTACATGACCATTACTCATTAATCAATGCAGCATGAGTCAACTCCCTGAATATAGTCATAGTAGTCATGAAGGAAGCTTTCTGATGCTTGGGAAAGGTCATTTATGATTTTTCTGTATGTATTTTTTAAGATACCAGATGCATGGCATTGGGGGAAATATTCTGTGTCCTTGTGGTAAATCATTCTGATCATTAAACCTTTTAACTATGACACAAGGCCATAATTCTGCAAAAAGCATATCCACCTACCCATGCACGTAACACTTCTGACATGTATAGTCTTGTTGATTTAAACAGATTTACTCCTGTGAGAAAATGCATTTAACTGATCGAAGAATGAGGTTTAAAGAAACAAACTAAATGGAAGCCGAAATTTTAAATCGTATGAGTTTGTATCGTTCTTAGAGAACCTGTAAAGCTCTTTTTCTCTGCATTTGCTCATGATCATTTAAAAACATGGATGATTTCCTGCTATTAAGCCCTGAGTATTTAAATTGAAGCTACATCGAAAGATATTGGTGCTGAGAGCAACAGAATAAAATTCCTCCAGGCACAGATTTCAGTTTTCATTTCTCAGATGGAGATATGGCAGTACTAATAAGCACAGTGCTGATGTGCAAGAACACAACAGATTTGATTTGAAGTCTGACCGGCAGTGAAGAAACAGTAGTGCAAAACATGGGTTGTCCTCCTTTCTGAGAGGTTTGGGAATTGTCTTGCCCAGGCCCAAATGCAAACAGTGTGTCAGAGAGCAGCTTTTACATTTCCTACCACAGTAACATTCCTGTAAGTGACTAAAAATGATAATTTCCTCAGCTTTTTTTTGCTCATGCAGAAAAGATGCAAGATGTGTTCAGAGGTCTGAGCTGATCTGAAAAATTTTGACCTCTTAGACCATTAGATTATAGGCAGACATAACCATAACACACTAGACTAACATATTTAAGCATGATAACTTTAAACAAAAATACACCCTTGCTCACAATTTTCTACTGAACTACTTGAATACTGGCAACCTCAGGTATGATTATTAACTTATTGTGAATTTTTCTTACAGAGAAGAAATTTCCTATTCTCAGACACAAGAGGCTTGAATAAAATGAGATATAATGAAAAACACTCTGGATTTTGCGAAACAGAGACTGTCTTCCAGGGAGACTGTGCAATGTTCAGTATTTTGTTCTCCCAGTTGGGTCCACTTGAAGCAATAAGCAACATGCCAAGAGGAACCATAACACTCCAGTATAACAGACTTACTGCTCTCGAATCCGCGTGCCTCCTATGGTAGTACACATGCAGTTGAGATGTTATGTTGTTTCAGTAATTATGTAGCTGGCTGAAAAGAGGATATGATTTTTATGAATACCAGCACTTAATGTACAAATAAATTATTGCATGTGTGAATATAAAATGAGGAATTCCTAATAGAAAACCTACAGTTCAAAGGATTAATCTAAAAATCTTCCAAACATCTTAAACCCATTAAGAGCTGCATTTTCCCTCCATTATTGTAAAATCAATTCTTTTTAGGGCTAAGTGGAAATTTTTTAATGTCTCTAAAAATAGCCCATCCACTATAATTTCCACTAAAACTTCATTCCCACAGAAAAATGTCAACCTTCAGTCTATCATATCTTATAAATATTTAGAATACTTCTGTACAAGATGAAACATTTTTTCATTTTTTTTGGTGTTTTTTTTTTGTTTGTTTGTTTTTTTCTGTGGGTTTTTTTTTGGTAAAGATGACAAGTCTGTTCAGTTATGAAATGTTCTAACTGGCACTACTGCCTGACGTGGTGTAAATACCTGATGTCCCCCACCCAATGCCCTTCATTTACAAGAGCGAGGCAGCAGATGGCAGTACATAGTGAAAAGATGTACTTAACATTAGAAATAGTACAATTAGCAATGTTACTCTTGAAGCAGTCATAAATTTTTGCTTCCGTTTTTAAAAACGATTACCATATGTAACCAGCCTGATACAGTGTTGAAGCCAGTGTCAGCAACTCTACAGAAAGGAGGAAAACATGAGAGAGACAGTCCCTGACCACAGCAGTACTGTTGAAGTTGTCACAACTGGATTCAGGAGTTTTCGCTCAAATTCTATGAGGAGCTTATTCTCATTGCAAAAAAAGTGTTCACCTTTAAGATTTATGGTGCTTAAAAGACTTCATAGAACAAAATCCACCTCTGCCATTTGCAGTTTGCTGATTCTTTCATTTGAGAAAAAAAAAATACACTTGGGATTAACATAGGAAGTTATACTTAAAATAGAATACAGATTCCTTTGGAGAATAAACTGGAGTCAAAGAAAAATTTTGTGAGTTCATGTAAGAAACACAGCATAATCCTGCTGTTATTTACTACATGATAGGCAAATGTAGCTTCACGGCAATTTATGTGTTGAAAAAAATACTTCTTGTAGGGTGAAATAACAGGCTGTTAGAATTCAAATGAAAATGTGACTGGGTTAAAAATTTACTTTCATAATTAATTGTCTTACTCTGTTTTCAAAACCCCTTTTTTAAAAACATAAATATTAAAGGCAATACTAGCTTAATCAACATGGTCAGGTCCTGAGAAGTCTTCTCTGATCTTCTATTTGTAAAAATTCTCAAGTTTTAAAGAAAAAATATTTTAATTAATGTTGCATAGAAAGAGTCTTTCTCCCTAATGCTTATCAGAATAACTTCCAGTTTTCCCTGAATGAATAAAATAAGAATTCAAGGAACATCACAATAGCATCAAAATTTAGAAAAATGATGAGGACTTTAATAAATAAGTAAATATAAAACAAAGGGATGAGTGACCAAAATCTATTACCTTTCAAGTGGCATGACCCACTGTGGAAAATTTGCACAAATTCTTTGACATATTCTGTGTGTGTTTGCACACCTCATAGTTCACTGAATTTACTATAAAACATAACATAGTAGAATATTTAAACATTTCAAAACTTGCTAATATACTTTATCAATAAGTAATTCTGAAATCAAGGCTTTCTTGTTCTTACCATAAATTTTAGCTTCTTTCACAAGCTAAAAAACAGTGTAGTAAAGTAGCAAGAAACTTGAACTCTATTTCTTAATCTACAAATCTATAAATTATTCTTCACAGAATTTGACTTTCTCTAAATAGCTGAATTTTAAAACATAATATGAATCAAAAGCATATATGAAAGACTAAATTATTTTAATACATGAAAATGAACAGCTTGCAAAACTGTCTGCTAAGTAATGCAACCTTTTGTCCCAGTTGAGTAACAACGCTTGTGAACTCCTGAGCTCATCTAGGGCTTCACTGAAATCGGTAGCTGCACCTGAATCCCATTCTAGTGCACAGCCCGACTAGGTCATTTTGTACTTGCAGGCATAACTGGTGCCTAAAATCACTTTGAGAAATAAATCCATTTTAAATGAGTCATTACAGCTAATTTGAAAAACAATCTTCTCCTAGATACTAGCTATTCTGGTGATAATAGATTTCTGATCACCTTTGCACAGCGTGATTAAAGATGTCCAGCTTTCTAAGTTGAACACTGCTGAAGCAAGAGGGATAGGACTGCCAAGAAAAGCATTAGAAAATAATCATGGCTGATTTTTTTCACCTGAACAGAAAATAGATAGGCTTTGCAGAACAGATGTTCAAGGACAAAAATTTGGCCACAACTTTTAGGCTTTAGTTGCTATTGTACTTTAGCCAAGTTTTTATATTTAGGAGAAAAAAAAAAAGAAAAAAAAAAAAGAAAATGATAATTGATTCAAGCTTTCCACTTTCCTTAACTAGTTAGCTTTTAACTGGGTGCTGGAGAAGGCTATTGTAACTTATCTTTTGTTATTAAAATACATTTTAAATTCTGTAGCCCCATGTTGTTTTTATAATAATCAAGTCAAATTTTAGAAGAAATTATTTCTGGTCTCTATTGTTGAACAATGTTATAAGTATCCAGATGTGTGGCATTAGTTTGTTGAAGGTAACGACACGCAGGATATTTACATTCCTTGCTCTCGAAATCCAGACCAGACAATCCCATTTTCCAGTGTTTCTCATGACCATTGGGGCAAAAGACTGTTGATTTCATATATTTTTAAGCTGATTTCAACTCTCATGTGATTAATGCTTGCCAAGTGTATATCCTCAAGTGTTAATATTACAAAATCTTTGTCTACTTTGGAGACTAGTGAATAAAAACCCAGAACATAGAGATGTGCTATTTATAGAAGCATGAACATTCTTTACTTTCTAAACATAAGCAATATAAAGATACCAAAAATATTTCTTACTATCCAATCCTGAATTATGTAGGAAATGTACCTGTTCAGTCATGTGAATCCTGATTTCACAAGGATTTTCCATTTGTGCACCTTGCCAAACGTACATTTTGAGTTAGTCACTATACTGTGGACCAAACACTCTATTGATCACATTATGCTATTTCATCCTGACCATGAAATATAACAGTGGCATACTAAATTTAGGATAAAAGTTATTCAACTGCATACTTCTCATAAGCCCAAACCACCATGTACGTCTGCGTATCAAAAGCTTTCATGTTGCATCCAGCAGAATCATAGAGAAACCTTTCTATAGAAACACCTTTCTACAATGATCTGGGGAGAATCCTATTCTTCCTTATGCCTATATTCTGTAACAAGTACTCTGTGTGCATGTGCATGTATGTGTATGCTCATACGTGTGTGTACTTTACACAGGCATTCATACTGACAAGAATGGATTTGGCTATCCGTAAGTGAACTTTTAGAAAATGTTAAATGACTTGTGTATGTAAATACATCTGCAACCCAATTTTCTTTTAAAGAGTATCTATGATTAATTTGCAAACAAAATGATAAATGATACTGAATTTTAAATACAATTTTGAATATCTCTGCTACCAGAAATTTTGTTTAACATTTCATAAAATCTGCCTATGGAAATTTAAAATGTCCTGGTTTTCTGTAAACCAATGAGTGAATTATCAAACTAGGATTATCAAACCAAATTCTGCTTATGGATATCCCAGCACTTTGTGACATTGTTAGAACTTTTTTGGTTTAAATTCATACAAAGCTCTATTAACATGAAAGGATAGTTTGTACACAAATTTCCTATCTCCAAGATAAGATCTTATGTAGTTAATATATTTTACAAATTCTTTATCACGGACTAGATTTGAACCAATATCTCTCTGCCTTATTATTCCTATCCCCCCAAATTGCACACAATATCATGTTTTAATTGTACAGTCTGATTTTGATGCAGTCAACAGTTTGCTGTAGTTTGTTTAAAAATATCACATAACATTCCATAATGTACCTAATTGCCATTGTACTCCTGTTTACATATTATTAATAAACACAAGAAAATAAGCTGTCCTTGGAAACTAAGCATCTGGAATCCTTGAAGATCTGCAGTTGCAAACACCAAAAAGGAAGTACAAACTTTGAAACAGTCCATTATCATTAAACAGTAGCTTGCTGAATTTCCAGTGCAGAATAAATTTATTCCTACACTAGCTAGTCTGACAAAAAAAAAAGAAACTATGAGAAGAGTGTCCCTTGCAGATAAAACACTGCACTTTGAGGATTTTCACAGGAGCTCTCTACATGGAAATAATCTGTACAGAGACATCCCTGATGTCTGTTCTGGGCAGTGTTTCAAGGACATGCCATTCGATATAGCATTTATAAAAATTCATTCTGGGTAGAGCTGAACACTAAATGCGACAAGAAGAACACAGGAACTTCTTTTCTACTAGTATGGGTTTGCAGTCAAGCACCTAGCAGCAGACTAGTCATGCAGACCAGATGAAAAACAGGGGAAAAGATATACAAGGGTAAGACTGAAGGGATATTTTCTCCTAGCGTGTTTCAAGAAAAGTTATGCTTTCAAATAAAGTTTGACTGCAGGTAGGCAGACAGGCTGAAGTTTTGAATAGTTGAAACTACAGCACACATTAGCACTCAGCTTGTGATCAGAAGGGTACACAGTCAATCTGAAAGCCCAAAGCCAAAAGGAATAAAAAAATATCTGACAGGATCTTGTTTTTCCTAATACACAGGAGATCTACACTCAAGCAAAAATGGTCCACTTTTTTGTCCTTTATCAAACCTAACTATGAAAAAATGAAAATACGTCTTTGTCTGAATATAGTTACTAAAAAAAGCCCATCACCAAATCCCACTATAGATGTGCTGAGTTGCAGCCTGCAAAACTTTAGGAGAGAGTTGAATTTGGAGAAAATTTAGCTTCACTTCTCAAAAAGTTTAAAACAAGGGGATTCTGTATTGTACCCCTACAACCCACACATCAGCAAAGATTTTATTAATATTCACAGTTACTCTACAAAGTAAAAAAAACCAAAAAAAACTCTCCAATATACATTAAAAAGTATATAACAAAACAATTTTCGCAGATGTTCAGCATGATACATCCATCAGAGCAAAAGTCAAATAAATACTTATTAAAGGTGAATTAACACATAATATCTAACTCCAAAGCAAGTGAACCACATTTCTGCAAAGCCAGGTGTTAAGAGTTCCCCAAGTATTAGTAGAAACCCCTAAATTTTAAAAGGATGTTTAATACCTTTGAGAGTGTCTGTGCTCTTCTTAGGATCTGGCAAAATGGGATATCACCTTCTAGCATAACGTATGTACTTATTTGAGAAGTTGTGCTACATTGTATGCAATGACAGAGTGCAGAGCTCTCTATTTGCTAAAGTTATGCACTGATGATAAATTACAAGTGAATTTATTTTTGTACAAATGAACAATCCTAAATGTAAATATTTATTAGAACTTTTGTTACTGTCTTAATCAAAGTCATTAGTTAACTTGCTATTATTGTGGTGCATGAAATGACAATTGGCCTCTATTTTACTTTTTATAAACTTGTCATAAACATATATACTTATGTTAACCACACTTTATATTTTAATATTTTATCCCAGATTTTCTGCTAGTCTGGTTACCAGCAGTGGCTGAATTTGTGAACAGATGGAGCAGGAGTTATGTTAAGACTTTTCAGCCTAGGCAAAGTTTAGAAGAGTCTAAATTTCTGTGCTTCTTGAGGGAGTGGTAACAGCAAGTGCAAGAGGGAACAGAAAGTATGTCAGGAGTTTCTAGGACATCCAAGCTTTTCGGCACATGCTGAGGGCTGAAGCATTATGAAGAAGGATTCTCCAGTAGATGGACAATGGCAAAAGAAAAGACCATGCTCCTGATAGCTGTATGTATCTATGAATGGATACAGAAGGAGGTTCCTTGCCATATCTGCGCTCTCAGACCTGCCCTTCCTCACCACATAGCATGTACTGGCAACTGCAGGAAAGGGTTTGCCTGCTCAGAGGCTTCCCTCTGATCCTCAGCATGTGAAACCACTTGCCACATTTGGCCTTAGAATGACATTCTCCCTTCAGTAGGGTAATACCTCTGCTTGCAGTACACAACAGTTAAGCCCCTCAGGAGGACTAGGGTGACTGAATTTGAGAATCATAAATCAGGCTATGTGTATCTTTTTCTCTGGCTTCATCCTCCACGAGATTTAGGAAATGTTCCAAGTGACACCACTTCAGGAAACCTTATTCCTAAGTAAAATGGAATATCTCTTTTATTTTCTCACATAGAAACTCAGCTTATTAAAATCATCAGCTGGTAATAGTGTGTTTCTAAATGTGGAGCTTCTAGGATTGTTTGCCACTCAAATGGCACCTTGAGACAAAGTGCAATAGTCCTTTTTTTCAGTGTCACACATATACTGTGGTACAATCCATGTAACGAATAGTATAAAATATCTTTATTTCACTTCCAACCTGATATCATGAGTGAAGTTAAGAAAATACAATCTTTGTACTCACCCCAGCCTTTGGTTTAGCTCCAGAGCTGGCTACCAAACAGGGAGATGCTAGGTCAGGAGCCTGGATGTTAGGAGGTAAGTTTGTTTGTGAGTGACTTACTGAAGCAACATCCACTCCACTTTCAGAGCCAGATTCAACATCCTGTAAACAAATGCAAGTCTCTTTAGTAAATGTGAATATGAAATAAAAATCTAGTTCTTCTAAATAACGGAAGTGTTGAGACAGGCTCACTCAAATGCATATGCTTAATTCTCTGTGTAAGAGTAATTCCCCTTGTTCTTTTCCATTACCTACACATACACTTGCTGTCCTCGTCAGTGTGGTGGTTTGCATTAGCTGCTGTTCTGAAATTATAAATCACCATTAACATCAAAGCTATAATTCCCCTAAATGTTAGAATGCAAGGTAAGAAAAATCAGTTCGGGGCTGCAGAAGTCTGACATTCTTCTCTGATGTTCAGTATTTCCTGTGTGCTCCCACCTTCTGTCTCTGGCAGCATTGCGAGCTCAGTGAACATCTGTAAACCATTACACAGCTGAAATGACATCACCATCCAGGAGTTTATACAATTCAGAGGTACAGCTCCCTAGCTTTTTTGGAATCAGTAGACACTTATCAGCCAAATGCTATTTCTGGTTAAAATGTCCTTGCTTTTAATGACACTGATTACATTCCTTTTTTGAGAATAAAAAGAAGAAATATAGTATGTTTTTTTATTGAGGAAGTAAAAAATATAAGGCTTGCTTGGTTTACTGCATAGACTGAGGGCAGGGGATTATACTGTTTGCAGATAAATTGTGACACATGTCTGGCAAAGAGCTGGCTATGTGTAGAACCAGCTGTATACTGTCAGGATTATTAGCCAAGGTGCAGCCTGCGTGAATACAGCTACACAGTACACAGAAAAAAGCCTGAACTATTAACCCCAGCCAAATCTGTGCTGACAAAGCCTCAGTTTCCCAACAGAAAGTTCCTAGAATAGGTGAAATATGGAGCAGACACATTGCAGGGGTTCTGCTCCTGAACTGGCAAGAAATGGCAACCCTTTGATTCATTAATTCCAGTTAAGCCTCTGGTCTGCCAAACTGAAGCTGCCAATTAGACAGGTGCCTCTACACCAAGTACGCAAATGTGCTGTTTTCTGAAAAGGGTTAGAAATTAGGGACAAAGCTGCACTCTAGCTAGGATCATGAATTTTGAGTCAGATACTTCCTGCCAGTGAGTACTCTGCAATGTGAAACACTGGGAAATGCAGCAGAGCCATGGAAATACCTCTGCAGAAGTCAGCTTGGTTACTCTTCAAAGAGTACTCTTAGCTCTTAGAAGCTTCTGCTTAGCAGAGCTATGCTGCCACAGTTCAGAAGCATGCTCCCTCCCCTGTTACCCATGGTTTTGCATCACATTCAAATGCTTTGTTACTATAAAATCGATATGAGACTGAACACAATGCATAAACATCCTGAAAACCTAATCTTTTGACCATCTGATTCATAATACTCAAAGGCTCAAAAATTCATAGAAAATTAGTGTGTATATATAGCATATACAGCATGTTTGATGCAAGCTGTCTTTCTGGAGGGCTGCTTTGCAGCACGGAAACAGGTACCACCTCTGATTATCATGCAGGCTTACTTATACAGATTGCCTCAACCCTCTTTATTGCTGTAAGAAATTAGTTAAAATGCTGACATGGATTGGTGAGATACAGGGACCAGATGTTAATATCATATTTCAGCTTTCCTGTGCCATCAATGCTCAAGGACATACTGCGAGAACATTGATGTCCAGGGGAAAAATGTGTAACTATTAAAAGTGTAATTATGTTATGTCCTTTAAAAATTATATATTTATATAATCTTCAGCTGACCAAACTGAAACTTAAATACAGCTTTTCTCACCTACAGACCACTCACTTGCCTATATAGCAATAATGAAGTCTGGCTTCAATAGGAATAACCCTTCATTATTTAAAAGAAAATACCACTAACAAAAAACAAAAAACAAAACAAAACAAAAAACAAACAAACAAACAAAAAAAGACCTGCATGTTAGCCTAGTGATCTTGGGGCTGTATTTCTCAGGTTTCTTAAATTGAAAACCAGCTGCAGCACATGTGGGTGAAATTAATAGGAAGCCTGCATGAGAACACCTTGGCTCAGCCATTTCATGTTCTTCATAGTTACATGTGTAAACATTTTTTGGAAAAAAAGAACACATCAATCATGTTTGTGAGCTGTCCAGTCTCCATTTGGACTACTCTCAGCAAGGAATCCTCACATTTAAATAAATAAAATAATTAAAGAAATTTAAATAATTAAAGTGCACAGTTCTGCCCAGAATCTTATTTTGAATGACAGAGGATTTCATAAGTGTGTCTATACCAAAAATTTCATGGACCCTCCCACTAGCAGAAAAGCAAGATGTGTAGCTCAGACTTACTTTCAGTTCTAGCTATTTAATATCAAATGACAAATACGTATATGCTCTGCGACTGGTGTGATCCTGACTCTGTGCTGAGTCTTCATGTATAGTAAGTGATAATTAGAGCACCAGACATTTTCTGAATCTTGTTGATCTCCCTCTCTTTCACCTGGGAGCTCTGAAGCTCTCATTTATGAAATGATGTCAAAAGGAAATAATGGAGGCCAATATTACTACCTTCAAACACATGTACATACAAACAAAAATACAAGACAAAAATCTTTACAAAAAGAGTTTTAGTTTTGAAACCAAGGAGCCAATAAATGTGAGCACTGAATGAAAAAAAACAAAGAACCAGATTCTACTTAGAAAAATAAGAAAGATTAGCAAACTAGCTTACAGGTATATGCCTCCGTTTGTATGTTGGGGTGCTGGATGGGGAGGAGCCTGCACTGAGGGCATTTTCAATATCCTGGTCAAGCTGGTCCAGTTTCATAATTAACAGCACCATTGAATCCAGTCGTGATTGATCCCGATCTTCTGTTACTTCCTAAGGAACAGAACACACAATTGTTAAATCTGAAATGACATTACTTGGAAAGAATAAGCTTAAATTAAGAAAGCTCTTTTTCTTAATTTGGCACAAAAGTACATTGAATAATAAACAGAAAAGTATCTTTTTTTTTTGAAAAAATACTGTTTGTGTAATTAATTCACTGAGCATTGACTTACTGCTGGGAAAACTCCGTATTAATATTCAATATACATCAACTATAGCAATTAAGTTTTTAGAAAAGCACAATTATTTGGTACAAATGCATCATTACAATTTCCTTGATACACATACTCTTTAAAGAGCTACTGATTCTAAACGCTTCTTCACATATTCACCCCAAATTAATTAATTTTATTGTAGAAATACAAATGATGAAGGTTAATGTATGATTGAAATGGGAGAGAAGGAATTTCAAAGAAGCCATTTGCCAGCTGAGGATAACTACAACTACTTTTCCTTGTGGAACTTATCAGCATAACCATGTTTTGTCAGTGTTTGGCAGAGATTTCTGTTCTGGTTGGAAATTCTTGATATACATGAAATATGTTAACATTATAGCAAACACAGCATTGTAGATCCTCTGACTGGAAAGAGAAAAGGTTGAGGGCTATTCACACCACAGCCTTAAACACCTAGTTTATGCAGCTTATTTCCCTATACTGCATTTGTAACAAATTGAGACAGAGATGATCCTCCAAAGAGCAACTCAAAGCAAGATCTTCAGTTGGATGGACTAAATAATGCTCTCAAGGAGTTCCTCCCTCTCTTTCCCCTTTATATAGAGAGTTAACACAGAAGTTAACCAACTAGTCTGCCTCAAAATTCAGGAATATGAAAAACCTTCCCTAGTTCCTGTACAGATTTTCACAATAGGAAGTTAGAAAATAAGTTCCATTAACTCACTTGAAATAATATTTTTGTAAATCCTTCTCAAGAAATAGAAATGCAGATGTTACAATTACTTCATTGTGTCCAAGAAGTGGGTAATATAAATGCCCAAATCAGCCTTTTTTGATAGTCATTAAACTGTTTTTCAGGCTACACAGCAATTTCTGTGGTTAGGATTTCATTAGTGAGTTTTTTATAGACTGCTTCAAAGATGTTGCAAAACATGAATTAAATGATTCCTGCTAGAATTAAAGGAATTGTATAGATAATATAGTCATACAAAACATGGCCTACATGGTCTTTATGTGAAGACAGAGGTGACGAAGGTTAGTTAACTAAATCTTAGAAAAGCAGGAATACAAATCTGTCAGTCTGTAGCAGAATTATGAGCAACGTTCATAGCAAAGACTCAACCCAGGAAAACTGTATTTCATTTTTTATTACAACATGATGTTTTGGATTGGTTTGCTGAAAAAGCTGATGAATTTGCAGGACCTCCTGATGAACCTGAACTGAGTTTAGAATGACCCTGAGAACATATTACCTCAAAACAACATAGCAATCGGTGAAATGAGTTAAGTTTCACTTTCTTTCGAACTGAAAACACAATGTCCCGAATGATTCACTGAAACTCCATGTATCTTCATTTTACCTGATGTTAAATTGATGTCTGACATTTGAAAATATTGGTTATTTCATCTAATCTGCATGGGTGCAGAAAGCCCAGTGGAGCAAATAAGGGTGTGCTAACAAAGGAGACATTACCTCCTTTGTGGCATACGGATACATTTTCCATGGTGGGTGAGACTGTAGCCAGTTTACCCATCCAGAGTGGGCCAGTGCTGCTACCAAAACCAGCCTCTTAGACAGTCCCCTAACTGTGTATTTATTTCTATTAGTTTTGCTTGGAAATATACCACTGGAAAGGCTAATCAACCTAAATTTTACATTTAAAAACCAAAAGTTAATTGCCACACCACAATGAGTGGTGGTGACTGGCTGGGTTTTTTTAGTTTGTTTGGTGGGGTTTATTTCAAACTAGAGATATAACAGGCATTTTGCTTGGAAAAAAAATAATCTGGAATTTTCCCCAAGCAAATTGTTTGACTTATCCTGCCAAGAAAGTATAAACTTGCTCTGCATGTAGCAGATTGAGAATGCTGGAGAAGAATCTGCTGAAATGATGAGGTGGCAAAATATTGCTCAAAGTTATATTCAGGCTTGACACAGCGCGCTGGCTTTGCAGGCAAACACCACTCTCAGAAAACAATAATATTATCAGTATGGAGTTTAGCTGTCCTGTTCAGAAGTCTTAGCAATGGTTTGTAGTTCAGACTGCTGTTGACATCAGCCTTGTCATGAGAAGTTTTAACATTTTAACTGTAGTTTCTATTTTTACAATTTACTGAATAACACAATAATCACCTTCTCTTTGGCCAGGACGCTATTAAATCGTATACATGAAAGCCTAAGCATTATACCAAAAGTTTAATATATACAAATAAAAAAGGCTAATCTTGAGCTGAAAATTCAGTACAACACACTAAATAAATATTATTACAAGATTAATTTATTTTTAGACAGTTTTACCCTTGATATTATCTAATAAATTTCCAAGTGCTTTATAACCTATTTGTCTTTTTTGTATCTCCCTTGTGTGTATATTCTGAGATTTTATTACTGAATTGTGATATGATCTAAAGCCAGCAAGATATTAGCAATTAATTTGTTTTCTTTTGAAAACACAGTATTTCCTTTGCATCCAATCTTTCACATTTTTTCCCCACTGATAGCTGGTTACCTTCCAAATTAGAATGCAAAAATACAGATTACATTCATAGAATTATACAGAAATCTTATCTGTACATTTATGAAGTAAAAACTCAGGCATTAGAAGGTGCCTGGTCAAAGACTGCCCTTACAACCTTAATTTCTGCCTTAAGGCATTTGCATTGGGCAATTCAGGAATGTATCACAAACATATACACTAGGTCAAACTTGAGATGTTATTTGTATGGAAATTTTATTTTTAACATGTCTCCACACAAAGAGGAAATACTTTAGGTCATGAACTGGAGAAAACAATATTTCTTTTAATTTGTATCCTCACTGGTGTGATAAAAGAGCTAGTTAAATTTGAATATAGTCCTATGTTTAGCACAGAAAGCACTGTAACTGTTCCTAGAATGAAGGATGCTTGAATTACTCTTAAATTAAGTATTAAACCCTCAAAGTAAAGGTCATATTAAAAGAAATCCAAATGTTTTTACAAGCAAAACAGTTCACAAGCCCTGTTGCTATCATCAACAAATAATGCTAATAAAATGAAAACATTTTTGAGAACATGGTTGGAAATGAAATTAGCCACTTTTTTAGACACTTTTGTCATTTTGGAGCTTATATTATTATTGAAAAGAATAACGCTATTTTTCCCACCCGGGGTACTCCTATGTCTTCAACTGTTTATCTTTTTACTACCAAGCTGCTTTGTGCTTGCATTTACAAACAGAGTTTTTTTTATTAACATGGTGTCCCTATAGCACTCTGCATGGAGAACACCTGGCAATCTCTGAAAATAATGGTCTTTGCAAATAATGTTATATTTTTTATTTTGAACATTTGATGGATAAAGAACAAACATCATGTAATGGCAGCATTAATCAGAGTATTTCTAAAAGGTACTTCCCCCCGCCTTTTTTGTTTAAGATGGCAAAAGCTTTATACACCTGTATTATCAGCTCATTACAATGATTTTAACCTACTCAAACAAAAGAAACCAGTTAAAGAGTACAACACGAGTTAAGTCTGGATTTAATACATCCATTTTTTCTTATCAGGGTAAGGCAAAACAATTGAAGCAGATACCCTTCACTTCCTTTCTCTCTTAAACCCTGTATTTATTTGTGTTTTTCTCCTCCTCCTGTAGCTGCTTTTCCTACTGTAACCACTTTTCCCATATGCCTCTTTCAGCTGAGTAGAAATGAAGCAAAGGGTACCTTTTGGAAAGAAGTATGTACTGTTAAGAGTAAAACCTATTTTAGTTTTACAGCAAAAAATTTGTACAGAAACAGTTAGTACACAAAACAACTTTCTGCTCTCCCTTATTACCCTCAGGGGGATTGAATCACTCCCACCTTCCCTGTAAGTGCTCCCTTTCAAAGTATCTGCTAGTTTCTGGACAAGAGCAGACTGCGATTAGTGTCAGCAGGGTCCCTTGTGCTTAAGGAGAGAAGAGGATGTCCCATTCCAAACAGCCCCCTGTAAGGGCCATCAGGGCACCACCAGCCTCACTCCTCCCTGACTGTCTTGTGTCAAGATGCTCCTAATTTCTTTGGAGACCTTGGTTTTTAAAGGCAAGTCTTTTGCCCAGCTGACAAGGCGAGCTTGATTACCCACAAAAGAAAGGGATCTTTTATGGAAAGAGTTGGCTGAGTTTTTTCTGGTATTCTTGATCTGCCGCCAGCTGGACTGACTTAAAAATCTTGTATTAATGCTATGTATTTCAGATGGCATTAAATTACTCATTCTTGTCTCTCCTTGCTAAAAAGTACCCTTTTGGAAAAATATAAAGTTATTAAACCACTGATTTTGTACTGTGAAAATTTTCATCTGAGCTGAAAACAAGCAAGGATTAATGCAAAATATGCTATTTTGGAATTAATCTGTTGATTTTTACTAGCAGGTGTATAAATCAGATGTGCAATTTTCATACTTCTGCATTGCAGTGTACAGTCAACAAACATTGAAAAATACCGAAGAATTCTATCTTTCCCTAAATTTTACACTCTACAGTACCATCTTAGAGTCCTATTCTTCATTATATTGGAGGCATTGCAGGCGGAGAACATTTAAACACAATGAAAAAACTAAAGCACTCTCTTCCTTTTTGACATAAGACACAAGGCCTAGACACCAGCAAAAATCACAGTAAGATTACTATTATAGATCATATTTTTAACTATTATTTAGAATAGACTGAAAATGGAACAAACAGCATAAGCTTACACATGTACAGGTGAGGACACATGCTCATGCACGTAGCTATCCCTATATATTCATGGAAGTTTTTGGGAAAGTAGCTTTTTTTGCCTAATTTTTCTTACCAGAACTTTAGATAGCTGAACCAATTTTTCCAAATATAAAGTATTCAATAGTACAGGTTTACGTGAACTTTTTAATTCCTGTTAAACCCACAAATAAGTTATGTTTGCAAAAGTGAAGTCTTCAGAGGCACTTGACTGCTATATAACGTCTTAATTGTGAGTCTCACTACCCTATCCTTAAAAGAAATATAATAAATACAATTACATCAGAAAATAAACCTCTGAATAACATACTCTTTTAACAAAACACATCCTTTTTATATTTCCAGACAAAAAACATGGCTGCTTCTGCGGAACACAGTGCTTGCAGGGATAGTGCTGCACCCTCTGGGGAAAAGAGGAAAATGTGTTGGAAAATGACAGAGAGCATAAAATCCAAATATACCCAAGCTGGTAAGTTCCAGTAATTGGAAGATTTCAGGACCAGAAGTGAGGTGAAGCTTCTCCATTTCCCTAACTTTTCACAGGATCTTTCAAACTCATGTGCTATTCACGGATACGGTCTCCTGAATTTAATCTGATTACCACTGTAGAAACTTGCCATCTTTCATGTTCAAAGCTAATTTAATACAAACAAAAACATTCCTCTTTAGTAACTTCCTTCCTACAGCTGTTTTTGCCTAAACACATCTTCAGCCTGTAGGCTGTGCTCTATTTTAGTTCAGGCAGTTTTGGTTGTAGTTTTCCATGTTTCATATCAGCCAAGTAAACTGTCTAGAAGAGATGTTATTTTGATAATGAAATTTAGCGATTGACTACTGATGAGATGGAAAATCACTCAAAAACCTTGGGGCAAAACAATCTGAGGAATCATTACTACATGGCTATGTTAACTCAGCAGGGACAGCAGGCAATAGTTACTCATGAAGTGGTTACTCTTGAAACACAAGAGCTCTGCAGTAAGAAGAAACTAGTCAATCAGGGTTACTTTCTAGCTAATGTCACATAACCATGAGTAGATATTAATGGAAAACAGACTTCTCAGACTATCATTACTGTGTTAACATTATACCAATGCTCCTGCAATACTAATGCAAAAAATAATTGGAGGCACTAATTCAGGTAACCAACAGAAGCAAAACCAAGCATAAAATTAACAACTCTAAGTGGTATATCTTATCCAACATAGAAGATAATTATATCATATATATATATAAGTAACTGTATACATATATACAAATATCAATACAATTTCATAAACTACAGATTATGGGTGAAATCCAGCTCTCTGCCTTTGGAGTTACAAAGCAGTAAGTTACAAAACAGTTACAAAACAGTAGCCTGTTTCATGACACCCAACTCTCAGTAATCATTCCTTATTTAGGATCATGTCAGGATTATGGCTATGAATATTTGCCAAAATCACATCCCATAGAGGCACAGAGTAGAACATGAACATAATCTGTCTTCACTGGGTGGCAAAAAATATAGTTAAACATAAAATCATTAATCATGCATTTCCAGCATAAAAATATTGAATTTCCAATTTCCTCCTTTAGCTTCCTATTTTGTACATTATAAATGTTATACTACTTCTAAAAGTCACCTCTTATGACTATACTTTTATAGCTATGGCTTAACAAAGTAAGCAAAATGCAAGTTTTTATGTTTACTGGACCCTATTTCTGTTTGATATGAAGAGAAAAACTTCCGCTTTCTGGAGAATACTATGACAGTAATCTGAGCACTAATTATCAGACTGAAAAAACACCATGATTAAATAGAACTTTGATTAAATACAATGTGATAGATGAGTAATGCTGCATTTTTTTATATTATTGCAAAACTACTTCAGATCTAGTAATTTTGTGTAAAATCAACAAGAAAATACTTCAGTGAACTTCTTATGCTTTCCTATTATGCTATAAATCAGAGTAAAACACGGCAAAATAGTGACTATTTTAATCATCAGAAATTAAAATCAGCATTAGTGACATGAAATTTAGCTTGGATGTGTGTCTGTTGGCATGTGTTTTACAAATACACAAAAAAGTGAGCTTATCCGTGTACTTATATTTCATATCCCTATTTTATAGATTGGTGGAAAAGGAGCTGTTTTGGCTTGCTTTGTTTTAGTTTTACAGTTAAATCAGAGGGAGGGTTTGCCCTTTAGGAGATCTGTTCTGGTCTCTGTAATTTCATTTAAGCCTAATTTTAAGGCTTTTTGATTTATCAGACGAAATATTCAAAGTAAATTAAGACAGAAGAATTGATGCTAATGATCACTCACAGGTGTGCTCATATCTACTGAAATCAAATGAATTAAGAATAATTTCTTTGAGACTGTGGAAAGTCTAAACTGCAAATTGTGTTATCTGAAGGGAACAACATGTGAGAAAATGTAAGTAAAACGGTCACAAGTCACTGAGTCTCTGAGTTTATCTATTATTATCCATTGTATTTTATAATATTAAAAATGTTATATCACAATTTTGTTATCTGTATAACACAATTAAAAATGCAAAGACTTACTGAAGACTTCAATTTCCATAATATTAGAAATTAATTTCTCTGGGCAGTACAACTAATAATTTGTAAATTGATATTTGAACTATGACAAGTTATTTGGACTGCAATTGTTCATGTTCATCCAGTTTGGAAGTGCTTGAGAGTAAGAGTTATAGGTGTCTGGATCCCTGTATAAACACTTAGGACACCCCATTCTTAAAAGCAAATTCAGACTTAGGGAAATATAACTGAATATATGACAGACACAAAGGATTTCATATATTTGGCCCATTAGCACACTTCATAACTTACTTGCGATTTGTTCCTCTTGAAGACATGACACACTCCTGGAAACACAAAGGTGAGGATAATTATGAGCCAGCAATGCAACCTCATGGCAAAAGACCAAAAGTATCTGGGCTGCACTAGGAAGAATGTTGCCAGCAGGACAAAGGGGTGGATCCTTCCTCTCTATTCAACCGTAGTGAGAGACATCTGGGTTCAGTGCTGGTTCCTGTCCTGGACTCCCAACTTCAAGAGAGACATGGACATACTAGATCAAGTCCAGTGAAGATGATTAAGGGTCTGGAACATCTTTCATGTCAGGAGAGGCTGAGAAAGCTGGAACTGTTTAGCCTGGACAAGGCTCAGGAGGGATCTATTTAATGAGTGAGTATGAAGATAGAACCAGGCACTTAGTGGTACCCAGAGACAACACAAGAGGCAAATGGGAACAAATCAAGACACAAGAAGACCTAAGAAAAAAACTTTGAGGGTGACTGAGCAGTGGAATAGGTTGCCCAGAGAGGTTATGGAGTCTCCATCATGGAGATATTAAAAATCTGACTGAAAGCAGTCCTCGGTAAACTCTTCGGACTCTGCTTGGAGTAGCCAATCTCAAGAGGTGTCTTCCAACCTCAACCGTTTTGTGATTCCGTGATAGTTTTTAACACTTCTTGCAATTTTCTTTTTTTCTTTTTTTTTTTTTTTGAAGAGCCTGAATTTATGTTGGTGCAAAGTGACCACATAACTGTAACCTTGTTTTTATAGGCAAGATTATGCTGATTTTACAGACATTGTAGGGTCTCGGGGTTTCTCAAATGTTTTTCTTCAGGCCACCACTACAAAGAACTTAAAGGAATCTGCACATTTGTAACTTAGTTGATGAAGGTCTGAAAGAGAGGCGCATTGTCAAAAAAGAGCAGTCAACTGCTGTCCCCTGCCCCTCAATTCACCCATGTATCCTTCTTTAGCTTTGCCAATCTATGCAGCTGATGAAATGCCAGAGATATTTTTATGTCACAAGTTTGTAGGAGAACATGATAGCATGAGAAAATCCATTGCTAATTTTTTATATGCAGTGAAAGGAGTTTAAGTGCCTTGTTTTCTTGGAAAAGAACTCATTCTTTCCCATGTGAAAACTGGATTGTCCTGGTGACAATTACTTTCTTATTAAATTACTTCTGCACAGTAAGATTTAAACTAAGGCTAGTTTTGTATCACAATCCCCAACACATTGATATTTATGAGAACTGTTATTGGTGACTGAGGTAAAAATCCTGATCTTGAATGAGGATAAAATTTGGATTTGTGAATAAGACTGAACTAAAGTTAGAGTTCAGGTTTGGGTTAAGACCCAACACTCTTGAATTTTCAGAACTTGTCTCAACAAAATTGTCTCAACAAAAGGGTTACAAAATTAGATGTTCGCATCAGACTTCTTGGCTTAACTATATAGAAGCCTAGTCACAGACAAATCAAGCCCCCCCAAACTGGGACTGGGATCAAATATGTGGGGAGTAGAAATGTTAAGGGAACAGTTACTCCTTTTCAGCCACAAGAGGAAAGATTCTAGACAGCATGAAAAGTCTTCATAGAGCACTCTCTCTCTCTCACTTGGAATTCTTAGCAAGTAGTAATAAATGGTAATCAGAGGTTTTGAGAAATTACAGAATCAGAGGAAACTGGATCACCCTTTATATGGCACACACCATGTTTTACAACCAAGATATTTCCTGGATTAGATATCCAAGATGCTGCAGTCATGTCAGCTTCTCTGAAATTCTGCAGCAATTACAAGATGCCTTCTGCAGAGCTGATAATGGCCCAAATTGGGTAAAAACTACCAAAAAAACCTTGTTTACCTCAGACACCCCTTAATAGCTTCTGTCTTCTGTATATTGTCTGAAATTCATCAAAGCTAAGTGTCTGACCATGTGGTAAGTGGCTGACTGGAATTTTCTAAAAGTCTGTGGTTCAGACAAGGAATTCTGCTTTTCTTTATAATATATTCAGCTATTTCATGTATGCCTTTGAAATATGTTTATGTACACTGGAATTATTCTAGCTATTAAATGTTACTTAATGGGATTGATCTGTGCACAGTGCCCAGCATTGAGGGCTTGCTCAGACACACACTGGCCTGTAAACTAGCCTTTAGGGTTGACTACCCATTCACATCAAAGGACATAACTCATGTAACACACAACCGAAAGACAGTTATTCTGAAAGCCTCATTCTTCTGCAACTACCTTTCTGAATCCTTGAATTCATTATCCCCTAAAAAAGGTTGCTGCTTAGATTTTTCTGTCATTCGCTTTAAATACTCATTTTCTTTTAGCATTTTGATCCTAAATCCTTAGAAGCTGTCCCAGTTGCACCACATAACAGCTACTAAAGCGAATTTCCATAAACATTTAAATGAATACAATCTGTATCTTGTTTTTAAGATTCACTGCTTTTTCAAGAGTAAGTTCAGCTTCTCAAATCTAGTGACTATTTTAATCTGAAACCGTCAACACTAACTGCTTTAAATATTAAACAGTTATATACACTATTTATAGGCTAACAATAGAAAGTCATAGAATCATAAAAAATACAACTGGAAGAGATCTTGAAATGTCACGTCACCTGTCTCCCTCTCACTAACAGGACTGTTGTACTTGACAGATGGTTCTGCAGCTCCTCTTACAAACCTCCAACTCTGCCCCAAGCAAAGGTTTTATCCCAGCGCGACCTTCCTTAGCACTAAACCCCTAATCCTAATGCAGTATCAGAATCTTTCTCTAGCTTGAACTCATTAATTCTTACTTTCGTCAATTTTTGGTCTGCATGACAGAATTTTCTTGTCCTTGGAGATGGTATTATGTTCCCTCACGGTCTCTTGTTCAGGCTCATTCCTTCCCCTCCACACCGCAGTGTCAGGAGCTGGTTTCTTCCATCTCTGGCCATTCTCACATCTTTTCTCGAGTCTCTCCCAGCCTTTCCTCCTGAAGATCGACTTGCAAAACCCTTTGCTTTCACCACCGGCTAAAACTGATGTAAAAAGCACATCACTAGGAATGGAAAAGCACTGTGTGCTCAGGACATTTTCCTGTTGTGACAGCAAATAAATGTCAGCTGAAGCCATTTCCCCTCCCAGCATCTGTGAGGTGAAAACCACTAGTGCTGACTGAGGCCTGCAGGCAGTAAGCAGCTTCTGTCAGCAAGGTAACAGCAGGCGGGTGAGGTGAGTGGTTGCGAGGAACGGTTGGGTTAGGCCCAGTCGTTCCTTGCAGGCTGTGTGGCTGGCAGGCAGCGATCACCCCGCAGCGGCCG
Organism: Ibycter americanus; assembly: GCA_035590275.1. Lineage (NCBI taxonomy): Eukaryota > Metazoa > Chordata > Aves > Falconiformes > Falconidae > Ibycter > Ibycter americanus. The sequence goes on from JAVJGI010000001.1 coordinate 60,212,339, forward strand.
CCACAGCCCTCTCCTGCCCCGCTGCTCCCTGCCCGCCACGGGTGCAGGCTGGTGCTCGGCCTCAGCACCCAGAACCGGTGAGCACAGGGCTGGAACTTTTCCCAAGGTGCACAGGGTTAAGAAAAGAGGCAAATAAGGTGAAACAAGAAAGGATCAGGATTTTTTTCCCCCATGACAGCCCAGCAGTGGCACAGGTCACCCAGAGAAGTTCTATGGGCTCCATCCTGGGGCGTTTTCAAGATCCAACTGGATAAAGCCCTGAGCAACCTGGTCTGGCCTCAGACCTGGCCTTTCCAACCCATTACTAAGGTGGTCCTTAATTTTTCCATCGCTGGGTGAAAACTACTATCTACAAAAACTACTGGTAAAGTCAGATTAGGTAGAAAGTATTGTTACTATTACTGAATGCAGCTAAGCATTTTGCTCAGTGTTTTACCTCTTATTCCGCTTAGCGTTGGTACTGCTGTTGGATAGGTATTGCTGGTTTTGTGTACAGCCTTACACAGGGTATGCTTGCTAGTCATACCCTGGAGCCATGCCCACTGGCAAACTAATTACACTGAATTATATGATAACTCATCCTCTTTAGGAAGTAAGACAAATAGCTTCAAAACTGGATAGTACTATATATTCTTTTTAAAGGCACCTATAATTCTTTGCAAGTAAAGTGAAAATTCAGCACGAATAGCATTCCATGGGGACATCACTATATAATTTTCTTTCACATCATTTCATAACTCAGCCATGATGATTATTGTTTGACCTATGCCAGGGCTGTTGAGGATTTTCACTTCCTCTATCAGCAATAGCAAAAATATATTATTCCAAATTGTAAGCACAGGTACTAGACGAAAAAACAGATTTAGATTTTATTCTTCCCCACTGCTTATTTTTTCTACTTCCAGATTTTCTTTTACAATGAAGGAATTGTAAAAGTTTCAGATACTGAAGAAATAAGCTGCTCAAAAAACCTAATTCTTTCTTACTATAATGTCTGAAAACATCTCATGGATATACCAAGGCAAGGAAAAAAATATTAAAGGAAACAAAACACATTAAAAATATTGATGTGACAGATTATTGTGTATCATACCTCAATTCTTAACACATTTATCTGAAAAACACAGGCTGTGTTTACACTCCTAATTGAGACAGTAATAAGGAGTAAATAAGCAGTAAATGGCAGCCTGAGCCCCTACTGCCAGGGAGAAGCTAACTAGCAATGATGCACCAGCTGGACTTCAGTCCAGCTGATACTGGCCTGTAGCCACACCATTTTCCTTTTCCTTTTTGTTTCTGAGAGTTTCTGCTAGGCTGCGGCAGGTAATGGCATTAACACTCAGCTCTGACAGTCAGGACTGGGAGGAAGGAAAAGCACTGTGACCTGTTCTGGTCCCAGCTGGGAGGTGAGCTCCTGCCTCCCAGCTCAGCCTGTAGCACGTCTACGTGCCTGCACATCTCCCCTCCATTTCAGGGAGCTGATGACTGACAGTTTCCTTTCACAGCTGTCGCCTCCAGGAACAGGAGGGGAGAAGTGCCTGTCTCTCAGAAACGACATGCTGCTCAACTTGAGTTCAGTCGGTCAGTCTGCGTCAGTGTGCCAGTCCACAAAGGCTCCAGTAACCTACAGTCAGGAGCTTGGCAATTTTAATGGGAGGCGAGGTTGGTTACAAGTCCTAGTTTTGGCTAACACCCAACATATCTACATTGCAAATATGACCACAGTAATGCAGAAGATACATATACAGACAAACATAATGCGTACATATATAAATATATATATATAAAAACTGTATGTAAATGGCGGGGGGGGGGATGGACGGACTCGGGACGGGCAGAAATGGATACAGAAGTTAATGTTCGTTCCAAGTCTGGCTTTACCAAATAGAAGGTTTGAGTTCAAGAGTTATCTCAAAAAGTAGATAGAATAAGAGAGACAAACATGTCAGGGCCAGGATTAAATGATTTATTTTAACTAATGTTCAACAAATCTGGATTCCATTCCATCCCACAAAACAGTTATTGGGGTGAATGTGATTTCATTCTTACAAAACGATTTGAAAATATTTTAATGATTTAGTTGTGATATGTTTTTAATTCTTTTCAGTCTTTCCCCCCGTCTGAATCTGTATTTCTTGCTGGAAGTCAAGATTTCAGTAACTAGAGAATGCCAGTAATTATAGCTAGAAATATTACAAAATCTCAGAACATGCTGCAAAATAAATTGAAAAGAAATATAAATTTAGAAATATGTTACATTTGTAGTAAAGTTTTATTTTGAAAACACTAATTTTGAAAGAAAATGTAAAAATAAATTCTGGCCATAGAATGAGAGTTGAAAAAAACCCACAGGAAAAGAAAAGTCATTATGAGTAAGAAAAGAGAAAGATATGAAAGGAAAGAATAAGAAATTCAAAGTTGCTCCAGCATGAACAAAACAACAGTATTGTCAATCAACACCTTGCTATGATCTTGGCACTGCACTTCTGGTGGATTTTAACTGGACAAACAGGCAACTTTAAACACTCAAGCAGAATGTTTCTAACAATGAACAAGCTGCATTGTAAAAAAGCAGATGGAATAAAACTCATGCATGCCAAAAAGATAGGGTGCAAAGGGCCTTGGAGAAAGTAGCATTCAGGACAGAAAAAAAAAAAAAAAGGATATGAATTTCAGTATTTTGGGTTTTCTATTATTCTTCACAAGTAGCCTAAAGCTTCCTGTGACCAACGAAGTGTAAAAAAGTTCACATATGAACAGTAAATAGTGAGGGATATTTTAAAAACTCTGTATATTACCATTTGGAGAAGGTGTCCAATAAGGCTGTTAGCTTGGATATGTTGCAAGGAAAGTTTATTCATCTGGATTTAATTGTATCTGGGAAACTCAGCATGGTGTGATTGCCATTTCTTAAGGGCATGAAAGCCATATCAACAGTTCAGGTTCAAAAGAAATAAATAAAGCAAATTACATAATTTATTCAATCATTTTCAGAAATGCTAGTTTGCCCATTCCCTAATTCATCCTGCTTCAGGCCAGTGGAAAAATCTTAACCAACCTCTATTAAAATGGGCTTACCTGACGTAAACCACTTCTGTTAATTCTGTTGGTCTTGGATCACTAAATGGATCATTAATGATCCACATGATCTTGCTGAAGGGTCAGTTGGGCTAGGAGTAATGTAAATTTCAAGAAGCTCTGGGATTAAGAGGCAATGATCACAAATCATGGGTCTCTAATTCAATCCTCCTACCCTCAAGTGAATTCCATGACAGTGTTCTCCTTTTTAAGGAAAAGATCACAGATATAAGGAGTGAGAATTGCACAATGAAGTTTCCTTTCAGTTCCTCATCTTGTAATATTAGTGAGTTTCTGTAAAATAAACGTTTCTCTTGAAAGATATCATTACCTCTCAAAATTTAGAGAGCATGGTTTTCAAGAGTGCTGGAGGAAAATCTTGTTTCTAGGCCTTTTTTGACTTTGTTTCCTTGACTCACTGAGTTATATGGTGTGTTAATCTGTCTAATCCTGGCCCTGACACGTTTGTCTCTCTTATTCTATCTACTTTTTGTCATTGAAAATATGAGTCTGACATTTGTGGTTCATTAATGGTTGAGCTAAGAGAAAAAAAAAACCCAGTAGCAAAATCAGAAACACAATGACCAGTGAGCATATATTGATGAAGTAAAGGAATAGAAGAGCAGCTGTGGGGCATGTTAAGCCTGGCTTTGCATCTTTGATCCAAAAAAAGAGCATAAACACAGACACAAGGAAATAACAAAGACTATTCAAGCTGCAAAAACTTCAGTAACCAAGATGTATCAAGCACCTGGTTATAACCACTGAGTCACAGTAAGAAATCAGTCTATGTCCACTATGACACATCTGTGACTGCAGATGAAACAGTTTGTGAAATAACCAGAAACAATTGCCTAAACTAGGTAAATCTGTCTTTTTAATGATGTCGTCCTACTCTGATGGAGAATTTCTGTGAAAAAAGAAAACAATAATAACCCAAACATCCCAGGATTTCCAGGTCAGAGAGGACAAGGGGTAATTTTGTCTCTGGATAATAGGAAATGCTTGAATTGCGCTTGAACAGTCCTCAGAGACAAGATAATCAAGTTTTGCAAGTAGGATAACGTGTAATCCATGATCAATACTATGGGATGAAGGCTAGTGGGAGACCCTGGAGAAAGCATCTGATTAATGTCTCATGGTAATATACGGTGTCTTCCTGTTCAATTGCATGTTAATGCAAGGGTGCAGAGGAGGTTTAAAGAAGTTGTAATGCAGCAATAGAGGCAACTAAAACAATGAGATGAGTAAGTCACATTCAGATCATAATTTAGGCAACAACAATAGTTGTCTGATAATACTGAACCCAAGATCAAAGGTGGCCTTTCAGTCTCAAGATCCAAGGAGAAAGAAACTTTTGGGATGTTCTGAGAAGAGCTGCCAGTCTGTGAAGGCAGTCGCAAGACTCAGGGAACCGTGGAGTCTGTGAGAAGGACAGGTTGGTCAGTACTGTCCACAGATCAGTCAATTTAGCTTTTCAGGGGTATAAACATGGGCAATGTGGGCATGGAAAGGACATTCCATGTCCATTCCAACAAGGAAAATTGTTGCCAGGTCCAATGTGCAAGATGGACCTACTGAATGAGTCATAGCTCTCGTGGTCTGAAAGCGAGTCTCTGATTTAAGACTCGGCTGAGTAAAGACTGAGTGGAAAATCAGTGAGTAAAGCAGTGGGAAGGAGTATGGTACAGTTAGGTCAGTGATGAGGATATTTAATGAGAGACTTATAGGCTCCTGCAGTATTACTTACTTTTCAAATAATGCAAAAGATACATAGTAATCTGTAACTACAAAAGGATGGGACAATTGTAGTAGATGCTAGAAATGATACAATTAAAAGATGTAGAAATATTTTCTTTACTGTTAATGAGCATCATGGGAAGGCCCCTGCCAGGTTTTTGAAATCCAAACATAGGCTCCGAGAATTCATAATGTTATATTTTTGGATCTGTTAGAGCACATTAGTGGGCCTATGTGGTTGTCATTTAATAACAATGATGGTGTTATAGAAATTCAATGCATTTAGAGACTGGTGCAAAGCGAAAGTGGTGAAGCTATTGTAATCCTTGGGTTTACCAATAAATAATATTAAGGATTGTGCCTTCTGGACCCTTAATTTTTCGAGTCATGATTACGATATCCTAATTGACCTTGTAAGATTAAAGTGTAAGAATTTGCAGAACATAAGAATGATCAATTTTTTCCTGTAACTGTGAAGTTAGATTTGAAAGCCCAGCAATTAACCTGATCTGATTTTTACGAATCCTCAGCTTCTGTTTGAACTACATTTTCAGTAGTTCAACCCTTCAAGTTAACAGAATAAAATAATTTACTTCGCAATTGATGTTACTGAAATAATTGAGACTAGTCTCTGAGTATGATTTGGTAAATTAAATTCAGATTGGTGGAATCTAGCTACTAACAATGTGGACAGTATCAGGATCAGGTATATATAACAACTATTTGTAGAACTGAACCAAAAGGGAAAATGTCAAGATTCATAGAGTGTTGATAAACAGAATTACCAATGAATAATAAAGAATTACAGTGGGGTAGGAATCCAACTGTATGCATTAGTGTTTTCCATCTACATATCTGCATATTCCAGCTTATCTGGAATGCAGTAAAGTATGTTTTATATGTTAAATCTTTCAAGCAAAATGTTATGATCATATAAATCCACAAATCTCAAATCCTGGATAATGTTTTGCATTTATATTTGTAAGGAAATGTGTGGTCATTCTAAGTTTTTCAGTCTCTTAAGACGCACAAGAAAATGACAATTTAATTATTAAACTTTTGTTTAAAGCAAAATAAAAATTAAGTTTGCATGCTTTTATTTTGGCTGGGCTTGCTTCTTTTCCAGGTGACTCATTCCCCTTTGCAGTTATCCAATAGGCAGCCTATGGTATGTCACCAAGTGTCTGCTTACATATACAGAAAAGAAGTTTAATGAATCATGAAGCTATGATGCAGTAACAATAGCATGTCCTCAAGCACAAGATATAAAACCACCACATAATGGAGTAGAAATGTTTGTTTCAAAATCTGCCCTCAATGGAAGCATTTATATATTTTTTTCCTTATTTTCCTTTGTCATAAAATAAGGTTTTCTTGATAACAAGCTGAAATGCCACTCTTCATTTTAGACTTGATCCTTTGCTTTTCAGGATTTACTATTATTCACACTTCAGAAATGTGAATCTTAGCAGACTCCCCCAGTGCAACATGGTCACTTTCAGTAATGGGATATTTCTTGAACAAATCCTTTTTTCAAGCATATCTGTATGTATACCACATACCCCATATTTAAAAACATCACCTTGCTTTCATGCAAATAGGGTTTGAGCAGTATGCCCTGTTAGTTGGAAATGCAACTACAGAACTAAAGCCCACCTTATTTGCCCTTGCAAATGCACATTAAATAAACTAAACAAAAATAGCACTGTACATTTTGGAGTATAAAATCTTTGGGAAAAGAATGTCTATTGGTTGTACCTTTAAAAGCTGTATAAGACAGTAGGGTAACACTGTTTCTATATCTTTTATTTCTATGTACGTCCATAAGATAAACAATAGTCATCATCTCCAGTTAATGACTAATGTGGTGAGGAATTAAAGGAATGGATACATATTGATTGAAACTTTACTAACTTCTTTAAAAATAATAGTTCTTTTTCTCTACGCTGAAACAGTAACATTACTGTCTTAGAATGTTGCTTATATTCCTATAATAACCGTACTGCTATATGGTTATTTACCCTTCATAAAGATAGAAATAACAAGATGTTTTGCTACACTTAAAAAACCACAACCTTTCAAATGTAGGGTTTACTGATATTAAAAGAAATAAACAGTCACCACATTGTGTGACAAAAACATAAAACATCTTTAAAAGGTCGGCATAGCTTTTCCATGAAATATGTCTGCAGAGAAAAAAAAAATTGCTTGAGAAGGGAGAATGAGACTTTTGGAATAGTTAACTACAGAGCAGCTGGCACAGATTAGCTTATGTCCTCATACAATCAAAATGTTTCTATTAGAGAACTTGAGATAACTAGCTTGAGAGCATTTAAGTGTACTCCAGTATTTTTTTCCCAATTCAATCAAGCATTATCTCATGAGATATGACTGCATTATCCCAGTAGAACTGAAGAATTACCAACCCTATACTGTTTATATATATATATATGTATTTAATATCAGGTTATTCGGCTTGATTTTAATCTGTGGTGTATGCCAACTTTTATTGGCTTAATGCAAGACACACCATGACAAAATCAGCTCAGGGGAAGAAATAAACATTGCGTGAAAACTCTGGCTACTGATTCACTAGTGAGGCCAAAAGAGTGAAACTACAGTCTCAGAAATGCATAGTAGAAAAACAGAAATGTGTCTGGGGAAAGAACCTGACTCAGTCTACAGCAAGTGCCAAGGCAAGCTGTAGTGAATTTATAGTCACCACCAGCTGGCCTCCTCAAGGAAGAAGAGCACCAAGAACAAAACAGACTTCAAGTGCATTCAAGACACCTTATAGCAAGTGGTGCTGGACCAGTGATTGTCCAATTTGAAGAACAGGACATTTGGAATCTAAAAGTATTTCTTATTGTATAGAAATTTAGTATTAAAATAAATGTTACTATCATCTACATGTCCTCGTTACTACATCAAACATGTCCTTCTACATGTGGGAGAAAGATAAATGCATCATCCTTCTAGAATTTCCAATGAAATATTTATAAACTGCAGTTCCATCATTACTTGAGTTAAATCCTGCTTTCTCTGACTCATACCAACGTGACACATAAATGGCAATATGTCTGTTTCACTAAGTCAATGTGTTTATTAACATGAGCAAATTACCATTTGGCTCTCCTTAATTTAAAAAAATGAGATAATAGAGCTTATTATCAGGCCTAGATAACTAGATGACTGCAGGTGAAATCTGAGGCCCTTTGAAGTAGCTGAGAGTTTGCTAGCAACAAAATTAGGATTTCACCAAGCTGATTTTCACCCTTCTACTATGTGTATCATCTCGGGTAACAATGCCCAAGGGGAGCCTTTTCATTCTGAGAGTTTATTTTTCTCTTGTCCAGAGCTCAGTTGCTCAGCAGATGTTTATGCTTACGAAAAATGTCTCTAAATATGCAATTAGTTCAATAGTCATGTTGATACTTATATACCCTCAAAAAAGGCTGTTTTTACGCTGTTCCTGAGAAGAAGAGAAGTGAATAGAGAGCTGAAAGGAATACTTGCTTACAGAGAAGAATGACAGAAAAGGGCACTGCGAAAAAGTGTCATGTAATTTCCTCAAACTAGAGGCCTCAGAGAGACAGAAAGCACATGCAAACGAGTAAGAGCACACCTACAAGTTGTTTTCCATGGGACTGTTTAATTTCATCTAAATCTCATTTTAAAGCATGGGTACTGCAATAACGGGAGACTTGCCCTCACTGGGAACAAACTGTGAGTTTTTATATGGAGTGGAAGGGAGCGTAACAAGCAGAAGCAATATTATAGCTCTGAAAGATAGTTTTTAAGGCTCCTGAGGAACTTCCACCTACGTATCTCAGGCAGTTGCATAGATCATATTAATACAACATTTCAGTGCATCTTTACTTTACATGTGACAGGAGAAAATATTAATTCCATTTTAAGGATATGAAAATGATAGGCAGGATAAGTGTTTTTCCCTAGGCTATAGCAGGACTTGACCTAAGAAACAGTGGTAGCCACTGGGCTAGGTTCCCCCCGGTTTTAACCCTGCTTCTTTGAGACATCCTTGGTGCGGTAACATTTGGAAGTGTATTTAACATTCTAGTTAGTGGAGTAATGACTGTGTTCGCTATGATTGTGTTTGTTGCAGGATGCTTCATTGCTGATCCTCATGTTTCAGACTCAGTTCTGACAGTGTAATCAAACTGGAAAAAATGCGAAGCAGAGTTTTCTTGATATTTACTGAATGCACGTACTGTCTTGCTACATTTAACAAGAGGATTTTTTTGGGGTAATGTTCTTCCCCTGCTCCCTTCATCTCTAGAGATTTCCAAAGCAGCTCTGTGTAGCTTTATGTTTATCAGGTTTTTTTTTTCTCCTTTTCCTCTCTGAGACAGGAAGCTGAGGGTTTTGACCTCATCTGGATCTTTCCCAGTGTCAGGAGGTGGTCTGTTCAAAAAGATTCCATGACACTGATCTCTTCCTGATTTATCCGATAGCTAGGTCAATAAATAAGGTCTCTACTGTTTTTTCCACAGATGTAAAATAACCAATGGACTCCTCTGAGAGCTAATTATCAAATCTTTTGAGTTTTTCTTTCAAGGAACAAGCATTATCTTTCCCATTAGTAAATTCCACTGCAGCGTAATTTAGCAAAGACTGCCTAATTGTAAGAGCTCTGGCTCACACGAAGCAGTTCATTTAAGTGAAGTGTTAACACTGAGACCTGTTTCTTCTTTAAATTTTTTTCTCTGTCCTATCAGTGTATTTTCTCATAGTCATGAAACCCTTTTATGGGTTACAAAAATATTACAGAACAATTGTCATGTCCACTGAATCCACCAAGTGACAAAGAAGAAGGTTCTTCTGTATGACTTACATGGATATGGATAGTGAGGGTACAACAGTAAGTGATAAATCGGCACAGTTCCAGATTTGTCATTTTTCTGTCTGTATCCTCCTCACCAATACACCCAGCTTTTGTGCTGCTGTTGCCTCCCCTCGAGACTGTCCCAGGTGAGGCGATTCATTTGACATTAGATACAACCCACTAGAAATATCTCCCTTGCTACTTAGCATCTTTTCTGACACTCAGTGAAAACAAGGAAATGTGGAAGGCTCCAGTGACTACCAAGAAAAGTCTCTTTAAAAATCTGACAGAAGTAGAAGTAACGAGAGCACTCCTAAAAGATCATACGTCCCAGTCTGAACTGATCTACTATTTGATTCCACAGGAAACGTTTAATTTAAAAAAGCATAATTAAATGGCAATTTACTAACAGATTTCACTGATATTTCAAAATTTCTGGCTACCAAACATCAGTCAATAGGCTTCAGCTTGCAAAAATCCCCAGAACACCACCAAACTTTTTTTCTGTTGTCTTTCTCCTAGTTTCTGTTATGTAATGTTATATTATTTCAACTGAGATATTCCTTATAGAAGTTACATACTTAATATGATTCTACCGCCTATTGAAAATATGCATAATAATAAAATGCTCATTTTGCCTGCATGCCATACCCTCAAGATTTAATGAAGCATTGGAATTCAAGGAACTCCCAAGTCCTAACACAAGCTGTGCCATTGATTGAGAGTAAATGAGATGACTTCTCTGGTTTGATTTATTCATGCTTGCACTGATGTTACTATCAGTAACTCTTTCTTCAGTCTGCTAAGTTTTGGTTAGATTCTCTAAACAACAAATCAAAAAGGTAGGGAGATTTTTTGTTTACTGGAGATTATGTGATAAATATTGTATATTTTTGTTAACAAAAGACTTCTACAATGATTATTTCTCGAAATTGTCATACTGCCTTTTAAAACACAAATAATACACAGATGGGCATAATTTCTACAGGACAGACTGGACTAGAACAAATGAACGTTTATCTTATTTCCCTACAGAACATGTGAAGTGATACAATCTCAAAGCAACTGTTCCACACACTGCCAAAAATGATCAGAACTGCTGCCACATAATACATATGCATAGAACATGGGGACTCCTAAGGAAAGGTAGAAGATTTTATGCTTTGGTCATGGTAGAGAAGACAAATCTATTTGTCATGAAGTAATGGGAACCACTCAGGCAGAGAATGACCAACAATGTAATCAAGTAGATGCCATAGATTCCTCTCGACACAGAGCTTCCTCGTGCATTACTGGGTTAAATCACAGTGCACATTTTCTGTGCCTGCTGGGATTGTGGCCTGGGCGTAAATCTCAGCTGGTGTTAAATAAGAGAGAGCATCCAGATTAGACAGATGGCCCAAATCCAAAATACCCATATAAACTGTGGACTATTACACAGTCCTATACACAACAGATTTTTTTCCTTGTTTACAGAATTACATTTCAAATTGAATCTGAGCACTGTATACCCCTGAATCAAATGCTAGGCTTCACAATAAACAAAGAAAGAATCTTAAAATGAACTGTAGAGAAATATTTTTGCATTTCTGATTAAACACCCCACACCCAAAACTGCCTTGGTATGACCAGAAGAGAGATTTCTAGCTCCTGAAGTTCTCTTTTGTCTTGAAGGATCTGGGGTAATACCGGGATAAACCCATCCTCATTTTCAGCTCCCTTAACAATTGGTGTTTAATAATCCCACAAGCCATTTTTGGTGACAAATGTGTTCCAAGAAGGAGCAAATCAGCTATTTCTGTTTTAATCTGCTCATGCACTTTCTATTCCCCTTGTACAGACAAACCTTACCTTTGAGGCTCACAATTGTGCCCTTACCAAAGACTGAAATTAATGCTAATGGCAATGGTGAGGGATACAATTAGCTTTACTGTAGGTCCTAATATCAAGGGCCTACAGAAAGGAACCAAAGAGTTTCCTTCTAGTACAGGCAGTAATTAAGAATAGCAAAAGAAAGTTAATTGTGTCAGAGACAAAATATCCCTAGTATACTAAGATACAGCCTCTCTCTATTTCTATTTCAAACAGACATTAAAAACACTTAATTTCTTATACTGCGTGATAGTTATTTCCTTGCTCATCACTTACTCAGACTGAATTTGATTATGCTTGCATGACGTTCCCTGTCTAGATTCCCAGTGGTATATAGATTTGTTTTCAAAAAAGTTTTATGTTGAAGTGGAATAGGACACTGACTTGTAAAATGCACGTCAGGAGGATGCATTCATGGACAGCTGAATGGCTGGCCAAAAGAATGAACACATTACCACAAGACTACTGGGAATTAGTGAGAAAACTAGAAAGCACAAGTACAGGGGGAAAAATATTCTTCACTAGTTTTACATTGGATCTGATACATTTCGGACAGCTGAAACAAACCCTGTAAAAATCTCAAGAGACTGCCTAGCTTGTTTAGGGGCTGAATTTTAACCTCGTCAGAAACCCATATCCTTCTACCAGGGAATATTTATCAAATTCATCTAAAAGGAAACTGTAATGTACTGATCTCTTTTAAAAATCTGTCTTCAGAAGATTTGTTGGTAGTTAGTATTGCCCAGTCATAACAATTATATATCTTTCAGCCAGTTTGATCGGGATAGAGAACAGAGTTAGATGTCTACACATTGCAAGTGATGGGAGTGTACAATACTGTGATTACATCTGATAACTAGTGTTTCAGATAACACCTCTTGCACTGGGCAGATATGAATACGCTACCTTTTGAGATCCTTTTGTTCTTCCTAATATCTGAAAAATTTTCCCTGGCTATTGGCAATCCTAAACTACAATTTTAATTTGTGAAGCATTGCATTAGAATCTATCAAATCAGCCATGCAGCTATCAAAATCAGGCAATCCACAGTGAATATCTCACTATCTCATACCATTCACAATGTCACTTACCATGCTTTATATCACATCAATCAGCTCACTTCAAAAGCATGCTCCCGGCCCAAACTAAAACACTACAGTGCATATGTGCCTTAACCCACAAATGCGCCTGAAGCACAAACCTAACTAAAATCTTCTGCTTCTCTGGGAACTGCAACTCACTTTTTAAAACATTGGTTGTTGAATAACACGCAGTTGCATATTGAGAATATAAATTCTGATTTCCTCATCTGGGGATTGTAGATGATTTAGCAGCAACGAGAAAGAATATAGAATGGTTTAAAATTTACTCCCGTTCAGTTTTACAATTATATTATTTTGCTCAAATGTAAAATAGCTTATCTTACCATATGCAGTCAACCTGAAAAGTTATATAAAAGTCCAAAAATAGACAGAATGTAGTTTAAAATAGAGATCAAAATACAGATTAAAGGGTTCAGTAATACTTGTAGTTAAAACAATGTCACATCTCATGCAATTTTACTAGTTCAAAGACACAGAATTACAAAAGCAAAAGCACCTGTGACAGGCCTATACCAGGTAACCCCCTTCAGTCAAACATAGTGAATACTGAGACAGGTAAAAATAGATGAGGCAGAAAAAAATGCAGTTATAATAAGAATGGCAGACAGGTTTTTTTATTCTCTAAGCAAATCAGACTGCTGGATTTCAAAGAGGAAGCTTTTGATACCTGCCTTTTACAGCAAGCTTGTTACTCATGCAAATATTATTTTGGTAGATGGGATCAAAAGACATCGAAACATCAAATAAGAATCAGGCCCCATGGTACTTGAGGATCCACAGTGTGCATAAAAACAAAAGTAAAATGTATCCACAGAAGCTTGTGTACCCTGACATCTGTTCCTGAACTCCTTTCCCTTTTCTGTCTCCCAGGAATTGCTTGTGTTGGTTTCTGGCCTGCGTATTGATATGAATACCCAAAAGTGATATTCAGAGTTACAGACAGGTTGCTTCATATTTTAAAGGAACAGTTACTTCGAGATTCAGTGCTTTTTTGTTGGTGGGGTTTTTTTGTTTGTTTGTTTTTGTTTTTAACCTTTTTCTCCTCCCTACAGTTGCAGAGCTGTGAAATTAAGGAAGAACATCTGTACCCAAAAAACCCCAAATCAATTTCTCAAGTGACTATTTTTTGATTGAAGTCAGTACCGTAACAATAATTAAAACAAGCATATATTTTCAGCTGCTAGGTCTGTGAAGTCTTCCTTTCCCTCCCCAAAGTGTCATGCTTTAGCAGCAGTAAGGTGACATCATTAGAGGTCACAGCCAGAACTTCAAAGTTTGACAGATGGGCTTTAATTGAGCTACCCCCTCTTTGAAGAATGCAAAAAATTAGTAAGTTTTTACAACAGAACTCTTAAAACAGAGGTCGGTGGAAAGCATAGTGACGGAAAATCTGTTGCTATTTCAGTTGTGTATCTGGTAAGATGGAAAATTTTTCAAGTCTACACAGATGGTAAATAAATTTCTGCTACATGAGGCAGTTCCTGGAATAAAGAAATTTTCTCAAATAACAAGTGCCAAATTTTTTTTTCAGCAAGACTTATTTTTAACTTTCCCAGGGACTTGTTGAGAGAGCTGGAGAAGTGTCCTTTCACCTTCAGAATCCTGGTCTAACTCCAGAAATAGCCTTTAATGTCATTCTCAGCATAGAAGAGTTTTCTTTACGCTTTAAAAGACATTTCAAAGCAAAGATCAAAGCTCTGCAATTATACTGTGCTGCTGGTTAATGCTCCCTCTGAACACAGTGGCTAGAAACTAAGAATTTTCTATTTAAACTCTAAAACAATCATCAGTGACTAACAGTGCTGACATTTAAACTGTCATTATTATGCATCATGAGGCAATGCTGTTGACACAAGAGAGCTTGTCCTCCATGAACTAAGCGTAATGGAAAGGACTGAGAGAGGGAGCCCAGCAGCAGTGACCAAGCCACTGCAGACTATACCTGCTAAGGAAGCTGTGAAAAATACACAGAATAGTTAGGCTTTTGTCAGTCTCATAAATGGATTTAAGTAGAGATTTTACGCAACTGTAGAAATGGCTGCTGGGCAAGGAGACTAGCAACTATTTTCACTACTACAAAACTAACTCTTCAGGGTGTTTGGGATAGCTCTCCCCCTCATACCAAAGTGGAGTCAGAGTTGTGGAAGTTGCTCACCATCTTTTCCAACAACTTCATATTCCCGTCCTAACCTGTTCATGCGACTGCACAGCTCTGCTTAGCTGCTGTTTTGAGGCTGAAACTCTGTGAAATGATGATGCTTGCAAGCAGAAAAATGCACAGTATTCTCATGTCACTGAATGATCTTTCCCTTATATACACATAACCTCCAATAGACTAAAAAAATGTAATACTGCCACACTGAACTTAGCACATGAAATGTAGAAGAGTATGGGTAGGATGGAGAAGGATTTTGGTTTTTTTTTGCCTGACAGTGTGGATAACCTAGAAAAAAATTAATTGACATTCTAAGGTAAGGCTTCTGTTACTATTCCCAAGAGAGCAAAATTCAGGAATATATGTATTTCTTCTGAATCTGATTAAAGCTGATTTCCCCACAGTCATACTATTCACAGGCTTCAGTCTGCAAAACCACAATAGTTTGATTTAAAACATATATTGTAAAAAAAAAACCAACCTACAGTAAGAACTACAATGCGACCTTTCTAAAAGCTTAATAAAATATTTGTGAAATGTGCTAAATTACAAGGTCTGCAGAATACTTACCCACAAAAATATTAACCAAGGTACAGATAGGGAAGAACTTCTCCCCAAATTATCTTTCTCTGTTACCAGCAGTATTGAGGAAAGCCTGGAAGCAGACGAAATGATCAACTGGGAGTTGTTTTTGTGAGCTGACAAAGCTTTGTGTAATTAAGAGTGGAATGATCACTTTATATGGAAAATCAATTCATTTTCACCTACTTATCTTCCAGTCTTATCCCACCTATAAGACAGTCTCTCAATACCCCTGTCTTTTTTTTGTCCTATTTCTTCTCTTATTCACTCTATTTTACTTCCTGTGTAAGTGTAAAGGCTAAACAGGGTGGTGCTCATCTACCACATCATCTTGTCATCATCTATCAAGCAGTAGAGAATATTTGTAAACAGGTGAGTTTACCATGCTGGAATAAATTCAGCAGGTGTAGTGAGCTGTAGCGTACACATACAGTTGTTACGAAATTTGTATGAGATAAATACAGCTTGACATTTATCAGAAGGAAAGTGTAGTGTTTCAGAAAGCCTGGATATAGGAAAGTAGTTTAGTTTACATTCCCAATTTTTTGCTTGCTTTGCTTGCCATGCTTTTTTGTTTTCAGTGCAGTAAAGTTGTCAGCTTTTAAAATATTTTGAAGCTTAAATTACATGCAGCACAAGCCACAAGCTTTAGCACTGCTGAATTTTTTCATGTATTTCATGCCTTCATACAAACAGCCATGAATCACATATTAACGATTATTAGTGCATGCAAACCATCTTTTTAAAGAAGGTTGAGGATACTACCCAAGAGATTAAAACGTGCAATATAAGAACAAGATCAGCTCCTTAAAGATTTTGTTTTGAATGGGTATATTAGATGGTACATTTTATGTAAAGCAAAACTATACAAATGAGTAAGACACTCAGGATATCCAAACAGAAACCTTTGTTTAATTGAATCTACAGTGTGCAAAAATATTTGGGAAGGAGGCATCTTACAGGAAAAGATAAATAAACTTTCATTTAACATCAATATTTTGCATATTGCATTTGCTATTCTAACTCTTATGTAAGGTGAGACTGCAAAAAGCGTGTGAAACTTTAGATATGAAAGTTATTGCTGTAATACAACACATTATTGAAAGACATCCTCATGTTACAGTGAGACAATTTTTCATTAACGCTGTGTCCATAAGCCAAGTTCCTTATGTTCCAGTGTTGTAAAAGCATTAGATGTCAGCTGTGACAGAGTTACGAAGAAGAGCAAGGATCTGGTTTATGTTTGCTACACATTTGCCCCAGTGAGCACAGACACACATACATATAGAGAGAGGCTGTATAGCTGCCTGGATTTTTTCCTAGCAGGAAGAATATCCTTCTAAATTTGAATTAGTAACCATTTTAGGCCATATCCTCTGGAGCTTGGAATAGTTTTTGGCAGCAGAAAAAGTATTGTTTCATTTCGTAAAGCCATATTCAATACACCCTATCTGTGGCATAGACTCCCTTGTCTTTACAAACCTCCTATGTTGCTGTTAAGAGAGAACAGTAAAAGGACATCGGCAAGAGCAATGCATTTTTAGGTGTTTCAATCACATGTACTACTACAACAGGAAGCAAGAAAAAAGCCCAAACCAAAACACCACAAACAAAAATATCTCTGTGTAAAACACTTTGCAGATGGCTCCCACCCTGCTGTAGTTCAGCCCCTGGGGGGGTCTCTTTGCTTGTTTGCTTTGAACTACTGCATGGGAATTGGTCAGATACCTGTGGACTTAACCCACCACCGTACTGCTATGGCCAAATACTCCTTGACAGCAGTGGCAAAGACCTCACTGCTATAAAACCTCAGCCTGCACAGCTGGCCAGGGTGGGCTGCTCTTCTGTGCCTCCTCCTCAGACACAGCACTACTAATGGAAAGCTTTTGCTTTTAGCACAGGTGATGTCTGCAGCAGAGGGTTGTGCTGAAAAAAATGCTCTGCCATAGCTATGGCTTCAAAGGCTCTTTAATATAGGCAGGGATGCTCTAATACTCATTGTCCAGGGTACTGCTGTATTTACTGTTTTTTGATGAAAGCTGTATCTCTGTGTGCCTCTCAGATATCTCTGTTTCCACTTGATCGTTAACCCAAAGTGAACTTTATGCTCATGAAAGTGCCAAAGGAGCAGTCCTAGGAAGCAAAGTCCTTTTTTTAAATTTTTCTTTAACCAGTGGAAAAGTGTGTGGTGGACAGTGATGCCATGTGATCCATCAGGTTTTGCCCAATGTTTTAATTCCACTTCCCATTTGCTAAACTGTTAAATTTGGCTTTTGCATACTGTGCCCCTTCATTTCTTCCAAGACAGTTTCCCCCAAAAATGTGGTGTTAATTACAAATCTGGTCTCATTTTAAGAAGTGGTCATTGGTCCACTTAACGTGACCTACAACTGGGAATTTATGGACTACAAACAGCAAATAATTGGCCCTTACTAGTCAGAACTTTTAAAAGATTCATTTTAAAAATAAACAAAAAAATGTTTTAAGTTTTCTTCCAGCCAATTATTGCAAACCTAGACAAAATTATAAATTTCTGAGTATAAACTGCATGAAACTAAAGCTCTCTACATCGGTTCCTGGAAGCATGTAATATCGCTTTGGTGAAGTGATAGTGCATGACTATGAACTGCATATAAATACAAATACTTCATGACCATTTTAGGTAGCTCAGTTCCAACTAATGCATAACTTGATGTGCAACAGTCTCTTGCTTTGCAGTCTAGACAACACTGGCCGCCTTTAAAATTTATTGCTGAACAGTGTCACAAAAATGTGTCAAAGGAAAATTTGCATAAAGGTTATACTGTAATGGCCTGGCAATCATCCCATCCTGTTCTAAGCTTGTTTTAAATACTTTTCAGATTGTTTGAAATACATCATACTTCAGTCCAAACACAAAGGAAGTCTGTGGGAAAGCATTCTTCAGCTTCCCAGATGGAGATAATATTTATGTTGCATATTTTTGTGAGAGCAACAGAGAAAATTCATGATCATGTAACCACAATAATAGGAGTGCTTTATGACCACCACTTTCTTCTAATTACCAAAGATAATATGCATAATTTAAAAAACTTGGATCCAACTGCCCATTTATATTTTGAACCACATCTTCATTACTAAATGGCAAATTTAGGAAGCAAGTGTTCAATGCAAGAAAGAGAAACAAATATTCATGACAGCCAAGAAGGTTTCAGTGTTTTAAAGAAATCATACTATTTGTTTTGCTTTACTTGCAGCTCTTGCCAGATTCTTCCCAATGGCTTCAAAATTATGACCATTTAATAGCAATGTGCAAATGCAGCAAATTCTTTCTGGCGAAGTAACTGTGGATCTCGGTAATAGTTACCCACTATACTAATACTACAGACTATAGGTCTCAGATGTAGCAACCAACTATTCAAAAAGCTGTTGTGGTTTAGGATCTCTCCTCAATTTTTGATGATAATAATATTCACCTTATGAATTTGGAGAAACAGATCCATGCTCTTTCTTAAAATCTTTAGAAAGTTTGAAAAACTTTGAGAAACCTTTAGAAAATCTGAAAATGGCAAGAGATGCAGAAATGGAGCAAAAGCAAATCCAAATTCCATATGTGATAAAATAGTTTTCTGCTATTTGAATGACAGCCTTTAAAAAGAGATTATCAGATTTCCAATATTTGCATTTGCCATTGTCCTTCACAAAACTAAGAAAAAACATTCCCTAGATGCCAAGATTATATTATTCATCTCTGTATATGAAAATGAAACTATTCTAGCATGAGTACAAGCCTGAATTGTACATGAAATATAGTATAGAGAACCATATGATTTGAAAGTAATTTTGCTGTAATAGTGCATCTATAGTAACTAGCTTCTGTAGTCCCTAAGGTTACAAATTTTGATAACCCCCAAGTTAAGCAAGGCACTTAAACATACTCTAAGAACACAGGAGTTTCACTAACATCCATTAATGCTTTTTTAATGTCTAGATTTAAGCAATGAAGCCTTGGTCTCCCATGACCATACAGAAGCAGTGAAGCTTTGGTCTCCTACAACCATCCAAACAACAATAATTGTTGTCCACATTTTCAGAATTATATAATCTGAGAATGTAGATTTTTTTTTTTCCTGTTTGATTACTCTGCTAGAATATTCACAAGGCTATTCTCTTTAAAAAATACTCAATGGGAAAACATAAACTGTGGGAAATGAAGGTGTTTATACATCATATTTTGCAAAGGTGCTTTTAAAGATAAATTATTTTGAAAATCACCAACTTTTAGAGCTGTCATCTTCCTCTGACTGACACACCTTTGCAGACTGAATCTCAGCAAAAAGTAAATTCAATTCCTTATGACAAAATCAGGATACAGCAAAATGTACATTTCCAATTTTAAGTAAGTTTTCCTGTATACTCCTGTTGTTTTTATTCATATTTTTATCTTCTATGTTTATCTTTCCTATGCTGATCTGAGTTATAGTTGCAATGCGACAATAACAAGTGTGCGTCCCTGGCAAGCCTTCACATGCTTACATGTTACTACTTATGTACTAATAGTTTAGACTGGATCCCATACTAAACAGCTTCTATTAAAAAAGACCCAAACACCACCACCACACTTTAGGAGTCTTAAAAGCTGAATTAAAAATTGGTATAGAAAATGAATTAATCATTAAATTATCCCCCTTCAACAAAGAATTGAGGTAAAAGGAATTTAAGACTTTAGAAAGACAACTTGTGACAGGTCTGGAAACTCAATCTCTGGTATTTTAACAAGTAAAATAAGAAAAAGATCTAAAAGGGTGGATGTTATTGTCCATAACAAGCTCACATTACCTTTAAAATAAGAATCTAATGCTGACGAGTGCTCAGTTGAAAAGGATTATGCAATGTGAATAGTAGAGATGGCAGGGAAAAGATTGTGAAGAAACCATTTCAGTAAAATAGGTAGCTCTTGTGATTTTTTGGGAAGCTTTCCTTTTATCTCTCCCAGGTACCTTACTGGGAGGACTATGCCAGATGACAAGGCTCCATAGGCTTCCTGTGAAGGCAATTTACAGGGTGATACAAACAGAAGCTCCTGGAAGAACCTAACTTTCTAGCTTGCCATAAAAAGCATAATTTTAGCCTTGTAAAACAGAATTTGTTACAGATTGTAATGGAAAAGAGTCAGCCTTCACATCTCATGGGGAAGCATAACACTCACGTAGCAAATATGGATGGAAAGACCTGAATTCAGCTAAGAAATTTTTTTGTTTTCTCACATTAGTATAATTATAATTGATGAATTGATGAAACAAATTTTATTGCAACAGTACAGAAAACGCAAACCCATGCTTTAAAAACTCACAGCTTTTGTGTAGGGGAAAAGCGCTGCTACAAAGACCTGTGTCACCACAGGTAACCTTCTACCCAGGTTTCTTTCTAACTTTACTGCCATCCTTCTGACAGTCTTTTTCTTAAATTAATTTGCATGTCATTGACACTGGCGGCTGCTGCTGTCATGCTGACATCAGCTGCATCTTTAAGTATCCTCTGCAAACCACACAGCATTTAATCTAGAAATCTGGATTAAAATAATAGCAATAATAGTGAGCAATAGGAAATAGCCCTGACTATTATACTTAGTCTTGTAGGAATGACTTTGAGATAACATCAAATATTTGAAACTGGAAAGCTTCTAAGCAGGCCACCATGAAGAACTGCAAGTAGTAAATATTAAAAGCAAAGCTTCATAAGAGAGAGATGAGGAATTTGTGCACTAAAACATTTGTTTACTTCATTTTTCAGGAACACATAAGCAAAATGTTTTAATGAGACTGAAATGCAGTCCGAGATTACCTGTGAAATGAAACTGATACAGATTCATCACATAGACTCCAATTAGTTTGGTACCTCGATTAGCCCTTCCTGAAGCAGTATTCTAAGCTATACCTTTTCTTGGAAGGGGTACAGCTGACCTAACAAACTTCAGATCACAATACATCAATTCCAATTGCTGAAACCAGTCATTATGTATCAATTTCTTATTTCATCACACTCTGTGCAGTAAATATGCCAGTACTTTATCATATCTAATCTTACAGAATTTATTAAGAATTTTAATCAAAAATCTCCGTAGGAAATCAGAAGTTTTGCATCAGAAGAGAACCCCAAAACTTTCAGAATTAATACTTAATTTAGATAACCAACCAGAACTTCAAATGCTGATCCAGACTTTGTCCGAACTATTTTGAACTTCATTTCTAAGTTCAAGAGAGTTTATTTTTGGAAGATTTACTCCAAACTCTTTTCACGGACTTCTAAAAAAAATTACTGTGACAATAGCCTCTCTTCAGTGACTGAGCAGTTCTAGAACCTGTTTCTTCCACAGGTTAATGAAAATAATGACAATATTAAGCATTGCAAAGGAACATTGCTTTGAGATGCCTGAGAAAAGGGCTGCTTTCAGATCAGCAAATTTTTGTTTTCTTATATCATTACAGTCTGGAATATAAAACATAGGAGATAGAAAGTTACTTCATTCCTGTAATGAATGACAGATTTTCTGTAAACTGTGCTTAACTGCAAGTGTAAAGACAATGTATATACCTTATCCAAATTGAGAAAACAATTGGACAGGTAACTAACAATTTTTACATGTAATTTTTCATTTATTTCTGTTCATTAAATTCTTTTTCTTCTGGCATTCAGCTATTAAACTCCATTACATCAAAGCAGCCCAAATACGTGTGAGGAATATTTCCTGCAATTACTCTGGATCAAATCAGAATGCACTTCTTACATGTTTGTGTACATTCAGGGAAAAATCTGTTTACCTTTTCACAGATTTCACCCCCTCCTCCTGTCTTCTGGTACTATCTTGCTAAGCTAGTTTGTGGATTGAATTTTGTTTTTAAATATTTACTACAACTTCCTGAGCCTTATTAAAAAGCCAATTAATAGTAATTCTATCTTTTTGCATGCAAAATGCTTTTTATTATTCCTTCTCCTCCTTCCAGTAAATGCAGGGATATTACAATCCCCTATGAAGTGAGCCCAATGCTACTTGCTGTTATATACAGTGTTTTGTTGTTTTCTTCCCCGAAGTCATGAGTCACTTTGCATTCTATTAAAAATAATAAGGGATATAACATTATCTACAGGAGAGAGAAATGAACAGTCACAGCTGGTTCTGTAGCTGTTTTCTCACTGTATATATGGAACAACCTCTAGGCATAGAACCTAAGATTGGGGTGGGGGGGCAAGAACAATGAAATAGAGGGGGAAAGTCAAAATTTCTTTTGTAAGTGGAGTGCATTGCTGTCCCATTTTTATTTTAAATTTTATGGAGTCAGACTTCACAGTTATGACTTTCTACTCCTTTACTGATTCATCATGTAAAAGAGCTATCTTAGCCTTATTTTGAAAATTGTATTTACGAAACCCAGATTAATATAGGTTGTACCTCTACAGCTGTGATTGTGTTCAGGAAGTGGTGAGAATTGTGAAACTATATGCCTCAAGCCACCTCTTTATGCTGATGTTGAATGAAGTAGCTTTTTTGTGATTGAAAAGAATGCAATTAATGTGTAGGAGTTCTAGTGCATTTGTGCACCTACTTAATATCCCCCAGCAGGGTTTTTAACTGGCTATCCCTAAGTTTGGTGAGATGAGCAGGTTGGAGAAAGCATAAAATGGAGCACATGCAAAAATTTGCAGGATCGTTTATAAAGTACTGGCTATTTTTTCCCATTTTAAAATCAGTGTATAATAATTAAATATTCTCCTTTTGTTGGTATTGTCTTAATTGATACTCTTCTGCTTTTGTATGTTGTTTTCTAAAAGCTCTATTGCGTCATATATGTGAACATACACGCAAGCTGTTGGGATGCCCCAAGCATTGCAGCTTGCTCATTCGTTCCAAAGCTCATTCCAATCTTTGGAAATTCAGAATGTACAATTCTCAAGTGAAGCAACTATTTTAAAATCTAAAATTTATTTAACCCAGGAAAGCAGTCAGGATGGTCTAGTTGGTGTAGCTACATATAATTAATCCATTTATGCTTCTGCTACTCTGAACTATTAATAACCATCAGCTTCATGTTGTGGATCAACTGAATTGATTATCAGTCAACACAACAGTACTGTGGGATCTTTCAATTATACTTAAGATCATTAACTTCTCACAATTAAATTCAGGCACTTCCTGTTTCCAACCCTTAGGAAGCCTTTCTGGGAAAGCAAAGGAAAAGAGGGTGCTGTGCATCAACCCATCTGAACCCTGGTGACTTGAGGGAGCAAAGAATGCTGTAACAGCTGGACCTATTTGCAAAAAGCAACTTCAGTGTCAGTACATCCATCATGACTAAAGTAATTTACTGAAATAGAGCTAGTGCTGGTCAAAGATGGTAAACTTAAGCCCTTAAGCCCTCCAACCTGCATTCATCTGGAGAGCAAGCACAACAGATCCACACTGCCTCACCTCAGCTTCAGTTTGAAGACAGCTGATCTAAAGATAAGAGGTGAGGTCATGTTCTATGCCACAATTAAAAGCAGTTTAAAATATGTTAACGAGGAACAGGTTTTCAGAAGAATTTACTACCTGCAAGAGCAGAATGATGTCTGCTCAAAGGTCCTAAGATCTTAGTTGTCATGGAAGTACCTGAAGTTCAGCACCTTTCTATGGTTCCCCCAGTGTGCCACCTGGAGGTCTGGGTGCCCAAATACCTTTAGTAACTCATCTCCATGTACCTTTTCTCATATTCTGACCTTTATGGGCACATGTTTATGTGCAGCTATAATGGACACTGAGCATTAATCAGACAGTGGTGTGTTTTAGGCCTTAACTGCACTGTTTGAACTGCTGACCTTGAGAGAAAAGGTTTTATACACCATTCCCAATCCCTTAAGTCTTCCTGTCATTGCAAAGCAAATACTTGGCTTTTATGGATGGATTCAGTTTCAAGTCTGTTGTTTTTCTAATGTTTTGTTAAAATTACAAAAGTGGCTTTCAGGGAAAGTTTGTAAACATAGGTACATTTTTCATTATAGGTTATTAACAGCACAGACAGGCCTTTGTAAAATAGCACATGATATTAAGTGATAAAATACTGCACACAGGAACATTGTTTGTAGAAATGTCCTGCGAACTTACAGATGAATAATACCACAAGAAACAGCAGATCATATCTTTTCCATTTTGCCAAACGTTTTACAGTTGTTGGTAAAGACTTCTTTAACCAAAGTGGTACGAGGTCACTCCTTCAGATTTAGAGGCTCCATCCCCTTTTACAGTGCACACAGCTTCACAGTTGCTACAGCCACATAACTCTCAACCTTCCTTGAAGCAACTCTGTTTTGCCCCTTTCTATGCTCACGTCCTTTCTCAGTTTTTCTCACCATTAGTTGCACTGGAATGAGTACATGACCTCAAAACAAGATACAAGGATACATGAAAACTAGCAGGATTGAAGCTATTAAAAAATATAGCATGGTACATCTTGCTAACAGTGTGAAATGTACACATCAATATTAGCAACTATGCTTAGAAAAAAAATCAGGTGCTAAAGTAGGGCAGCTGAGAACGCAGGTATAATAGTCAATTAGTTCTCAAATATGATGTTAGTTTGATTAATTTGATTTTTTTAAACTTGAACGGTTTTCTACAGAGGGGTAAGTTTAGCATTTTTGGTACTGCTAGTCAGGTTTCTGCTTCTTAATTGTAACTCAGAGCCATATGTGCTGCAAGATGAATTAAACAGTTACCACATTAACTGTGATTGCAAAAGCTACCAAAGGAAGACTGGCTTTGAGGTCTTCTGAAACCTTTTGCAAAAGTTTTTTACAGCTACTAACCGTATCAATTGAGTGTTAATATTACCAAAGGGTTTACGCAAGGAAGCAATAGCCAGCAGCTCAGGATGCTGTGTTGGCACACAGTACTTTAGATACATGAATTTGTGCTTTAATGAAACAGCTACTGAGACATTACAGTTGATAGACACCACCCCACAAAATTAACAGACACCAGATTTATAAAAAAGCAGACAATAGAAGCTGGATGATGTAAAGTGGGAAAAGGCAGAGAAAAGCAAACAGTTACAAATTGGTTATTAGCAAGAATAAGCAGCATATCTGGGAAAGCCAGGCTTTAGGATGAATTCTGTAGTGCCGCAGTCAGCACAACTCCTTCCATTAAAGCCAATGGGAGTTTTATAGCCAGGGAAACTGTCCATTAAAGTTTTGTAATGATACTCTTCTTTATTCTGTGTAGACAGTGAAAC
Source organism: Ibycter americanus (assembly GCA_035590275.1). Taxonomy (NCBI): domain Eukaryota; kingdom Metazoa; phylum Chordata; class Aves; order Falconiformes; family Falconidae; genus Ibycter; species Ibycter americanus. The sequence goes on from JAVJGI010000001.1 coordinate 60,237,962, forward strand.
TCTTTGATTGCTTCAAAATTACAAAACATTGTTTCAAACTCAGCAATACTTCTTTTTGCAAGAACATAAGCTTATGGGGCTGAGCTAAAAACCAAAGTACTACTGCAATGTTTCCACTCCTTTTTTCCCTTTTAAAGTTTTGTTGCACTTTTTCCCTGTTCTCTTTTTTCAATAAGGCTTCCAAACCACTGGACACAATCTGTTACCTAAAAGAAAACAGGTAATGATACCTGGTAGCAACAGAGAAAACAAAAATAAAACCAAACTCATAGAAGGTACTTATTCATTTAGCCTTGAACAACATATATAAAATATGTAAAATAATATATATATCTCAAGCAAATGTAAGTTATCTTCCAAATTCACAGCTCAGCCATTTTCAGACCTTAAAAAGAGCTCCTGCAACTCAGTTGTTGTACAGACACATTTTTCTTGAAATCATTTGAAGAAAAATCTGACAAATTAATGAAAGAAGGGTGAAAAAGCACATTTTGTCTCCAATCAATTAGTCATTGAACCACCTTCGTAAGAAACTGGGGGAAAACATTAGAAAAAATCTCTGCAGTTTATGAGCATCCTACCTTTCTTTTGCGCAGTTTCACTTGACTGTCTGAATGTTCTTGTGTGGTCAAATGATTCCTTATATGTAAACACTGAATGTCTTCTGCTGAACTGACATTTGAAAGGCATTTGTTTTCAGGGGCCACTTGAGGTTCTGTGAAACCACTTTCATCCAGACCATTTTCCACTGCCGGGATGTGAGAGCAAGGAGAAGATTGCACAAGGCAGTTGCTGGATTCCACTGCTGAGCATAGTTGTCTATCACTGCTGGTGCATGATTCAGAAGAAGTCCCACTCTCTACCACATTACACTCAGACTTTCCAAGCCCATCTTTAAAAGCATCAGATTTCCGGCGCTGTTGTGCAATTACAGCAGTATGAAGCAGCTGCTTCCCAGGCATAATAATTTCTTTCACATTTGGAGAATTAGGTCGATTTTCTTTCTCTACATCTACTACTTCATTTAAGCCTTCATAATTGCAAAGCTCCAGGCTTTGGCCAATACTGCTACAAGCAACTTCTTCCATCTCCTCCTCAGGAGCTGTGTCACAGCCAGGTTCCTTACTTATATCTCCAATTATTCCAGATTCTTCAGCTGCCTTGTTATCCTCTGTTATGGGTACCATCTGTGTTAAGGAGCCTGCTCCATTTAAACTCTTTTCTTCATCTTCTGGTTCCCTTCCCACAGCAGTGACATGGTAATTAACACTATCCAGGTTGAGTGCTGAATAATCATCATCATCATCAGACACATGGACTAGAGTTTCTGTGCTGGCTTCCAGAAAATGCTCCTCATCCTCATGGTTATCGTTCTCATCCACCTCCTTTGAAACATTTCCCAACTGCTTTGTAGGGAAGTCAATCAGCTCTCCACTATAGCAGCACTCTGGAAATGAAGCACATTTTTCTTTCCGGTCCACACTCAAACCCTCATCTTTTTCCATACTTGTCTGCAAGTTATCAGCTACAAGTCCGTGACGACATGCTGTATTATACTCCACAGACTCCAAAGCCAATCCCATCCACTGGGTCACATGCTCTTCCCAGCTTTTCTTTCTGATTGCTAGAGACATGTCATAACAGTTCAGTAGCAGGCTGCAATGTACCTTCCATGGAGGACCAGAGGAGATGTCATGGCTGCTGTGCACTGCTCCAGAGGGACAGATGGTTTCATCATTTTAACATCTGCAAGAAATAAAAAAAAGACTGGGTTATTGAATCAGCTCCAAAGGGGAAAAAAAAAGGAAAGGAACAGTTTAAACAAAAGTGTAAAAGCAAGATAAGACTGCGGGACCAGAAGGACAGGAATTTAGAAGACTGTTTTGTTTAAAGTTTTAATACTTTTCATACAAAACTTGACAGCACTCATAATTCAGTATAACTTTTTTCTGATTACTCCCCGATATCAAGTAAACAAAAATGGCATAAACAGACAAATGGACAGGCAAGTAGCTCCAGAGCCAAAATTTGACAACAAGCCTTTCTTTGCTATGTCTGTCATAAGATATTAATTTCCACGGGTATAAATGGCATTATATCTTGTAGTTGCTTTCCACAGAAAGTTATATTGTATTTCTTACCCATTCAGTGATGCTCATGGACTGAAGAATTCTGGCTGTTTCCCAAAGAGGTAGAGCAGAACTGGAGGGTTATTCTGAATTTACCAATGTTATAAACTACTTGTCTTATGAGTACCTTTGGCCATTCAGTGGCTCTCATTTTTATTGTTATTGTTTCACTCTCTTCAGGACAAGTTGTAATTACAAGTAGTACATGAAGCTGCAGGGGAAATCAGCTGTTTTGTGGTAATAAAAAATACAACCCTGGGAAAATTAATTTAAGCTTCTCCTTACCTCAAATACATTATAAGACCTGGAAAAAAAAAAGCCTTGGTGAATATATTTAGGATCTACTAATGTAAGGAAAGGAGCAAACCCTTATTTAGGATGGGGCTCTCCAGAAGGGTAGATTGTGAGGCAATGTGGTCAACCGTAACCATGCCCTTCCCCTGTACTATGGGGCTCTGCCAGAGCCCACTGCCCCTGCTTGATTATCTAGGTGGGTATTTTTCACTGACTGCTGTATCGGGCCTTCCGGATGATGGCATTTGAGACACACTAATCTTGTGACATTGCATGTGCAAATTAGCACAAAGAAAATACCTCATATTGATTAATGCATTATAAAAGAAAACTCAAAATCTTGTTGTCAACTAACAAAATTTCTGGCCTGTAGAATATTCAAAGTTCAAGGAGCAGACACTTTTGCTTTTCACTATCTACGTAAGAAGTGTCAGTGCTTAGCACGGATCTGCTTATTGATTTCATTCACTCCCTCCATAAGAACTGTCAGCACTTAGCATGGATTTGTTTATTGATTTCAGCAATAAAGAAGATTAAGTACTGAGTTTGTTCTGGGTCATTTCAGTCCACTAATGCAAATTCTGATTGCCCACCAGGCCACAAAGCTGCCTTGACAAATCACATGCCTGAAGGTATAAAAGTATTCATCTTGAAACAAATGCAGAATTATGCCTGTGCAACTGAACATCTGTAAACTATGTCTTGACAAACTGACTTTCAGGATAGAGTTGTGCACACTCCTAGATCTTTAACCTTCTTTGAGGATGGTAAGCTTCATTTCACATTCACATTTTCCACCTCTGTGGAGACTGTGCTTAAAAAGAAAATATATTCACAGGGTAAGAGAATTCCATGCACAAATCATTAGCGTGTGGGAGGCTGAGGAAAATGGAAAATAACACACAGAGCCAGGCCAAAAAAAATTATCTACTTTCAGAGGCAAAATTTGGTAGTAAGAAGTTAATACAACTTTTCTTTCCTGGTCGAATATGAGAGCAAGCCTAAATATTAAAATATAAAGTCAAATTATTGTATAAATTTGCAGTGCATTTACATTCTTATTCTGACTTAATTTCATATTTATATTCTCCTACTATTTCTAAATGCGTAAGGTCCAAAATTACCACAGAGTGCAAATCAATAATGATAATATTTTTAACTTCTGCTGCGCCTTTTTCTGATGGACCTTAAAGCTCTTCAGAAGCACTTACTATAGTTTTACAACACTGTTTTTTGTTTTGGCCTCAGAAAAGGGGCAGGTTTACTGAAAAGGGGCTCAATGATTTGTACTGCCCTCCATTAACACTGCTTGGAGTTTCATCTGGGTGCAACTCATTTGCATCTTCTCTCTCTCCTCCCCTACTAGAACAGCAGCTCCATCTACCTTACAGGAAATTAAGCATGGTTGCTGCAGCCGTGTGGGAGAATTTCTGAACAAAATAAAAAAAAGACACCAGTAATATTAAGTGTAAAAAGCTGAAAAAATGCAATTTTCTAATAACATACATGCAACCACCTACCTAAGATTTAGGCTGCTCTTAGTGTGCAGAAAACAGGCATTCAAAGAGTTAATGGGTGTGTGTTAATCTTGCTGCTGCTAAATGGAGTTACACGTGTGCAGAAATGGGAGAACAGATCCCTTACTGTTTTTCATTTTTTGGATGTGGAGAGTTATATTTCACGGGGGATGAAAAACAAATAAATTTTACTTTAGGAACCCTTCTGTTTTACTTGCACTATCACTAGTTTTGGCTGCTTCAGACTGCAGAAAAAAAATGATTAAACAGGAGAATATCAAATACTTTGCTTAAAATGCAAGATAAATATATGACAAGGGTATTTTCATTGTTCTTTAAAATATAAGCTTACTTTAGCACTGAGTATGAAAAATGTACCCTACATAATGCCCCCTTCTCCAGGCAGCTTCAGCTACCAATACCTGAAATCCCCTCGTTACCATGGCACACGAAGAAGCCCATAGTTTGGTGGAAGCTTACTTTTCTTACACTTCCCCTCCACTCCTCAAAGTCTGCATTATCTGCAACAATTCAGCTTCAAAATTCTTTTCCTGCTATAATTGCTTGACACTTATGGGCCAACAAAGAACTTTTTTCTCTCTTCTGCCTCTGTATTCAGGATAACCCATTTCCTATGCACTCACATGCAGGCACATAAGCTGTGCTTTGGAGGATTCAACACTCTAAACCTCTGAATGAGGTTCATAACTGTGCTCCTTTCTCTGCCAGAGAGCACAGTGCACTCCCACTTTGCAGAAGGAAGCATTCCTGCCTTGATCACTGCTTTTCTACTACTGCTGCCCATTTTTTTCTTGACAAGCCGCATGTTCTGTTCTCTGAGAAATACCCCTCTCAAGTCGATTTTCGTACTCTTCACCAGGGGAAAAAGTATCCCCCTTTCTCCCTTTCCACCATTACCATCCCACAACTAGAAACCTTTATATATATGATTTTTCAAGATTTTAAAGACAGGTAGATGAAGCCTTAGCAGTCTGTTGAAATGTTTTGTAGAATGGAAAGACCTTTTCTTCTGATCAAGGCATCTGTCAGTATGATACAGTCCACTCAGCTCCTCCCATAATTCATAATTTGCTTTTACTTTTCAACAGCACTAAGTTCACTACTGCTTAGTGCTATTAACTTTATGAAGAATAGAGGTTTGAAACAAAATACAAATGATAAAGACTTCTCATGGAGAAAATGTCTTTATCCTAGGTGTCAGTTAAGGAATATTGGCAATATTGATCCATTTTTTTGGTCAATATTCTTGTTTGAATATTGCAATATTAATGATCACCATCCCTGGAGGTATTTAAAAGATGTGTAGATGTGGCACATACGGACACGGTTTAGTGGTGGACTTGGCAGTGCCAGGTTAATGGTTGGACTTGATGATATTAAAGGTCTTTTCCAACCTAAGTGATACCATGATAAGGCACAGAGTGAAGTGATGTGTAAGATGAACTGGTAGGCTCTCCTATAATTAGGTTGTCTAACATTTTCCTTCAGGGAGGATTCCTGTGATTTTTTTTCTGAGAAGCTGAAATTAAACTGTTTCCAGCAGGCTTTTGAATTTCAGACAGAGAATTATCATTTCTTTATCTCATGAAATTCCATTCAGGTTTGGCTTTACCGCGCATTTTTCAAGACACATTTTACATTCTCTTGCTTCCCTCCTTAAGGAAACACAGCAGCCTGCAAGAAGTATCTTTGAACAAAACAGCCCCGATACCTATGACTGACAGACACCCTGCAAAAGCTGTGCACGTCGCAGCAGGAAGACATAAGAGTTGGAGCTAGACAGAACGGAAAGGGGAGGAGGGAAACTTACTCAAATGCCTGTATCTGTGACTACCCAGACCTGTCAGAGACTCAGCTCCCCTTCTGCGACACAGGACAGGACACAAAAACCTCCATTACAAGAGTGGAATGTCAGAATCACACAACCAGGATGCTCTCATCTTCCATCTGTTCCCTCAGAGTGGAAGAAAGGGGTAAGGAGAGAAATGTAGCGCCATTCAGCAGCAGCCACCACACAAGGCGGGGCAGTGAAGCCTATGCCATTAGGATGGAAGTGTTATGGCAAAACCAGGCACAAATAAGATGCCGCCATGCAGGAGGACACCTTGGTGGAATCCCTGGCTGGCCAAGTCAAAGACAGCCACTGACCCAGCTGTGACAACCCATACGGTTTCCACCAGATCCACCATACCGACAATTCATCACACCACCCATCACCTTCCTGTTGCAATAAATAAAAAAGCTTTGGAAGGGAGAAAGTCACAAGGAACATGGGAGAGTTTACTAATTATAAGTGACAGAAGAGTTGCAGAGAGGGCAGCCCCTATCATCCTGCCAGCGAGATTCTGGTTTTGTTAATGCTTTACATGGGATGCAAACCTTTTCTGTGAAAAAATAAGGCAAAGTGTTAGCTTAGGAACTTACACAGAAATGAAAGACTGTTTCATTACATTTTTTACATAGCAGGCATATGTAAGCAATGGAGATCAAGCAGAAATATTTATTTTGTTATCATTATTTTATCTTCATTGGTCTGTGACCCCAGTCAGCAAACTTTGTTTAAGGAAGTCTAAGTGAACAGGGTCTGTTTCCTATAAAATCATCTCACATCTTCCTGGTCTGGCTTACATTCAGCTCTTTCAGTAATGTCATACCAAACTGAGACAGAATGTTGTTTACAAATAATTTGAGATAAAACATAAGCCTCTAGGTCTTCACTCAGCTAGTTATTTTAAAACATCTCCTGTTTTAGAATTTACAATCCTTCCTTCTCTTATTCCCTGGACATATACCACCCTTTGGATTTTACTGGAGTGGAGGCTCACCTTGCCTGCAGTTTCTATATAAACAGCCTTTGTAGTACATAGGTATAGAACATGCTAACCCTGGTGTCCTAAAAGAGAAATACAAGGATTATTTATTGTAGGGTATTAATCTAGTGAATACCAGATGCATTTTTGCTGAGTTATTTTATGTATAAAAGCTAATAATCAAGCTAAGGATCAAATATTAAAAAGTGTTTGAACTAGCAAATATTTTGAAAATATTTACAACTTTCTTCTAAGAATCCGAAAAGACATAGTACTTTTAACTCAAGTATGTCTTCAGAATGAAAGTATATAACAGTTGAAATCTTTCATATAAAGTTTAATGGTAAGGTTTGCATGTGCATGCCTGTGATGCACTTATGTTTTAAATGTGAACACAGGCCAGAAATATAGCTGTTTCTGGTTTTTGTACAGATAAACACAAACATAGCCCAATAATGTTGTTTCACATGGTAGTTCTTTTCTTTGAGGACAACTCTTACTGTTTGTTTTCAGTCATGAATTAGTGCACAGAAATAGAAGTACAATCTTTGTGTAGCACCAAAAGGTGGAAGTAACTAATGACTGACTGAAATCCATAGCCCAGGTCCCCTTGGCTTTAACAGAAGAGTTGGGGCTTCTGTGAAAGTATGCAGTGCATACTTGATAATCTCATTTTTCAAGAGAAACTAAGGAAGTCCTGCCTAAACTAAGACAAACAATTATATTAAAACTGACTCAGGTACGTTGTAGATATGTTTCTGTTTTAAAAATTATTTTTAAAGGACTCAAATCAATGCAATCCACATAACTATAGAGACAGTACAGCTTACTAAACACTGTCCACTTAAGATTTTTCTCTTCAGCTTCATTCTGCAGGCTTTTCAAGACAGAAAGTATTAAAAGCGAAGTGAATGAAAAAAACCCCAACCCTAACCCTTGTCTTCCCTTACACTTTGTTTATTGATGGATGTTTATTCTGAGAAAGTAATACTAGCAGCAATGCTGGATACACGACATTTAGGATCATAGCTTGTCTCTTAATAGAAGCGGCTGTCACCTATGAGATAATTAATACAAATTTTGCTAACAGTTTGACTCAGCTATAACTATCCGAATGGAATTTTTTCAGAGGCTTAATACTCTGGTCATACAAAGCCAGACAGAAAGAGAGAGTTTCTGAATGTATAATACAGTCTTAGGTGGATAAGAACTGAATGATACATTACATTATTTAGGATTACTGAAAGCCATAGGCTAAGTTTTTGATGATACTCTAACACAACAAGTGCCAATTCCAAAAGTTTTCTGAAAGAAGGAGAATAAATAGCAGCTATGGATAAAATATAGTAATTTTGTTTTACAGAAAATTATGTTTCTTTTTTTTATTGAAATATTTCTATGCAACATGATGGTGTAACATTCTACCATATGAACCATAATTAAAAGTGCTTTCTGGAATTATTCTTTGTCCTTATTTTCTGGCAAAATACTTTACAATAATGGGCAATATTAAAAAAACCCCAACTTATAAAATGCTCTCAAACACTAGCCTTGGAATGATACTGCATCGTGCTTTCAGTACATGCCAGAAGGATGCACTGTGTTGGACAGTGTGGCTTGGGTAACAGTATTTATTACAGAGGTATGAACTAAAGGCAACATACAAACATTCCTACCAGTACATACCCTATAATATCGGATTTTAAAAATATCGAGTGTTTCAATGCACCACCAACTGCTGGCAAGCTGTAGACCAAACAAAAAAAAAGCAACAGATAACAACGCTTAGATAAGTTTGAGGAACTGACTTATCTTGAAATCTCAAGTCGAAGAGGTTTCAGGGCAAGCAAATAAAGTGATCAGGCATCACCTGGTAGAATTGAATAACAATAGTAAAATGAGAAATTACTGAACTTACAAGGTACCCAAAGTTACCCTCTCTGTACACAGGAGCAAAAGGGGACAGTTATGATGCCTGCAAGGCAGAGAGGGGAAATCTGGGCAAGAGGGATGTCCTTCCAAGCTTTTGGAAGTCAGCTTCCAAAATCTCCAAATGCCTTTGAATCTCTGAATCCAAAATGCCTTTGGAGTCAGAGATGGGCTTTACTTGAGGAGGGAGATACACACCGCCAGAAGGGCTGGTGACCAGGTCTTGGAGTAAGTGTGGGAAGTACAGCCTTTTTAGGGTAAAAGAGAGACTCTTTTCCCAATCTTTTTCTCTCTGATCATGAAAAGGAAGAAGAAACTGAGGGCGTTTTGGCCCACAAATCCTCATGTCCTTGCTAGGCCTCACTGGTGGTATCTCCACACAATGAGAAGGCTGGAGAAACGGGGAACTGCTCTGCACACTCAGCCTTGAGGTGCTGTGACCAATAGTGGGATGCACCAAAATCTGGTTTTAATATCAAATCAAATGAAGACCACTTGGTCCTGAACTACGTACTTGCAAGTCTGATCTCTGTATGCAGTAAATTGGCTGAAAATCTAATGAAGAACGAAAATTTAACAAAAACCCCCAAACAAAAAACCAAAAGTGAGGAAAAAAAATACATATATATATATTAATAAAGAAGGAGATTATTAATAGATTTGCAAAGGCAGCTATTAGAACCTGCACTTTTTAGGTTATTCAGAAAAGAAAAGCAGTGTAATGACAAAGTTTGTTAATGATACAGAGGGATCTAATTGCAGTGGAGAGCTAGGAGACAGAATTACATATGAAATTCCCTGTCAATAAATATAACAGCATACAGTAATAAAAAAAAATAATTCTAACTATAAATGCATAATAAAAGCCTCTATGATATCGGCTACCAACCAGGAAAAAAACAACCCCAAACTAAGATTCACTGTGGCTGGTAATCTAGAGCTGAATTTCAAGCTCATTGAAAATCAGAAAGTATGTAGCACAGTAGGCAAAAGAGACTGAGCACAGAAAACATTATTATGCCACTGTAAGTTCTCATTATGCCATGAACTGAAAACTGTATGCAGTTATGGTAATTTCATCTCAGAAAGAGAAATAGCGCAGGAAAAGGTATAGCAAAAAACAATAAAGAAAATGAAAAGTATAGTATAGCTTCTGTCTGAGGAGCCGTGAAATAGCCTAAGATTTCCTGCTTGGGAAAGAGAGGATTTAGAGCCATATAAAAATCACTAGTATCATGAAGAAGGAGAATATTTATTCATTGTGCCTCATAATACATGAACATGCAGAAGACCAAAGTAGAAATACAAAACAGAAATAAATTATTTTTTGTTTGTTTTTTTGGCTTATGCATGTAAAAAATAGAAGCTATAATGCATAGTAAATATAAGTTATACACTACAGAAAAGTTCATGACTTCTGATAAAAGAAAAAACACACAAAAAGTTTGTCAAGCGAAGTACCTGAAGTCATTCTTGTGACTTGACAACGATTTCCTCTTTGCTGTGGGGACCAGTTTTATTATCCCTTTAGCAAGCTAATTTCTTTTCTCCTTTACAGATTCTGACATATGTCAGATATGGTCATTATAGTTTACCGTCAGTAAAAACATGTAATACTGTAAGGTTGTTAATATCCTTTCTTTAAAAGACATTTAACGTGTTACAAAAATTGTGATACTGTCTGGCAGTATTGTAAGATCTCAATACGTTAGATACTTCAAACTATAAAGTTAGGTTGGGAAGTTGTTCGTTCAGACATCCAAAGTCTTGCTAGTTTTGTGAAAATATAATTGGTTCCTAAGATACGAGCCCAAACTTTGTCAATTTGCCTTAATTTGTTGTTAGAAAACATAAACCAGCATGGAGTAACTTTACGTTCTATTCCTCCTCAAAAAGTAGCTGCTTTACTAGTGCTCATCATAATACAAAGAAGGGCTTTTACTTGTAGCCAAAAGCAGGTTTTAGCTTGGTTGCATTTGTATTTGGTTCATTTCCAGTGTTGAGCCTCAGATCAGCTGAGCCTCTTCCTCAAGGATGAGAAAGGGGAAATGACAGGATCCGAACTGATCCAGGTATACAGGCTTACTTAAAAGATCTGTATTATCTGCACCCATTTGATTTACATCAAATCCAAACCAATTTAAAAACCAATTTAAAATGCCCAACTTCATCTTTTTGTACTATTTTGCATTGATGAATAGTCAATAAAACAGAGAAATAGGATTTTTCAGGTATTTATAGTATAATTATACTACTTTACTGTAATTTTGTTAATGGCTTTTTAATATATTAATGATCAATGTTAAATTCTTATTAGCTGTTATGGTAATCCATCACCTTCACCACAGCGTCATTCCAGAATGACAATAGCTATCAAATTTACAACTGCCCGCTAGAAAGAGAAGAGGGTTTAAGCCTAAAAATATTCCTAGCATAGATGTTATTTGAAGGATATCAGAGCCATGATATCTAGCAATTGTGATCTGTGAGTCTGCTGGTCTTCAAAATTTAGTAGGCTGAAAAATATTATACCATATTGATTTCTACATAATATAAGATGTTTGTTTCTTTGGAATGAAAACAAATAATCTAAAGTGTAAAGCTTTGGACTCTTCTTTTTGCATAGGTTTTTCTTTCCCTAACGGATTTTTTCCCCCGCCTCTCCTTTTCCAACATGGAGTTGTTCTATATGGTAATTTCATTGCCCTTTCAATCCTCCCCTGAAATCATTTCTGCTCTCCATCCCCAAAGAACAGAAATAAATAAGATAGGTGGCAGATACCTTATACATCCTTTACTCCCCTCCCTTAACTGGAAGTGTCTTGAAAAGAAGACATGAAATGAGAAAAGTCCATCCCACAGGACATGGCAACCCAGAAAACCCTAGCCATTATTTTTGGTCCTGAATTAAGATAGTTTTTTCCCAAACCTCAGGTTTTTTTAGGACACAAGAATTTCCATTTGCTAGCCAACTCTAGTGAAAAGCTAATTTTCTCACTACAGGAGGTCCTTTTGAAAACAATATAAATTAACCACATTGTATTCCTGATGCCTTTTAGATTTAAGGTTCTAGTATAGTGTTTCCATTTAAAGAAAAGTTGCTGGTGCTCATTATAGCCATGAGCTATGAAATCTGAGGCAGTATGGACAATGACTTTTGGCAACCAGTCTGCTTACTGAATAGTAGGAGGTATGTTTTCATTCCTGGTGTAGACAGGACTAAAAATATTTTTGATATTATTATGCATTGTACATAAAGGGCTGAAAAATATTTTGTCCCACCAATAAAGAAAAATACTTTATCATCAAGAGTCTAGAGAGAATGACTACTGAGATGGCTGTACTTTTTGGTGGGAATGAACCATTAACAGTATCATTTGGAATCCCATTTTGATGCACCTGTAAAAAAGTACTGGGAACAAACTGAGAAAGTATTTCTGGAATGTAACTGAAGATGTGAAAAGCAAAAATTGATCAAAATTGCTGTTGTATCAGGTGTTCCTTTGAAACTAGAGAGAAAAATAACATTTAATGGACGCTGAGTAGTTTCTAAACCTACTGGAGGACCTAATTAAGTCCACTACCTTCAAAGAAGGGAAAGTAAAAATTAAATTTGTTTCCCAGGTTGGTGAAATTGGGGGGAAGAAAAGTCTGCATCAGAACTTTTCCTTGCAATTGACCATTTTTCATTATAATACTCTTATTTCAGAATTCAGGAAGCTTATCTTTCAAAGGACTTGTGTACAGTGTATTTCTACCTCACCTCTTTGTCCCCTTTCTCTCTATCTCTATAATAGTCATAATGCGAATACGACCATTATAGTTGATAGACTTCTCCACAGTATTTTCCAGAGATACCTCAATTCCAAACTCATCAACTGGTCTCCTGATTTTATGATGATACTTTCCTATTCAGCATCTGTAGCCTGCCTGGAAAGACATAACCCAAAGCTGGAAACTACTGTTTCTAAGTACACGAGTACAGGAAAAATAAAATTAATGACTCGAGCTCATGCAGAGATCCTCCCTTGATTTGAAATCTAATTCAGGTCTATTTCCTTTACCAGCTACATGCAAAAGCTTTTAAAAAATCTTTAGCTATACATCCAATTAAGCTGACAGTGTTTCAAGGTTTGGAAGTTGCCAGGAAGGCACCGACATTTATTTAAATACCATAGGTATTTATTTAATGGAACTAAAATTTAGATTTGTCTCTGCACATGGAATCATCCAAGTTTAGCTTCTGCTGTGGAGGGTACAACTCTGAGACCACTCTTTTGGCAAAAACTTATTTCAGTGCATTATTATTGAGAACTGTCACATCTCTCTGATAAAACAGCATTATCCAAAGATAAACAATTCAAGCAGAATGAAAATGGTTATCTGCCATTTAGCTGCGGACAAAAAGGTGCACAAGGAATGAATCTAAGAGTACAACTTCCAGCGGGTTGAGCCTCTCAGGACTGCTCAGAAGTGGAGGGTTAAATGTTCCAGACTGAACCAGTGAACCCAAAGTAAATCTTCGTTGCCTGTTACATGTCTGTGTCTTGCAGGAGAAAATTCATGGAAGAAAACAAGTTCGTATTTTGTGGCGGTCTTAGCAAAGATGCTAATAATACAAAATTAAGGTTGTTGAATGCTCTTTAATAAACTGCAGTTATATAGCTGGAATACCAAACCCAACTGCTTTGGCTAGACAAATATCTCACTGATTCATCTTGCCTCTTCCATTTTCTCTTAGCTCTCTTAGAGCAACACTTTACAATGATCCTCCATACTAATCTAGATTTTCCTCACTTCTCAATCTAATGAAATTTTGTTTTTGAATCTCACCACTGGCTCCCCCTTATCCAAAGTGCAATTTTGCATCGTGAGACAAACTTTCCACAACTACAGTGATGTTCAAGTTGGACCATTTATTTATTCTAGTCTTAAAAGGTGTTTGTCATGGTTGAGATCTAGTGCGAAACTCTCACAGATAAGAACTACCCACCCTGGAAAGCCTAGAGCTGATAAAGAGTGAGCTAGAGGGTGGGAGAACCACTATATTCAGAGATAACAGAAGTTGTTTACAAACTTCCCTAAAGTTCAAGGGCATTTCATTTAAACCTACTGGATTTTGATACAAAGTATAATAAAAAAGCTAGCAGGAAATATCATAAATCAGAGTAAGAAAAAGAAGAGCCTAGAGTGGAGTGAAGGCTAAAAGTAAAGAGTACACGGTATGAGTTAAATTGGTTTTAATGTAGATACATACAGCCTAAGGCACACCTCTCTATTTATGTTTAGTGGCTGATTTACAATATGCCAGAGATAAAACTCCAGGCATTTCTAATTTCAACATAAGAACTTTTCCTCATTCAAGAGAAACAAGCAATTATGGTAACAGTGAATTTGAAATTCTCTGCCAACAGACTGTTCCTAAAATAAGTAGTTTCTAAAAGCATCAACAAATATCAGTGGTGAAATATAGGCTGAAGTCAGCAGCCTGAAAACATATTCAAATTCAGTATAAGTAATTATTTCCATAAAAATAATATTCACAATCCTACTGTACGTAGGATTTGCATGTGAAAATTCTACATAAATTTGGTTGGGGGTATAACATATATATATATGCACACACACACGTGCATGCATATACATGTACACATGCATATATATATATAAAATACACCTGTGTGTACAGCCAAGTTTAACATCCTTAGTAAGTATTCACACTGTTCATAATCTTTGGAGATACTTAAAACCCAAGCAGACAAGGTCCTGAGCAACCTGCTCTTGCTTGGCCCACTTTGAGCGAGGGGTTGGACCAGAGCCCTCCAGAGACTCTTTCCTACCAGGAAGTACATCAAGATCTAGCCCTTCTGGATATGCTGTTTCAATTGCTCTTACCCCTTTGTTACTCCGTTTTGTCTTTTTCCTTTGTAAAAGGAACAGAACACCAACATAAAAAACATCTTTTAATTGTTCTCTCCAGACAAACAAACAACAGAAAATGGAACCAGATGACTAAAAGAAAAAAGGAGAATACTCTAAAATATATCTCCTTTCTGAGAAAAGAGAAAGCTGTTCCTAAGTTCTCTTCCTCCTCCTGCTGCTGCCCTCTTCAGGGAAGCTTTATATCAAAGAAGATACATTTCTGCAACAAAAATAATGTTAAAAACAATGGAAAAATTTAATATAAAATTCAGTTTAACACTTCTGACAATAGAAAAAAGAATTAACTTCTGAGATTTATGAAAAAGCCAAAATAAGCATCCTTCTATTATTCTACTGCCTAAAGAATAATTTAAAAATTGATTTTAAGCTCAATTTAAAAGAACTACTATAAACCTTGCCTATTCAAAAGTAACTCAAGCAGTTATCTTTGTTTTTACCTTTCTTTTAGGAGAAAATTCATTTCTCTTTGTGTTACAGAGATCTTCATGAATTAGGCCCAAATATACAAACTTCTTTTGTTCAAGTGCTCTGATTAGGGAATTTAACATGGAGGTCAACAGGTACAAGGTTCAAAAGAAAATAACTTTGCAGGCACATAAATTTATGCTGAGGGAAAGCTATTTGAATAATTTCTATTACATGAATGCAACTACTTGCATTAATTTTTCTCCAGGTTGCAGATCTAAATTCATGTGCTTAATTGTTCAAAGAAGTCATCTAACTACTTGGACTATTTTCTTGTTTCATATTAAGAGCTGTAACATTTCTGAGGGGCCAAAGCAAGGTCAAAGACTTTAGATGCTCATTTTCCATGTTCATTATTGCTATATATATCTCTAGAAAAGATTTCTGAGGGTTTTTTTAGACAGTAAAATTTCTGCAAATTCATTTTATTTAACAACAATATCTTAAAAAACAAAACCAGGTTAGCATAATAGAGAAATTCGACTAAGCAGAAGAAAGAGTTGGACAGTGATTTGTCTTCAGGACTTTAAAATAAACCTTCTAAATCAAAAAGGCGGGCAGCTGTGTTACATTTTTTAATAGTCTATAAGAAACTTCAGAGTTAAAAGAGAAAATATTTTCTAGGTTCTATTCTGTTGTCTACCCTATAGTTCAGCTTTCTCAGCTGTCAATTATTTTCATCTGCAAGTGAGGTCAGATGAGGTCATTATATCCTTTAAAACCCGGAAGACACTGCTGCAGAAGACAACCCCTTGATATGGAATAAATATTTTTATTATTTGGTATTTTCTCTTCTATTTAACTGGAGTACTTGTTAATACTAAGTATGTACACACATACTTGCTGGAGCAAATATGGGAATACAGTGCAGTAAAAGCCACTAACGCTAAATCCCTTGAGATGTCAAAGTTCCAGCACAAATTTCACAGGAGTGACACAGAGACTCAGCCATTCAGATTCCTCTCAACTTCTCAGTCCCACCACCTACCAACCACAGTTCTCTCAGCTCAGGGCACCAAACTGGAGAAGGCTTGTCCATAAGGAAATGAATGACTGTGATTTTAAAATTCACCCTAGAATATACCCAGGAACAATTTGCTGCCTACCAGCTGTTCCCTGTCCCCTTCAGACCCACGCTTTTAACAACCCAGAGCCACTTCTGGCCGGCATGAAAAACTTTCTTTCATCCGAATGGCAGTAAAAGTGTACAATTCTCAACCTATTGCAGAGGATATATTTGACCCCATTCTGGAGTATTTACTGGTTCTTCACACCCTTTCATGCCACAAAGCCATTTCATTACTCAACAATCATTTTGCAAAAATATTCAGTAAAAACACAGTTAAAAACTTCCTGAACTATGTAAACAGTTGATTCTTGTTTAGTTACCAATCTGGCCAATAACCGTATGAAACCTTCATGATACACGTAAGGAAAAAAAGAATCTCTCATATTATTCCTAAGCAACAACTGTCCTTTTAGATTTTCAGAAAGACAAAGGATACTATATAGATTGCCACGAAAAACACTTCTGATGTCCATAACAATTAAATAATTAAATCACACCTTTACATAAAATAGCAGCAGCTCCATTCACACATCAGTTAAAGACAATATCCCGAATTTCCCTTTAAACTCCTTAATAGCAGATTCTTATTTTAAATAGTTAATCATTTACTAGGTTAAGAAAAAGACTGAGTAAATTCATACATCTCCACCGAAAATTATAGTCAGCTGACATTTACTGAATCTTGTTTTCCCTCTTCTAAACGCTAGCCCAGCACACCCCAAAATGCATTTCTAATCAGAGGTTACTAAAAATAACCTAATCTAGCTAATGCCAAGAAATAAACCTTGAAATTTCAGACTTAGAATGCACACATTTAAGATTATATTGTCAGTTATACCACAAATATCATCTAAGACTGAGAAAAAGTTAGAGACCAAGCCCAGAAGAGGTATAGCTGATAGATCTACCTAAAACACTCCTCACTATCATTACTGCTGGAAGGGAGGGAAGGGAAGGTGGGGGGAGATGCAAAGCATAGCCCTAAATGCCCTCCCTGTTGGCAAATGAGGTGAAAAAAGAAATCAGTCACACGTCTAGTTTTCCTATTTAATGTCCATTAAAAATTATGCAAGCAAGATCATGCAGCTCTGTTTATATATGAATGCAAATAAACAAAGTTCAGCTTATCAAGCATATTTTTAAAAGATGAAGAAAAACACACAACAAGATTTTTCTATAGATCTGGTGCATTTTGATAAACAGAATTGGCACAGTCTACAACTAAATACACATTTTTAATGATTAGCATTTTTTTACCTCCAGTTTTAGTGCCGAGATCCTGAACGCAGAAAACTCCAGTGCTGGATACTGCTTGTTTCTTTTCTGATTTTTCTTTTCTTTCCTTTCTTTTTTCTTTTTTAATTTATTTTTTGGTAGTTTAAAGTAGAGAAAGATTCCAAGACAGCCTTACCTAGACGAGGAGAATCTGGAGTTCGGACATGACCTCCCTAAAATCTTTGGTCAATAAAAGAAAAAAAAAAACAACCCCCAAAAAACCAACAACAACAAAAAAAAACCAACCCCAAAATGAAGGAGCAAACAAACAAACAAACGAGCTCAGTCCCAGTTAGTTCCTGCTAGCATAAAAGTTCAGATTTCGCTACTGAGATCATTGCTCTATTCTAAGTAGTTTCACTCAATGTGTGATTCTAACAAAAACACCCTCTGCAGCTGGAGGGAGCCTTAACCAAGCACGAGCCTGTCAAGCTTTTCCCAGTGACTTCTGTCTACTAAATTCAGACTGATGTTTTGTGAAAGGGGCCTCAACAACCAGGCCCAGATTGCCTGAAAAGTATTTCCTGCCTTTGAGAGAGAGGGAGCGGGAGAGAGAGAGACAGCGAGCCTGCCTGCCTGCGCCAGGGAGAGGGAAAGGGAGCGCGCGCAGAGATGGGGGGAAAGGAAAAAAGACGACAAGACCGAGCGTTTGAAGATGTTCAGCTTAAGGCAGTGCTCGGATAGTTCTGTCAAACGGGAAGATCTCTGCTAAAGTTACATAATGTGCAAGTATTCTCAAGCCCCTCCCTCCTGTGTTTTTTTCCTTTGAAGAAATACTTTATGCATCTCTAATGCCCCTGCAGAGATAACAGCTACCCAGAACAACAGGAGAACGCCTCCCAACACCTGGTCTTTGGCACCAGGTAGTGAGAAACAGGCAGAGCGCAACATGGTCTAACCTCAATGAACACATCGCGTTGACAAAGGGTCTAGTGCTGTTCTGACGCGCAAATAATATACACAGTTAGACAGACACCGTTTACACGCATACGCTAAAATTGTATTCCTACTCAAGAGAATAAGCTGGGTCTGAGAAAATTAATGCTACAGTTTAAACACAGTCATATTGCAGGCAGCGGTATGTGTTGCTTTACCTCTTCTGAGAATCCTCCAGAGTCACACAAATCCAGCACTGTAAAAGCAAAAGGACAGACTCCATCTTGATCATATTAGTATTTTGCTGACATAAAACACTTGTAACTACTTCGTTCCAGTTTGACAGGGTGCCTGAATCACGTCTCCAGAGTAACCCACAGCATCTACATCCTTTGCTTTATACAAATTTAGCGAATATCATCTGTTTATCTTTTCTGCTTTCTTCTGCCTCCTCTGAATGACTTCCTCTTAGCTGTTCCAGCCTGAGAACTTGGACTACCATTTGGTTTTGATTAAAACCAGACGGACAGCTCTGTAAAAGTTTGAGGGTAAGCTAATGGAAATGACTAGTATGGCTTTAATTAGTGTATCTACTAATAATAAATATTAGCTATTCATATAGCAAATTCTACTAATAAAAGCATGTAAAAAACATTTTTGGTCACTGTCTCATTTTTAGGTGAAATAACTTACTCAATTTTTATTTCATTTAATTCAATGTAAATCATAGTGGCAACGACCATGTATGACTTCCAAACTTCAGGGTGAAGCCAACTTTTTTTCTTCTTTTCTTTGAAGAAAGAAAGAAGTGTTTTTTCTAAGTGTAGTTGTCTTCCCAGGTGGGTCAGTCATACATCTTTTATCTCCTGATGACCCCTTCAGCCAGTGGAAACCCTCTTTATTAATTATAGCTCTGAGTAAATGATTTTACCATTTCTGATCAGGTTTTTGATTGGAATCTTTGGCCCTTGGCTGGTCTTCGGAGGGAGCTACAGAGATGTGGAGGTAAGACCCCATGTCCACTATGCTACACAAAATAGTGCCTGGACATTTAGAGACCAGAAAGCCTCTGTTTAGCAGGCCTGCCACAACAGGGACAGGATATTTATTCTGAAAGGAGATAGGAAACTTTCATAATTACTAACTGCTGATACATGAGCTTTCTACCAGCCTCCAACAACTGCCTTTTAACTGTTTATATAATGCCTTTATTAGCTCAAGTGAGTCTTCTCAAGGGCATTTCTTAGTCAAAGAAAAGCCAGCTCTGTACTGCCGTCTCCAGCTCCCACTAATATGGCCATATCTGGAGCTAATTTGTCAAGCTTTAGTTCCTCAGCATGTGGAACTTTGTGCTAAAGTCTGCTAAATTTGCCGAATGTGGTCTTCATTGTCATACATGTAATTTTATACATGCATTTTTCAGCCTTAAAATTACAGTATTAACTTTAAAAGTTAGTTGCAAAATTATGCAGGCCCAAATGGAAGTGGGTTTGAAATTTTTCCCAGTAGTTTTCATGTACATGGATAGTGGATGTAGACAACCTTAAGTGGAATGACTTACCAGCCTAACCTCTGCATCTTCAAAGACAGAGGTCTTTGAAGCCTGTAAAAGGAAATGGCATACGTGTGGTAAACTCTGAACAGTCAGAAGTGCAGCCCCAGAGGTAAATAACTTTTCAGAATTATTTTTAACTGTATTTGGCTAGCCCAAGATCTGAATGCATTACTTTTACTCTACTGTAAAGTGTGATTTATACTATTTTCCTGAAAGATTTCCAGTTTGGAATTCAGTTAATAAATTACATGTTGCAAAGGGACACGCTTTATTTGCAATTATGCAATTGCATAAATTTCACAATTTTGAAATTTATTTTTATGGGAATCAAAATAAAACAAAAAGCTTTTAGTTTCCTTACAGTTAAAATTTACTAAGAATATTGGGTTTGATACTACCAAAAATTGGTGAAAAGTCCAGTTTGAAACACCCTGTTCCAAAAAAATGAACAGGTTTTTCAAGATAGAATTTTAATAGAAATGTTTTTTATCCAATTATTTTTCTTCAGCTAAACTTCATTTAACATTCCATCAGGAAGCTTTGATTTCAATAAAATAGTTGTGGGATTTTTCTGTTGTTGGCTTTCTCTTTTTTTTTTTTTCCCCACCCCCAGAAACTAGTCACAGGAATAAGATTTAAAAAATGTGTAAGTGAGGACATATTTAAAAGTTACAAAGGTATTAGGACACAGTCTGCTCTGTAAAAGAGGTTCACAAAGACAACTTGCTTTCCAATATTCTAACGCTTGATGAATAACTAAAAAGAGGAAAGAAGGACATTGTAGACAATGTCTGTCCATTTGCTGTCTGAGAAAGTTGGGGACAGACTCTCTCCTGCATATCTTTTCCTGCTACTGCACCTACAGAAAGAAAAAGAATAACCAGAGTTTGAATACCTGTTCTAAGTTGCTTTAATAAAACTCTATAATGATAACAACAACAATAATAATAATAAAAAGCATATATCAGTGTTTTATGGTGAAAAAAGAAAAGGACGAACACATGGAATCAGACCATCTAAGTCTGAAAATCTTAATAATTCTGTTGGGTCGTGGGCAAGGAATGGAGGAGTAACAAGAAACAAGGTAATTCAGTAATGAGAGAAGTCAATGACATTGCTGTACTTTGTACGCAGTGATAAAATTAAATTGCATTCAGACTGGCTATACTACAATGTTAGAATTTACCTCCTTGCTGTTTCTGAGCTTAAATCAAACACAAAGATGGTCTTTTTTGCTGGTACTTCCGTAGCTCAGAAAACCATATGGCTCAAAGCTAGGCCATAAATCTGGTTTTCAGACAACTCTAATTTCTGTTTAGGTCACGTTAGATGAAAAATCATCATATTCTATTACTATTATAACTATATTTTATTTCTAAAATCATTATAAAATGAGAATAATGTAGAAAAAGTATAATATATATGATGTTATTTATCCCAAAATATAAAATATTTTTTTCTTATTAGCATAGTACACTCCATGACATATTATGGAAAGAGAAACAAATAATCTATTTACATGATCCTGTGTAAAATGAACTACCAAAACAATTAAAAAAGTAAGAAAAATTTAAAGTAGCCAAGCAATTTCTGTTGTAGTTGTACACAGATATTAGTATAATACTGATACAGATATTTTCAGCCATATTATTTTTTTTTTGTCTGAGGATGTGATTGCTCTTTCTAGACCTAGAACTACACGTGGTGGTAGGGCTTCTCCATAGCTCAGTTCTTGTTCAGTCATCTCTCTACATAAATTGATGAGAATTTGGCTGAATCATGCAGTTGGTTTATAAAAGATCATTAACATACAATATAGCTATGGTTTATTGCATACAAAATGCAAACTTCTTCAGTGAAACAGGATCACCAGGGTTTGTGGAGTAACCTAATCAGTTTTCACGCTTAAAAAGCAATCCTGCTGAGAAAGCAATATGTACTAAAAGAAGAGGAAAAAAACCAAACCAACCACACCTGAAGCCTTACTGTCATTTCTCTTCAGCAGCAGAAGTTGCCAGATGCCTTGTAGAAAAGCATGAAAGTTTTTCCTGACATCTTCTTTTTTCTTCCCTAAAGAGTATAGTTAAACCTGACAGATTTCCCCTAATGGCTGAAGTATAAGGAAAAAAAATAAATCTATTTTGTTCAAGTATACCTGGAAACTGCTGAAAGTACAGTAAGGCAGAGGCAGACCGCTCCATTTTTTTAACCATTTTCAAAGTTCCAACATTTGCTTTTGCTTCACAGTAGAATTACCTGATTTCATTAAGTATTTCATACTTTCACATTTCCTACTGTATCAAATATATTATTTTGTTCATGTCGAGACCTTTCATGAAGTTTTGGATGTGATGAAATCATCATGAATAAAACACAAGAGGAAGCAAGGGGAAGCATTCCTCAGGCGTACACAGACTGGTACAATACAGAGGCTGGGGGCAGTGGCCAGGTATGAGAGAAACTCAGATTTCATGTAGTGCTTGTGTTCAGGGACATGAGCATGTGTCCTAGATCCTTTGCTAGGTCCTAACGCACTGGAGTGCAGCATAAATGTGTTGCATGAAGAAGTCTAAACAAGGCTCTTTACAATTTCCCAGTTCCACTAACTCTACAAGTGGTTATTTCAGCAAAATGACATTCGTTTGAATATGTTAAGACTACATCTATATGCAAAACTCTTCACTACCAAGCCTTTATGAACAGGATATAATTTAAACTACTTGAGAAATGTCCTCATCAACCTTTAGACAGACACTTCAGGACTCAAACTCACAAGGAGAAGCAACAACATCTGTGTGTATCACTATGAGAAATAATGCATAATTTTTAAAAAAATTACCAAATAAACCCAATTCTAAATAAGCTGTTCATTTGGAATTTGCTAATTACATTTCTACAATTTGGAATATTGAATTCTAATTGTCAAAGAACCTAAACTTCTCAATACTTTAGACAGAAACATTTAGCTCCTTGTTTAAATACCTTTAGTCTTGCATGTGCTTATACACCTTCCTGTTCTTAGTGACATGTTAACAAAGATTATCAAAGGGAAAGAAGAAAATTAAGGCCATTTTGGTTTTTGTTCAAAAATTCTAATTTTTCCACAGAAGGTAAAGTCTGAAATCTGAAGCTGCTTCTGAGGCAGGCACAAGCACCAAAATAATATGCCAAAGAGGACTAACATTGATTAAAAGAATGAAATTAGTTCCAAAATGGGTAGATGATAATCCTTATGCAGTTAACCTATTTTTAGTACTGTTTGTTCTATTTCCTGTTTAGTACTTTTTGATCATTCAAATTCAGGTCTGAATGATCAAAAGCAGGATTTTGTTTATACTGTATTAGGCCATTTGAAGTCTGTGTGTCAGAGTTGCTTACATTTTCCCCGACATAGATTGCTAACCATTGCTCCAAACACATCTCACTTCTTTACAAGTTTCAAATATTGGTAGGAATTTTTGTGTTAGTATTTTAAAACCTTTTCTTCATGAATTGTCATATGAAGTCCTTTCAGGCTACTCTATTTTAGCAGGAGGAAGCATTTTAGAAACACCAAAGGTGGATGCAATTAAATGTCCTAAGGGGAATGAAACTTTCCCCAAATTAGCTCTCAAGTGTACCTGTTGGTGGACATGCTGGTTCATGAGCACACCTTTTCTTGTGTCGGCAAACAGATGACAAAACCTGTAAGAGTACAATTACTGCAGTCCCCATGGAAATAAAAGCTGTCGCAATCTACAGCTTCAGGTTTCTAGAGAAGTAATACTAAAGTTCAGCAAGACATTGCAAAGCTATTTGGTCAATACTGTTAAACAATGATGTAAACTGAAGTTAAACTGCAGTTTCAAGAGCTAATCGAAGAATAAGTGGTTCCAGTCTCACTGGAATACGCTATCCAGAGTTTGGCCTTGCTTCTACCTTTTAGTAATCGATCAGCATATCTGTCATAACTTGGCAAGAAACTCAGAAAGCTGTGTATTGCTGAACTATAGCCTACATTTCCTGTTGTGAAGACTCTATCTTCTGTTCTGGGCGTGTTTTTCAAGCAATTATTAATTTTTAAACCAAGCCCTTGAAGGCATTTTTTTTTTTGTTTTAAAGACCACAATTTTCAAGCAAAACTAAAGCGTGAAGACGTAAGTAACTGCCCTCTGTTTCCAAGTACTGTACAAAGGTACTGTGGTTACAACATGAATTAAAGATGATCATGTGGGTGCGGGTGGTACATTTTGTTTCCATAGAGCTGACAGGAACTGGTAAAGCAGTATACATGCTTCCATATGGTAAGTATTAAGGCTAGTGCCATTAAATATTGACTTTGAGTAGGCAATATACAGTCAGGTTCTTCAACAGTCTTCAGCTCTCAGTGAAGACAATTCATTCCTTAAATCTCATTTATATGAATGTTCTTGGAAAGACATTGAAGTACATTTACTTGAAAAGTCACGTTTTGTTGCTGTTACTGTTCTTGTGATAGGATCAAAATAGCAGCGCTAAACTCAGGGGAGATACTTCAATTTGCAGCAGTTGAGGATGTGGTCCATTTGTTCCAGACTTTTGCAAACTATTTGGATTCATCCTTCATAATTGCTTTCAGACCTGGGAATGACATGTTCCCGCAATGGATGTTTCTGTTCAGCATAACCTACATGAGACCTTTCAGACCTAGAATCATAGAATCATTTAGGTTGGAAGAGACCCTTCAGATCATCGAGTTCAACTGTAAACCTAACACTGCCAAGTCTATCACTAAACCATGTTCCTAAGTGCCACATCTACATGTCTTTTAAATACCTCCAGGGATGCTGACTCAACCACTTCCCTACCGGGCAGCCTGTTCTAGTGCTTGAGAACCCTTTCAGTGAAGACTTTTTTCCTAATATCCAGTCTAAACCTCCCCTGGCACAATGTGAGGCCGTTTCCTCTCATCCTCTACTGATTTGTTGATGTTTTGTCTCTGTGTTTATATTTACTGTAAATTATTTATTTTTTTACACCTATTCAAAATGAAATCCAAGAACATAAAAGCTTTTGATCCACTTCCTAAATGCTCATTCTGTGGTTGGATACATAAGAACATTCAATAACATCCAGGAGCTTATCGTTCTCTCTCATGGTAGTAACATGCAAGGTTGCAGTAGGTGAATAGAGAAACAGAGTCCTCTGCCCAACTTCTGGGAGTGCTTGCAGTAAGAAACTATGGCATCGGACTTCTTCCTAGGAATTAATCTAAAAAGAATTAACTGAGTACCAAAAGAATTTAACAAGTACAGGAAATGCTCAGCAGAAAGTCTTATGAACCATTAGGCCAAATTCAGTTCAGACAGGTATATTTCATCAGTGTTATTCAGTACCAGGGGACAAAAATCTACATTAGTAAAATTATTACCATGGCTACATCTAAAGGGAATGGATAAGATAACTAAATTCTTAATCAACTTGCAGACTATTTGCAAAAGAGTGGATTATGAGCACAAAAGTAAAACCATTGTATATTCAATTGCTGTTGTTATTTTTGTTCTTCTTACTCAGTATAAAGGCATAAAATTCTTATGCTGCTGTTTGTAGTATTGTTTTCTCATGGTGTTCACCTTATATTATACAAAATATTCTACATGCATTATATGGCTATTAAAACCACACAGCTATTTCCAGAAAGAATTAGGGATTTAAAGACCATCACATTTATACACGGTTGTATCCCTTAACCTCATCATTGCCAATGAATAATTGCTGAAAATACTGAACTTTTTTCTAGTTGTTTCCAGCTTCATATGTGACTCAATGAAACATCAAACACTGAGAAACAAAGTTATAGTTGTAATTTATAACAAAGGCTATTTCTAGATTATTCAGCTACTGCATGCCTATCTGTGAAAAAAGTTATTCGTAGACCCCTATAGAATATTTCAGTGATAGCTAAACACACATTTAATAATGAAGCAAGTGCTTTGGTGATCATTATTAGCAAGAGACTATGACAAACTAGCCATTATAGTCCACTATTAATTTTGTATCAGAGCTTAAAAATCAGAAAATTTAAACAAAACCTAATAAATATAAAATCATATATAATATAATATAAAATAAATAAATACTAATAAAAAGAGGTATAAGTTATGTATGTTAAGTCTCCTGGTTCTAACGATCCATCTGCAACTATCTATTGACTTTATGTGCTGCAGCCACTCCAAAGCACTTGACAGACTGAGGGACACAGAGCTGACGAGAACCATCCAAATTAAGATACAGACAGAAGTGATCTTAAGCTTAACTCAAGGGATGTCCGGTTAGGTTAGGTTATGGTTATGCGGAGGATGGCCAGTGGACTCCATCTTGCAAAGTGCAAAATCTTAAAATACTACTGCTGTTAAGGAGGACATTACTCAACCCTATATATGTTTGGTGAAATACACATTTTATTTGAATGTCTAGGGAGTACTCTTCACTCATTAAAGTTGTGCCAAATATTCTATATAAAAAACAAACAAACAAACCAAAAACGTGTTGCACTAACTTATCTGTGGCTTCAGTAATGCTAATCTGCTTTCTAGATTAGTTCCCAGTCCACTGAAGCTCATGATTTTAAGATGCACACCTGGCTGAGTATGTGGTGCTATTGCCAGTTTTCATTCTGTACAGCGTAAAATGACAAGACCCTGTTTGTTTTGCATTTGGATATGTACACATTTTAACATTTCTGCAGAATCTATAAAGTTTGTGCAAACCCTGCCTTTATTTTCTTTTTTGCAAAATACCCTAAAAATTTGCTCTTTCAATATCACAGTTCATTCCATTAGTAATCTGTTTCATCTTCAGAGTCAACAAGAAAATACTTATAGTGGTACTGTGTTTGTTCTTAAAACAAACCAAGCAAGGCTGTTTGTCTGTTTCCTGAGAAAATACTTGGGAGACTTAAATATAATTATCACTGTTTTCTTGTGGAAACCACCGATTACTCAAAATAAATTCAGACTTTCCAAACAATAGGGAATTATTGGATTACTTCAGACAGATTCTTTCCTGGTGTCATTTTATTTAGTGTCATTAACCTTAGCTGTGCTGTGCTGCCTTCAAGCAGTTGCATAATCATCAGAAGAAATATATTATTTGATAAATGTTCATTTACACGACAATGTAAATTATCATATATGATGATTTGAATGATCAATCTATTAAAAACACAGGATTCATTCAGCTCAAAATTGTAAGTTTTGAATACAGAGAGAACTGCACAGATACTGCATCCAGTGAGAGGTCCATGTTTCTAAAAGGATAAACTTACATTCCAGAAATAAATTTAATTTGGTCCGAATTTATAGCTTTAATATATTTATAGCTTTTGATTCTGTCATTATGGAATCAAATTTAGGAGTTACTGCCTCAGAGGTGAAGATTTCTGTGTTTTTTAGACAAAGACCAGGAGAAAAAGAAAAAAAAAAAGAATTAAATATATATTTTTAGCAGAGAAAAATCCTTCTATAATTTGTATATTTACTTAGAAGGAATCTTTCAACAAAAGGAGCAAAAGGGGTATTTTCACAAAAAGGATTAAGCATCAGAGACATACTATTTAGGTAGGAAATGAGAATAGGCTTATAACTTCAGAGTACAGGTACTATTGGTACACAGATAAATACAAATTGCATTTCTTTTAAGGTTTGTAGCAGCTAGATATATTTAGATGTATTTGGATACTGAAGTATGTACCAAACACTACATTTATAAGTGGCAACTTATAAATCCTAATTAGATAAAGTAAGAAAGTCTAAGCTAGCATTCCTTTTCCATTGAAAAGAACAGTATAAAATAAAAGGATCTTCAGAACAATTAAGTACCTACAGTACTAAGCTTAGAATGTATAAAGTGTCTCTCTACAGACATAAGGTGTGTTCTTTGTCAAAGATGGAGTCATTCTCATTTCTGTGAAGTACAAGCTCACATCAGTACTGAATTTTTCTAGTATCCCGTGGACAGTCTAATTCTTCATGCCAACAAAAAAGCTCTGAAAAAAGCTAAGATGCCACACTTCCCTAACAAATAGGTATTACAAAAGTATCTTATCTTAACTTCCTTGATTTTATGAAACATATTACTCATTAATCAAAGGCAGAAGCTCCTCAACAAAACACCACAATATGAAAATCTCTGTTACATCAATATTACTGAAATTTAATACAAGTTAGATACAAGAAAACTGGAGTCTGTGAATGACCATACATGTTATTAGGATTTTACACAACAGAAGAACAGTGGTCTGTTTCTAGTGGTTTTGTCAGTAGACATATAAGCTCTTAAAACTGGTAAGAATGAAAAGCTCCCACATCCATCCAAACTCAAAAACTTTCAAAAACATGTATAGAATGTGCTGGTCCTTAGCGCTAGAGGAGAAAATGTTTATATAAAATGCTTTTTAGATATTTTAGCTATAATGAAAGTTTCTCAGAAAAATAAAAAAATTGTAACATGATAGGAACTAAAGCAGATGCACAACCACCATGCAAATCACTTCACAGCATAATACCATTAGACATAAGGTTTTTTGCTATCTCAATTGAAAAAAACCTTAAAAGTCTCTACTAATTAAAGAAATAATCACTAAATTATCAATTGAGACATATAGTGGCTACACATAATTCATAAAAAAATGAAATATCCTTTTAATAACAAGAGTATATTGACACTAACTTATGGACCAGAACCTGCCTTTAAACTTGAAATGACGGGGTATGTGGGATATGGATGAAATTTGGCCATGTGTATCAGTACAGTTGCTATGCGTGCCAACCCACAGAGCTGAAAAACATGTAAATTGATTCTGGTGTTAACACCGAGGTTGTCATTGTGTTACTTCAGGTGTTTGTAGTGTTGAGTGTTGCCTCAGACTGGGTTTTAGTAGGAAACAAAAAGGAATTCACTGACCGTCCGCGTCCCCAGACTGTATGGGGGCACAAACCCCTGTACACGTGCCTAGAGTGAAGGCTCGTTGTCTCACCCTGCCCTGGTGCCTGCGGTCTGTAGCTTCCTAGACAGCTCCGAGAAAACAGTTTTAGGTCCCCCTGCAACTTGATTTGCTTTTGGAAAATTCAGCCTAGATGAGAATATGAAGGAATCTAGTCAGTGAGCTCAGTCTGTTAACAGCAGCAAACAAAAATAATTTAAACATTTCAGGCATCAATCTGGAGAGTATTTTGTACTCTACAATGAGTGTGTTTTCTAATCTTTGAGCTGCTCTCAACTATGACTGTGATGACAGACCATCCCTTCCCTTCTAAAGCTGATTTCTGAGGTTTTTAATTTACAGTTTTTACTTAAAGAGAAGCAGAAGAAGAATTTGGTTTTGGAATTTGCTTTAACGTGAAACTCTGGTAAAGATATAAATATATAAATTCCAGATGACACATACAATAATCTCAGAAATGCCATTTAATTCCCTATTGATAAATTTTATATATGTTTTTATGAATATTTTTGCAGTATTCAAAAACTTACTACCTACGTTTTCCAAAAAAAGAAAACCCAAATCAACAACCATATAAATCAGCACAGGTTTGGTTCCAAGAATTGCTTTATTTATAGACTAGAGGTTCCCAGTTGTGTATAAAATTTCCATTAGTACCATACTCGGTGTTGAGATCATAACATTTACAAAAGATGAAGAAAGAATGACATGCTACAAGACATTGGCTGGATTTCAGACAGGAAATAGGATCTGGGATGCGTCTGCTGAGAAAGAATTACTGAAAAACTAAGTGTGGTGTAGATGCATGTTTTTAATTTTTATTAGGAATTCAATAGGTGTAGTTTTTAAAAATACATAGGAAATAGTAACCATAAAGATAAATGGGATTTTGTGGGAGAGAACCACTTTAGTATAATACTTTACTAACGTTACAGATATAAAAAGCCTCCAGGGTGCTGAGATAGACACTCAAACATTATATAAATGTTCATACAAAAGTATATATGAAATTGCATGTTACTCTTCTTTAGTATTCCTATAATTTTATTCTGAATTCTCATGAATTAAGGAAGGTCCCAATTAGTGATTCACATTATCTAAGGCAGCACACTGAGGACAGCCTTTCCTCCATTTTTAATTAGATGTATCAAGGGTTATTAAACTAAGATGCACGCTCTGGCTTGAGTTTCTGAGTTAAACTGAACACTTTTGAGAAAACTGGAGAGTTGAAGAGAACTACCAGGGAAATCTTGCTGCTACTAGAAATCAGCTCCTGGCCACTGTGACAGACCAAATATTGGGCTAGGTGTACTTTCGGTTGACCTAGTCTTGCTGCACAGTACCACTATTCTTATGTCATGTTTTCTTATGACTGCCTCCTCCTTGTACCAAACATCCAATTACAACTTCAATAAGACTTAATATTTCTGACAATCCTTTGCCTGTTTTTATTTCCCCCTTAGAGAGATAGAAGAAAAGGCTGAAACTTAAAATATTTGTTAACATTTTAGTTGAGTGTCTATTTGTCCACTTACTAACTCATTAAAAACTGAGAAGACTTAAATTTTTTATGAACAAGCTTTTTTTTTTTTTAATTGATTTTTCTGAAAACTTGAATACTGTAAGGACTGGGTCTGCTGCAACTCAAAGAAGAGATGAGCTCCCTTGTTTTACCAGGCAAATGTGCACACTGTGTAATGAGCTGTGGATGAGGTTTCAGTGGTAGGAATGTGTTTGGCCACTCCAGCATCTGGGCCGGTGTTAAGAAGACTGCCTGTTGCTGTGTACCAAATGAGATGGCTTGACTCACCACAGATGCATGGTGAAGGTAATCCCTCCTGACTCTTTCTGTAAGGAGAAGAAAGTTGTTCATCCTCTCCAAAGAATTAGTTATACTTTCCAGGGAAAGACCTCCTCCGGTCTCCTATCCTGTATGAAGGGCAGCATGTGATCCATGGAACACAGAGCCAGATGATGCTGGAAGAAAAAGATCTGGCTTGTTTTTTCCCCTCCCTCTCCTTTCCCTAATTTCAGCAAGTATTAAAATTGCAGCTAACTACAGAAATTACCTCCCATTCATCTCCATTGGCTGCTAACACTGAAACCTCAGAACAACTGACATCAAACCCTGTTTGTTCTCTAGACCCCACTTACCTCCCTACAGCACAGTTTGAGATAACCTGTTACAGACAGCTAAGAGCAATTTCAAAACACAAGTGTGCATGTATTAAGTCAAAACTATAGAAAGCAATGACACAAATGTTAAAATATTTTTTTGTTCTAGTCCTTCTAGTTTCCAGATGGCAATTAAAAGGTTGCAGTGATGAAAGCAAGGAGGCCATCAATAGCTGCAGCAGGTTTTTCAAGTGTGGCTTCCATTCAGGAATAGGCTAGGACTCTACGGGGACAGTGCAATCACTTAATGCAGATTTTGTTAACAGATCAGGGCATATGCTCACTTTTTTTATAAATATGAGCAAAGACATATCTGCAACATGAACACTAAGTGGGTTGGGAGATCACATCCATACATTACATACCAGTGCAACCACGCTGCATACATCTCAACTTATGCTGAATTATACATTTCTTTAAAAAGCTTTATTTTCAAAGGAAAAAAAGCCAACAACCCACCAAAAACCCAACAAAACACAAACCCTGTCAACATTTAAATTAAAACTGGAGGATCTGGTTTTTTTCTCACATTAATCTGCCCCCAGAATCCAGAAGGGAAGTAAAATGCAAGTAATGTCTCCATGAGATGAAATGAAATAACTGATATGTAACTGTTGATTTTGTAACACAAATGACAAGTTGCTCTGTGAACGGCAGGGATAAGTAAGTCTAATTTCTTATGGTATTGTCTCTTACACGTAGATTCTCAATGCCTAAAAAGATTTAGGCTCTCACCAAATATTCACTCCCAGTGGCTTTTACTCTTCAACTCTCTTCAAGCCTAGTATTTGTAAACTTGCAGCAACTAGCCAATAGATTCAAAAGTTAAAGACAAGGCAGATGTACTCAGAATTGCATACATCTCACTTACTTGAGAAATCAACCTTGAAAAGACTGGAATTTAAAGAAAGAGCTGGGCCTAAACAATGTTTTTGAAAAACAAAGAAGATTAAATAACAAAAATACATCAAGACTGTTAGAAACAAAGGCCCACAAAACCCCACAAAACCAGGAAAAAACAACTGAAAGACAAAATTTCATTCACACTTTTCTAAAATGGAAATTTTAAGTTTCTTTAGTCCAAATAGATTTATTTTTAAAACATCCTTCCTTATTACTGGTCTTTAACAGCTAGTACTGTGAAAAACTGTGGGGACATGTTTTGATTCTGTTCATATAAAATTTTATGTCCAGACAAGACTTCTCCCATTGTTGAAAAAATGCCAGTGAGCCAAGACTATCAGCTATTCACAGAGCTTTTCACGCAGCATTTTCTGTACCAGTGTCTACATGATCTTGTGGTCTATTAAGTCTGGTCTTGGACCATGGTGCTTATGTCTACATTGGTAAGTAAACCTGTAGAGGGAAACAGCTGAGGAATTGAGATCTACATTACATGCATTTCAGAGGTTTTGTTTCTTTGAACTAGTCCTCCTAGCTGGGTGCCCTGGGCTGGATGTATTAGTTGTGCTCCATGTGACGCAGTCAGTTTAGTTTCATCCCCAAGGCAGGATGCTCCTTGAGCCTGCTCTGCAACACAAAGCATGGGTAGGAAGGACTGGGACATTTGCCTCAAAATATGCTCCTGATTTGCACTACCTTGCTAATGCAAATGTATTAGCAGCCTGGAAAAAAGAAGAAACTTCAGTAGGGGAGTTTCTAAAACAACCTGTCTCAAGGGGAGTTTTGTTGGTTTTGTTGGGGGGGGAGGGAACTTAGCCCTTTTTCATCTTGATTAGATGTTGGGGTGGTTTGTTGATCTGTCTTTAAAGATGAAATTTATTGAATTTATTATAATTACCATTATGATATTTTTTCACTAAAAATGCATTGCTGATTTTCAGTAGAAAATAAGATCACATGCCGCTTTCATCTTGAAGGGTTTCCATGTCCCTTTTTGTAGAATAAATATTCCATTCATCCCTTGCTGATGCTTTCTTCCTTTTTCCATTCTTGATATTTTCATTGGCAATATTTGATTCTTGCATGGTATTTTAAAATAGAGTACTTTTCTCCAAATTTAGCTTAGTAAGACATTTTTTCTCTCTCTCTCAGATTTCCTACTTTTCTTAGTCTGACTGCCATGATTGTTCAGAGCTTCCCAGCTGCTTGTCCTTCTAGAAATGGCAAAACTGACAATGGCAAAGACTGTTTTCACAGCTTTTTTCAAGACTGTATATTTAATTTGATCAAAACCACGATAAGCACAACAGTAGGCTTTGAGTTTCTGCAATATTTGAGAAACAATGATTGTTCCTCAGAGGCGACTGATTTCAAAGTACAAGGGAGAAAATAAATAAAACTTACCGAAGTAAATAATATCATGACATCCAATTTATTTCTCATTATGAGTGTGAGATTATTCAAAGATTTGAAGGCAATAGAAACTTTAGATAAATAGAAACAAACTCTGCTTTATTCCCATACTCCATCGTTTATATGAGCAACTCCAATTAGTGTTTCTATATAAACATAAATTTGAAGTTGCAAGGAACCTCCCCCACTGAGCTAATTAGATAACTGTGAAATTTTGTCTTTTGAACAGAAATTTTACTGATAAAATAATCCAGATTCAGAATAAAATAAACATTGGCACACGGTGCATCTCAACATTGCTTGTAAAGTCATATTTTATTTTATATAGCTTATATTACCTGATTTACTAATTAGATTTATCTAAAGAACAAAGGAGTAAGGAGACTAGAAAAGGAAAATGCATCATGATATGAAAGTAGGGAAAAAATAAAAAAAGGATGTTTTTTCGGGTGACTTGAGAGAAGATAATTAAAAGATACCTGAGAAATGGTGACAAACTATACACAGCAAGCATTTTGGGGGAAGATCAAAAAGTAGTAACACATAAGGGGAAAAGATACAAGTTACATATTTTTAAAAAAGAAGCTAGAAAATGGTAAAGTAGAAAGGAAGGGGGAAAAAAATTATATGCTGTGTTAAGATCTGAGGATTCCAGCAGGAGCTGTGCTCACCTAAAACTGGTCTGAATCAGACCTGAAGATTTAGCTGATGACATATTCAAGTAAAGAAACCGGTTTTGCTCTGCCCTCCATGACAAACTGAGATTTAAAGGAAACATGAGAAAAATGAGATATGTTTTACCAAGAGGTTGAAGCCAACCCAAAGGAGAATTTTGGATAACAGTTTTTTGTCATTTGAGTAAAGAATAATGCAAGATTGTCAATGTTTGATAGGAGCCCAACTCCCATGCCTTTCACTCCATGACAGATTTTTAAGATTAGTTTACAAACTAGAGAAAGGAGAGATTAAAAACAGCTTTTCTGAGAGAGGGAGACATCTGGAATGTTTTTCAGACATCATACAAATTTCTTCAACAAAACTTCTATTTGTTCAAGGTCATAAATATGGCAAAGGCATGTATTGTATGCTTTTACACGAAACTTTTATTGCAAGTTATTTCCTCTATTCACATGTTCAGTCACATACACATGTAAATATATATCAAGGTAAGGTATTTAAAATGCTTTCATATCCACTGAATTCCACAATGCTGCTTTTTTTAGTTGTTGTTGCTGCTGTTATCTTTAATAAATCAAATTTTGTATTAGAAAAGGCCAGTGTTTGTATACTAGACATGAACTCTTGTCTGTCTAACCAAGATCAATGGTTGAATTATTTGTCTTGGCTAGACTGATAGGCACCCTGCTTTCAGTGAATTCACCCTTTCTATACGCAGCATGGTTTTAAAGAAGGTATTATGGTAAATTCCCAGTGACTCAGTTTCCTTTATGTGTTAAGGAGAAATGCCACTTCTTTTCCTTCCTTATCATTCAAGATAGTAAGTAGGGATACGGCACTGTCTGCCATAATTACCTAGAAGATACCTAAAAGCAAAAGTAAGCGCTTAACAGGGGTAGTGAAAAGTTGTTATGCTAATCTAAGGGAGGTTCAGAGTGAGAATGGAAACACTGACGTTTGCTTTTCTGCATATCTAGGTAACCCACAGACTCCATTAGCTATAATTTGCAAAGATCAAAGGGATTTTCTAAATGCTTTTCCCATCTTGCAGTTAGAAAGAATACACATTTTTTTCTAGCCTTTTCACAAAACTTCATCTTTTGGAGTGAAGGTGTTCTGGATACATGGTGACCCTTGTGACTGAAGTCCTTTGAGAAAACTCATGAAGACAAATTCTTCATCAGTGTGCTAGCTGTGAATTACACCAAAAAACTGTCAAACTTGAAGAAAGGAAGAGGAAAAAGGAGAAACAGAGGAAAACAGGAAAATGCTGAATATAGTCTGTGTGATCAGATTAACTGCATACAGTGTGATGAACTAGAAATGCTAAATATATGTTTGTATAAAACTGACATAATTCTTGATGTGATCTATAAAGTAATTGGTCTCGCAAATGACATATGCATTTTATCAGCCTGAAAGGGTGATAATAAAGAACTGTTCACTTTAGTCAGCACTACCTTCTTGGGTGTATTTCCTATATTCACATGCTTCCTAGCTGAACTTCAAGGAACAAGTGAAGACAATCCTAATTCCAAAGGACTGAAGGGAAGATCTGGAAATCATTATAGCTCAGTCTGACACAGAGATCTGTCACTGAAACAGGGTTCCTAATGGAGAGCAACTCAAAAAAGCACTGGAGAACGGCATACGAAGGAAATACAGACAAGTTCCTTCTGAAAAGAAAGTATGGTGATCCAAAATCAGGTCCACTCCAACTAAGCTAGAACTGTACCATTTGATATATTGCAGTGTCTCAGTAACAGCCTTGTTAAATGCAATCTGTATTTAATGTTTTACATTTCCCTTTGTCACCAACTCCAATTTTATAATCAAAAGCTCAACTCCTTAAATCATTGGAATAAATGCGATTTTAAAAAATATTGTTAGGTTGAGTAGTTCAGAGAAAACTGACAAATCTCTAATACTTTTCATTTTGGAGAGGTAAGCATTCCAAGTACCACAAATCCTAAGGTTTGTGAATCTCAGGACTTTAAGCTACATTCCTCAGTAAGAGACAAACCCTCTTAAGAGGCAGCTTAGCAGCTGTCATCGAGGACTGTGGTGCCTGGATGACTCTCCTCAGACAGGTGTAATTCCATCACCATTTCTGAGGACACGACAGATACTGTTAAACTCTAGAAAGAGGAATGCAATTTTATACTGTAATTGATTTATGTCAGTTATAAATTAATGCAGTAAGTGATTTACAGTGACTACAGCTCAAGAAAATAGAAGTTACAAAAAACCTTTTTCTCTGTTAAGTAGACCTATTCAGTTAGCAACATGCATAACTGAATTTCTCCTTCCTCACTTACTTACAGTTCAGAAATTTAACCTCATAAACAGATGGAAACAATCATATATCATATGTGGTCTGAGGCAACTAGGAAAATGAGCTGGTCTGCAGGATGAAAAATCTTGAGAACAACTGATTTGTTAGAAGCTCAGTGTTCAAGTCCAACAGTTTCTCTGCTCATGAGATTTTACTCACACTGCAGTAGGATTTTCCCATTCCAGCAGAATTCAAGTTGGAATTCAGCCTATTTATAATGGGAAACTTCTGGAAGATTTGGAGATTCATCCTGAGAGATATAACGAACTAAATTAACTTCCAATACTTTCTTTTGAAAAATGGCATTTTCTGGGGGCGAGCTTCCACCCTGAAAGGTTTCTTTCCCACCTTGATCTCTCCTTTTTGTAGGTTTCAGGTACCGCTATTCGCAACTCAGAAGATTTAGTCTCTGCTTCTTCAAAGAATTGGTTTATTAAATGAAATACTTTGCAAATTGCTTACTTCATCCAGTTCAAAGGACCCCTTAAACTCTGCTACCTGTCAGAAGAGTCACAGCAGGCTGCTAAAGGACCCCGTGTAGGCTGCCTCTTCTTGCTGCCCAACCTGCACACGCAGACCTTGTCAGTCCAGAATAGATGGAGATCTGCATTCTCCATCAGTGACCTGACTTTTGGAGCCTGACTAAAAGGGAGAAGCTGAGTCAGTGTAAAGATCAAGCATAACAAGGGAAACAGTTCAGGAACAGTAAGGAAGCTTCTCAAATCTTCAGGATTAATTAACAACAGAGGAGCAAGGACAGAAGCTTTGGTTTTTTCCAGAATTTCCAAGGATTTATGAAACACGCTGTAAAGCATACGGCACGGTGTAAATCACCTGTCAGATGAGTCTGAGATTAGTTTCTTCTAGTCATTGTTTTCTACCATTTACTTTATTCTGCAAACTTAGATTGGGGAAAGAGAGAAGAAGGAAAGTCTAAACATGTCAGACCATAATTAGCGGCAACAGATACTAGACCTAGCTCACCTCACCATAATCTTTTTACCAATTCAATACAGCCATACTTTGGAATTACTGATTTATTCCAAGCTCCAAAATGCATATTGATATATTGCGTGCAACCTTCACACATCCTAAAGGCTCGGTGCTGTAACCACCCAACAAACTTCACAGATGCCCAGAGCATATTGAGCTATGTTAGATTATACCCAATAATAAATTCAGATTTCCAGGGCGCTTTTTTTGTTTGCCTTTTTTTTTTTTTAATTTAATTAATCATATGAATCGTAATCTTGGGCCTAGGCTTTCCGCTATGATTCAAGGCATAGTTTGGTATAGTACAGCTGGCTCAGTTTTGCTGAAGAAATTACTGTTAAAGCTCAAGAAAGTATGTAACCGGGAGCTATACAGAGGTTTCTCAACAGGAGGCATGACGACCACACACTACTGCACACCCCACCTCCTTAGCACCTACTACCTGCTATTATCGGGGAAAAAAAATAATTCCTTTACACTTATGAATTAAGATTCATAAATATCCTTCTTACAAGATCTCTTCTGCATGGCAAAAGATGCTCTAGTTTAGAGTGATTCAGTGACATCAATCATACACTGGCAGTGAGGTTATGAAATTTTCTGGAAATCATTTGCAAGTTCAGTAAACATGCAGGAAAGATGATGTGACTAGGTAAAATTCAATATGGATGAAACTACAGAATTTTCAAAAACGTGTTTAGTCAAAGCAACAATGGAAGTGTAATATTTATGCACTTTAACACCTAGCTTGCACACGTCATAGCTTAAAATGTACTTTCGTAACATTAGCAGAAAGCCTTCAGTATTGTTCAAAATACAAGGTTAGGAATGTAAGTTAGTTAAGGGAATAAGATACTACTACCAGTTTAGGAAATAAACAAAAACTACAGAGTTCAGTGATAGCACAATATTCAGTGTCACATCTAGCTTCATAGTTCGCTGTATTACTGGAGCTCTTAAGAGAGGTAAGAAAAATAAGCCTGTAGCCTCCTATGCTATTAGCAATAAGTCAGCCCTAATAAAGTAATTTCAAAGGAAACATTTTCCTATTATAAAGCTTAACAACATTGAAATACTACAGAAGTTTCATGCACTTTCCTGTTTAACTGAAATTGTCTATGGGCAGTATGCTCCTATGCCACTCAGGGATATAAATTAGTTATAAGAGGAAATATAAAAGGGCATGCACAGTGAAATTAACTCCAGATTCTTGTGCCTTCACAAACTTACCTCCATGACCTACGTCTTTTATTACAGAAGAACAATTTGTATAGCAAATGGGCACAACATACAGAATAAGTTTCTGTGTCTGCCTCCTGAGTTAGAATTTAGATTTTGGTGAGTTCCTGGGAAAGAAAGTAAGTTTTGCTGACTAAGATCTGTGACAGCAGAAGTCTGTGACTCTGATCCTAAGCGAACATTTGGACAGTGTCGGTAGATACTGCTGCATTTTATGGGGACACAAGAATTTCATGAGGAAATTATTTGATGGGAGTGAGGGTGCCAGAAGAAAGCAGCAGAAACAACCCAAGCTATCACAAGAATGAAAGCTGGAAGTGATGCAAAAGCAAAACCCGGTGAAATGTTGCTAGCAGCGTTTGTTCCTGAGGTGAAAGCAAAAGTTTTTCAGGAAATATTGCTGGCTAAAAAAGGACTCTTCTACTAAATATAAGCTTGTCTTCTCTCTTGGATTTCCCTGGTAATCAATGACACCTGATTTGAGAAACAGGAGCCAAAGACAGAGATTTCAAAGCAACAGCAATATAACAAAGAAATACTTTGCTCCATTCTTGTTTCCTTACTGAAGCAACCTCTGGGGCAACTCCAAATGAACTAATAGTGGTACTGATCGGTACCAACTGAGTACCAGTAATGTAGGTTACTGGTACTGAATCTTGCTATTTTTTCAGATTGGTCATAAGAATTCAACATGAATAATATTCACATCCAATATTTTCCCAAGTAATCACAGAATGGTATGTTTAAATTTTTTTGCATTAAGTTCCTACACTGAATGAGAAAATATTTTGAAGCACTGCCACCTTTAAAGCCACCATAACATTAGAATGCCATTTTGTAATCTTTTTCCATTACAATTGAACATCTGAGTGGTGGTGTGTGATCAGT
Source organism: Ibycter americanus (assembly GCA_035590275.1). Classification (NCBI taxonomy): domain Eukaryota; kingdom Metazoa; phylum Chordata; class Aves; order Falconiformes; family Falconidae; genus Ibycter; species Ibycter americanus. Next base: position 60,277,431 of record JAVJGI010000001.1, read on the forward strand.
GATCAGATTTTAATGATGAAAAATAGTTACTACCAGGCATGCACAGTTGCAGGGAAAAATACCCCAAAACATACTAAACTAAAAACCACACACAGAACCCCCCTCCCTAAACACATCTATTCCAAGATGACCATAATGTTAAATATCCACCCTTTAACTATGCCAGTGTGGTTTTATGGTTTAATATACTATAGTATGTGAAAGGTGAAATAGAGCTATAGCAAATATTTGTCTGTATGCCCACAAAAAGTTAAACATGCCTAAATATAACTGCTTCAGTAAATCTTTCCAAAACCCATCATCAAAAAATACTAGATGAGCTCACTCACAAGTGAACTTTTAATATATATGTATACATGCATACTTTATGTATGTATGTGTGTGTGTATATATATGTATGTATTTCTCCATCCCCCTTCTCCCCCTCCCCATTTGGACTACGGAAGTCCAAAAACCTCACGTACAAGCAATGTGTGGGCAGTGCCCACACTCACTATGAAGTAGCACATACATCTGTGACTAATATCCAGATCTTTCCATTTGTTGGTCCCAAGACAATAAAAACAGTGGATGAAGTTTAAAGAATTTTGTTGAGGATTTGTGGGTGGCCAGTCAGGATGACTAAGATACAGGCACTTTCTGGCTGCTTCAAACAGACTTCAGTCTGACCGGTCAGAGTCCATGTGGTCAGTATGGAAAAAGTGGAAACCACAAAAAAATACACCAAACCAAACCATTGGATTTTAAGCATGTTCCTGCTTAGCTTACTCTTGATAACCTTTCTTCTCAAAGTCATACAGCCAAAATAATGGAGAGCAGAACTATTTTAGTGCATTGTTGTCACAAGATTGTTAGCAAATTGAAGGGAATTCAAAGCAAAAAGGCAAAAGTTGCGAAGATGACTGGAAATGTTAAAAGAAAGTTAGAGTTAAGCATGTATCTTTGCTATTTGGAAAATGCATGAATAATGTAGAGTTCGAAAAAAAGTAACCACAAAAAGCTAAGAGAAAATAACATAAGAGATTAATTCAAAATTATTTAGGTATTGGTAACGCATCATTAATTTATTAAGGAGGATGAGGAACTCAAGAAAATCCAGGAATAGAGAGACACATCTACAATATATAGTTTAAAACCCCACAATAAAATATTAAAGAACAATCCTGAACCTAGGTAGCCCATCATTATGATGTCAGACTCAATAAGGTTGTAACGATGCAGTTGGCATTTAAAGCTGAGTTATACTGAGATCAGCAGACAGCTCAAACTGATTCCCCACAGGTACTACATAACTCTTCAGTTGCTCTGCCACTACATCCCACAGGCATATATGAAATCACACAGCAAAACCAATGTAAATATATCTTAGTTATATTAAATTGACATGAAGACACAAATAGTCATGTGTGTGCAACCCAGATTACTCTCAGTTCAGAAATCACCCTGTTCTAATATCACTTAATAGGTCTATTCTGCTTCTGAAAGTGGAGGAAGCTCATAGCATATGAAATAGGTATGTACAGATGTTTGTGCATCCTTCAGCTGTCATCCAATAGCTCTTTACACCCCTGTAAAGTGGATTAATCTATGCAGCAGTGTAGTCTTTGCTCTTTGGGAATCATAGTAATTGGATGCCACCTGCCTCTTTACATGTTGGTCTACAGACTAGACTGTGAGGGGCACCTGCTCTAAAAGCAAACATTAGGCTTCAGATTACTCTGCAACTAGACTTTGTAACCTTAACTGCATATATAAACTTACACACACGCTCTAAGAACAGTCAGATTCCATAAGCTTTTGAAATGAAACAGAACAACCAGAATCGATTTGAAAGAACTGCTAAAAGGATGGGGTCATAACCAGGATATAATTTATTGTCAAATCAAAAGCAATGATTTGAACAAGGATGAGAATCTAGCATTAAAAATGTTCACACAATCCACCCACGTTAAGAAGATTTTGCTGCGAGACACACTGCAGGTTGAAGTTTGGGCAGATATGACCAATTTAGGCAAAGGAAGAAAAGATGACAGCTTCTGTTGACTCTGAAAAGGAAAAATTGACTAAGGGCCAAGACTTCCCTGCTATGCAAAGGCTGTACCATAGAGCCCAAAGTGGATGTGACTACCCACTTCCCCAGATGTGTCAGCTGGTAGCTATTTATCTTTTGATTTAATAGACTTTATTATAAGTGGTCTTCTGCTAAGTGAATATGTCTCATTTATTTTTCCAGATTATACTCTGAAGACTACCACAGCAGATTCCACGTGGTAAGTGGTAAGAACAGCAACTACATTGTGGGATTTATGCAGAATTGTGTTCTCCCTGTGCACACTAAGTTCTCTGCCTGAAACTAAGCAACAGCTTCACAAAGTGCTCTCATCTGTTCTTACCTGTTTTCCTGGTATTCCTTCTCTAGCAGCTCAGTGCTGCTCTCCTTTCTCAAACTGACCAACTTCACAGTAATATCTTACTACAAAGTTGTACGTCCTAACCATCCTTTTCTCTTTATCATCAGGCAGATCACTGTTCGCAGTGTCTTTTTGCTGCATCTACTTAAAACAAGGTCCTCTGAGCAAAGTGCAAACCAATTTTATGAATTAGGGTTGGGGATTAATGTCTTATAATACACGAAAGGCATAGCATAGAATCTCTAAATAGTATTTTCACAGCATGTTTTAATTGCAACTTTCAGCTATATGATATTCTCCCCAGGTATAGAACTTGCATTACATTACTAATAGAATTCTGCTGAAGAAACCCATGTAGAACAGTAAGGTCTGATTGCACTGAGCTCCAAATGGCCCAAATAAAGCACCTGTTGCTCTCTGATTTTACTGTTGAAACGTCACAGATTTCCTGAGGGATATAAATTCCGATGTGTAGGTACATAAAGTATAATAAGCATGTTATGGGATTAAGTTTTCTTTAAATTATTCCAAAATACAGTATGATGTCCTCCCCTGAAACCTAGAAAACATCAGTAGGACCTAGAAAACACCAGTAGATTGTTAAACTCTGATCAGCCTTTCATGTGTCTTAAATTTTCAAATATCTTGTCATCAACTCTTGAAGCCTTCTGTCTTAAAGTCATGTTGAACTTGTGATATTCTTTTAATCTGAGTTTGCCTACGAGTGTTCAAAATTCAGTCCCTGTTCTTGCTTCCTCAAAATTCTTGCCAAGGAGCTATTAGGACTTGAAGACAATCTGACCTGCACTATAATGATAACCCATAAGAGACAGACAGAACTCAGACTTCTAGGAGTTTTGTATATAATTACTACATCAAAGATCAAAAAGCAAATGGAAAGTAATGAGTGGCTTTTGGTCTCTTGCAACACTGGGGAATGGCTATGTGGCATCCTAAGGATGAAAGCTGTTAAACTGAGAGCAATTCATGGTGGGTATTTTCTTGTCTTACACAGAATCCACACTGAAGTAGCTCACTCCCTGGCATGGTTTATATTTTATTTGGTGTAGTACAGCATCTCCACATAGCCAAATGTTACAGAATTACCCTATCAAGGGATAGCCATCCACCATATCCACTACTGCCTCTTGCACATAAAAGAGCAGAGAACTCCCTGTCCCTTTGACATTAGGAAACCCAGTAGCTCCTGTGAGCCTTTCTGCTCAACAACATTACTCCATGTTATCCCAACTGCTCGTATTCCAAAAGTGGGGTGAAGGGGGTGGGGAGGAAAGAAAGACAAAATCCCACATAAAACCCCTGTACTCTGTCTCTCTGGGATGAGTCACATTTTGGATTTGTAACTAAAACTGTGCTGATAATTCACCAATGCTTTGGCTGTTGCTGAGCAGTGCTTGTACAGCACTGAGAGTTTCTCTCTGCCACCCCCTTCCCCCGCCCCATCCTCTCCCTGCGAGTAGGCTGGGAGTTTGCAAGAATTTGGGAGGGGATGGCTGACTCAAACTGTCCAAAGGGGTATTCCCTACCATATGACATCATGCTCAGAAATAAAAACTCAGGGAAAGGAGGACGTTCATGGTTATGGCATTTGCCTTCCAAAGTAACTGTCAGGCATGCTGGAGCCCTGCTGCACAGGAGGTGCTCAAACATCTGCCCGCTGATGAGGAGTAGCGAATAAATTCCTTATGTTTGTTTCGTGTGTTGTCCTGGAAGACTGTCTGCTGACATTCTAAACAAGGAGGACTCACAGTGCTGTTCACATTTCAGAAGTTTTAATGTCTTGCTTTTTCCTCTGTTAAAAGTAGCACAGGTGACTAAAACTGGATTGAGGACTGATAAGCCATGCGATGGCAGTACTGCCTTAAAATTAAGTCACATATCTACTGCCTCAGGAGATGTCTACACTAAAAGTTTTGACACTGTCTGCCATCAGACTGTGACCTTCCCTACACTGAGAGATGTGTACTTCTGAATTGCTTGGAAAGATTTCACATTGCTCTGCAATTCTGAGGTGAGGTCTGTGCAGGTGTTCAAAGGACATTGTTATCCTGAATTTTTGCAGCTGCTTCTGGTCACCTCAGCAGTGTGGCAGGGCAAATTCCTACCCATCTGTTTGTCTCATAAGCTCAGAGGAAAAGACTCTAAAACATTAAAAAAACTCAACAATCCCCCCTGAGAAAGTGTTCTGTATCATTGGTCTCTTCTCCAATGGCAGATTGATTGCCCACAATACTGTCGAAAACCGACGCAGAATTCTCTAGCAGGGCCTTAGTTTGCAGAGCTGATGCCAGAGAGCAGTGAGCTATGAAATATATCTTCTCAAGCAGTATATTTACAGTCACCAAATGCATATTGTTTCTTTATCCCATTGAAAATGGTGTGTAGGCTTTCATAAAAGAGATGACGTGGGATGGTGAGAGAGGAACCATGAAGGTTTCAGTATGACTGCAGAGGCTGGAGGTGGCAGTCACGTCTGACTGCCTTTTAAGATATATCCCAAAGTGTAGCAACGTCAGACCCCTATTCCTGAAATAGGACAGAGAAGCACAAGATTTCTCAGATGATGCTGAACACTTAATGTAGAGGACCTGTCGTGAGAACTCAACCACAAGTACATAGTAAAAAGACATAACTATGTGGACAATGTCTAATGCATAGCCTTTAGCTCGTTGTTAATTAGATCACCCCCACTGTCCTCTTGCATCTATCCAGTCCTGCTGTGTTGGACAGCTTTTAGCATAGCAGAGGTAGATGGTAGGAATACCTTTCACCACATCAGGAATAGAAAGTAGGAATTCTCAAATCCAAGGGTAGGGAAACGCAGACTCTCAATCACGTAAATAATTCTTATGAGCTTTGGGAAGCAAATTTAAAATCCTTTTGGTATAATTGGTTCTGTGCTTTTGGAGGGACCTCAGAAGGAGAGAAATTAATAACAGAAGATGCAAAATAGCTTAAAAAAAAATTTCCTTGAATTTTCAAGTTGGCCTCTCAGTTCCACACAAATAGCAAAGCACTAATAGTGTAAGAAATGCATTCCTTATTTCGCTAAGTAACATGTGCTAATGCTTAAGTGACTTGGGTCAGGCACAGTTTCTCTCCCAGGACGGGTGCAGGTACATTCAGAACCGTAGCACGTCAGATGTTCCACAGAATAATGCAGCCTACGCGGAAAAGCACAGCAAAAATATGCATGGAACACTGTTGAAAACATTTTGCTTTCTCCTGCATTATTTCCTCTAGCCTATTATACCAATCACCTGGAGCATAAATCTGTCTTCACCATCTGTTCTTTCTTCTAAAGCAGCTCCCCATTGCCCTTGACTGTTGCTCTTGTATACAATTCTTTATCAAACCTAATTGGAAACAGCATTGAAACCAACACTTACCATCTTCCCAGGCATGCTGCTTAACCCTTCTGCATCCAGAACAGTGTTGAACATTGCACATGAGGGTGCAATCCTTTGAAAAGCAAAAGATTTTCTCTCTAGAGCTGAACCAGACAAGGCCTCCTCACCATTGGTGCGACAGGGTTATTTAGATGTCCCATGGAAAAAACAGGCTTAGAATTTCAGAATTTTGAAGCTACCAGTTAGGAACAGAGACAGAAATATCCTGCTATATGAGGTCTTATGGAGCTGACAAAAAAAAGCAGAATTTTGTCCCTTGTACACAACTCCCCCACCCTTCGTATGTATCACAGTCACCTACTGTGACAGGTTTGGAGGTTATGGGAAGAATTACAGATATGCCTCAGAAATAAAATAAGTTCAGCCAGTAGGACTCTCAGAGTCCAGTCAGGCACAGAGTCCCTCCTCCCATTTTAATTCTAGCATTGACATCAGTTATGGCAGTGTTGCAGGGAAAACAAAGTACGTTTTTTGCTGTTTTAGTTTAAACCAAATAAAAACACGGCAAAAAGATATATTTTTAAAAAATAGGTTAATGCTTGGAAAGTGAAAGATACACAGGGTGAACTGCAGGACACAGGAGAAACGCAAAGCCTTTCATTTTCAGGCATCACCGATTTGCTTTCATTTGTGCTCCATGATTAGATATCTAAATATTTAAAAGCTTTGGATTTTGAACAGCTGAAGCATTAAATACTGTACTCAGAGAAGGTTCACATGCCTTTAAAGCAGATGTTTTGTGGTAGAAGTGGGTTTCTGCACAAAACATACTTGCATCTTTGCAAATGAGCCTTTTAATTCCTTGATTGGTTTAAAGGTGTGACTGTTTATCATCATCATGTATTACTTCATTTGGAGGGTATTTGGCTATCAAATACATAAAAATCCTACCTTTCTAATTGTATAGTTTCAAAATGAGGTGTTCTGGGGCTACATATTATATCATCATATGTAATAGTAATAACTTATTTGCTAAAGAAAGCAGAGAAATCAATCAATAAAATTCAAATTCACTTTCATAGAATTATGTAGTGCCTTAAAAGGGACTCATAGAAACCAACCAGCTTTACAAAGTCAACATTAGTTGTATTCCTAAACCACAAGCGTGGATAAGTCTATGATAATATCCTCCAGCAATTTATAATTTCCCTCAACTCATGCATTACATCAGCTCTAAGATATTCCTATACGAGTTTAAAGTTTGAGTAATGACCAGAAAACTTTATTCACTTTCTCCAAATTACATATTTTCCTCAAATCCCAAATGCCAGATATTCTGAATGACAAAACTATTTTTCAGTCAAAGCGAATAGATTAGAGGTACTGTGGGTCTGGCTTCCCACAGTACCTTCAGCTCAAACCTTTTCATAGAATCATTTAGATTGGAAAGGACCTTGGAGATTTCAATGGAGATTTGAATGCTAAGAATATAGAGTCTGAGGTTAAGCCTTCATAGTGTTGCTAATCAGTAGAATGAACAACCATGTAAATTGGGGAGAAGAAAACCCCAAAAAGCCACATAAGTACTGAGGGGTACTAAAAGCTGTAACTGTTGTAGACATTTAATATGCTGCCTGAAGTGAGACAGAGAATGGAACATAGCACAAATATCCGTCACTTTCGTGCTCTAATCATTAGGCTATTCTTTAAGAAGGATACCTTAAACACAGCTTTGACAGCTCCTCCTGAATGAATTCCTTTCTCAAATGTTCAAATATCCCTTTCTTTAGATAGTTAACATAAGATCTTGAATTCTACCTAGATACCTGGAGGTTACGTCTTTTTGTGCCTCTACTTGTATTTCATATAAATATGTACATCCGTATCACCCATCTAAATACGAATAAATATTTATACAAATTATTTTGCTGAAAAACTGCTTTCACACATTCAGACGGCTAGCTTGCTCTTAATGTGATATCTAATGGATACTTGATGAAACAAGCCCAGTGGTAATCCTGTTCACTTTTTGTTGAATACTCAAATAAATAGATAACTTTAAAATCACATTCATGAAAGCAGCAATTTATTTATATTAAACTTTCACTTAACTGACTGCCCAGGCTTCTACCCTGTTCAGAAGGTGTCTGTCTCCCCACAGCAGAGTTACATTATATTCGTAAGAGTGTAAGCCCCACGCTTGTTTTCTTGTGTTTTCATTATTATTATATTGAGTTTTGAGTTTAAACAAGCTTCAAAACACACTGAACACAGTTTTCATGGGTTCTCTCCGAAATTAGTGACTGACCTGATCCAATGCCCTCATAAAAGCTTGCATTCCCTAACAGAATTCTGCGTAGATCTGTTCCTTTATCCAATCCGAATGCCCTTCATAAAAATAAAAGTTTTTAAAATTTCTTTTTGCTATAAAAAAAAATTTCAGGTATATTATCAAAACTATGAATACTATTTAGCAAATAATACCATAGACTTACTAACAGATTTGCATTAGTGATTTACATTCATCAGTTAGAGGATCCAATTATATTCTGCACAACTATAGAAGTATCTATACGAGCCCCTTTAACTGTTAATTACTTGATTCCTCTCCTAGTAGCAAACAGTCTCTTTGGTATACTTTTGAGGTTTTTTTCCAATTTTCTAAATTCAAGTCCGTAGAAACTTAGCAACATTCTTAACATTTAAAGAAACAAGTGGCTATACAGACAGGTAAAAAAAGCAAGCAAGCAACATGACAATAGTATCTGTAAAGTTACCTTATTTTTAACAGCATGTTTCACATTTCTTCTTCAGCAAGTGAGCTGTTTAGGTAAAAACACTTTTTGGACGACATTTTTGCCTGTTTCCTAGTTAAAACTTGCTATAACACTTTTTAAACTTGATAAATAATGCATAGCAAAGCAAGCTTATGGTGGGTGAATATTAATTGCAGGAATTAGAGCACAGAAACTAATCTATAGTCAGAGAACACTAAAGTAGAGAGTACTAAGTGACATAAGTAGGCTAATTGGATGCTTCTTACAGGAGCTGCTTTTCTGCAAACATTAGATTCACCTGACAGAGATTTACTTGATGACTGTTGGCGTCAGAAAGAAAAAAAATACTTCTTTTTTTGTGTCAAAGTGACATATCTGTGTCCTGACATCAAAAGGAATTAGAAAAAAAAGGTGCACCCAGTACCTTAATGTTATATTATTTTTCTTCCCTATTTATTTCAAGAACCAAAGTCGTCATTCTTACTGTGCTGGTTTAAAAGTAAACCGGCAGGAGAAATGAACCCAACTCAAAAGAGTTTAGAAGTCAGAACTACAATTTA
>JAVJGI010000001.1:60286649-60401491 GCA_035590275.1 Ibycter americanus
GAGGTGTCAGGTGTGTCCTGGGCAGCTGCTGCAAACAAAGCATCAGTAACAGTTCACGATGAATGGCAGAGAGGGTAGAGAATACACAGTTCCAGCTACACCCCCAAAGTGATAAACTGGTCCCAGCCACTATAACTAGGACACTTACTCTCCTCACAATCTTTTTCCCATCCTTGACAAAGACAACTCAGATTGGCAAAGTAAGATACCATTTAATAAAATAACTACAGAAGTTTCTCCCAAGTATTTTGCTTTACAGTATCTTAATCAATGTCTGCACATACTCTAGGTGCCCTAGTTCAAGTACAATATAGCTGCCCTCCTACTCACAAAGGCTGAAATCAGCATTTGACCTCTGGATTTTTTATTTTAATTAATTTAATTTTTTACGAAGTTGATAGTCATATGCCTTTCTCAGCCCAAGACACTATAGAAGTGTAGATCAGTGCTAGTTAGTAGCCCGGTTTACAAACGCCTATCGCAATATGAGTCCCTCTCTGGCTCGTCAGTGTTAACCTGGGTAGAGCACTCAAATCCCACCCAGAGAGAGAGAGAGAGAAAGTGAAAACAGAAGCAGAAAGAGTTGACAGTCTACCCCGAGTACCTTCTAACTAAAGGTGGGAAATGCCTTCATCACGTTTGACAGCAACCTGTCTAAAGGATCACCCCACCCGCTAGGCTGACCAAAGTCCAGAACCAAGCTGAGTCAGCAGAAAAACTTTGAGGGAAGACTTGAGTAATGAAATGTCAACAAAATGAAGTGCCAGGACTAAGCCCATATTGCACTACAGATCTGTCAAACTTTAAATCCATTAAATGTGTGTTTGATAGGATGCATAAATAACATGACTGGCAACTGCATGAAATCCAGCAAATTACAGCATTATATTTAATAGCTTCAGATCACTAATTCTTAATCTTATACATAGCTATATCCTTTACAGCATTCTGTGCTGTTCTGTTGTCAACAGTTGTTATAGAAGGGATGGAGAGTAAGTCATGTTTATTAGTACTCGTGGAGACTTCCCTTTTCAAAGCTCAAATTAAAATAGAAAAGCGAGGCTGAGGCACAGAACCACCTCACACTAGATTTATGAACAAACCAGTTGTGCTGGCACATCTGTTTGTTTACTGAAAATCTCTGGATAAAGGAACTCAAGATTCAATTACTTACACTTAGGGTTCTACTGCTCTTTCAATTGCCAAACAGTCTCTGAAACTGTACAGAAGATTACTTTTGACCCTTCTGGAGCAGCAGCCCTTCTGGGCCAGTACAATACCTTTGGTACCTCCCAGTATATGCCCGAGAACAAGCTGTTTCACTGGTACGAAGTCACAGCACAGAGCAGAGTATCAGAGAGCTGGCTGAAAAAATATTACCCTAGTTTATACCAGTTTCTAACAGGGCATTCATAATTATGCGTGTGTAACATTTGCTGATTTCAATAGAGCTTTCAAATAAGTGAATATAAGGTCAAATAAAGTTGGATAACTTTCAGTAACATTAGGGTAGTCTAAATAGAATTAACACTGCAGATAAGTTATCCAGATTGGTTCTGTAAAACTGATTGCTAAAACTGTTAGAAGTCTGGACAGGACTTTACTACAGGGAAGCTATATGTAAAGTAAATAAAAGCAGGGGTAAAACTACAAGTATATTAAATGCATTATTACATAGATAACAAATAGCTACCTCATTGCTCCTGCACGCATTAATACAGATTGTGATACATTGTCTAACCATCCTTTCAAAAGCACATCTTAAATGGTACATGAACAGTATTGCATTTCAAATATATCTTCACGTTTCAAAAGACTAAAGAATGAGTCTCACCTTGTACAAACACATGTATTAGAATTGTCATATACATAACATAAATTAATCCCAGAATTTTCTGTGGAAATATATGTATTGATATCTGAATTTATAGCTTCGTACTTTTTTATGCTAATGTCTGCATTGTGAAAACAAACTAGATATCTAAACATGTTTGTATATTCATGTGTGCTTTAATAGCACACAATTTGTTCTACATCTGACAAAGCACACTGATTTATACATCTATATAATACACACCATATCAAGTTCGGGATGGAAGTAGCTCATTAGCTTACAGATGATTATTCAGAAAACAAGTCTGAAATCTTGTAAACTTGCCCATTCATTTGATTTTTGGTGAATATGCATCCATACCATATATAATAGAAAATTAAGTCTTTCAATCTCAAGTCAAGAACAGATTTTCTTTGGTTGTAATTGCTAGAGCTCAAGTAGCACATACAGTCTCTTGATACCTGTGAGCATATTTGTACTATATCAATGATTTTATCACACAAGATTTACATAAAAGATAAATACTTCATTATTGTGACTTCAAACTAATTGATATTAAATTAGCTTATGCCAGAATAAAGATAGTATAGTGGAAGGAGGTGCCTGCTGTATAGACGGTAGGTACGAAGGAGGAAATTTGCTCAAGCGCCTTTTATTTTCTTCCCACTGCTGCCTCCTTCCCTGTTATGGTTCTACTTGCACTATTCAACTACAGGAACATCTCACTTCTATTTTATTGCAAATTTCTACTTTCAAAAGAGGAAGATTCTCCAAAATATGCTTTAACTATATGCTGTACTTGTATTTCATGCTCTTCTGCATAGCTACTAGTCTTTTAGCATTATGGAGTGGTTTCCTATGTGAGAACAGCCATTAGATTTCAAAGGTAGCTCATCTCCAACACTTAAGAGACAACCAGGCATGCGAAAAAAAAAGTCCCACACTGATACAAGTAACAGCAAATACAGCTTGTCCACATCTACTTCCCATTAGCTACTGGGTGGCTGGAGATTTGCAGGTCGATCACTGCATCAATAAGTAATTTTGGCTCTAACATTTACAATTGCATTCTTTTCTCCCTAAAGGTAAATCAAATGAAGGACAGAAATAAGATGGAAAACAACAAAGTGGAGCAAGAGATGCTCCAAAAATGTTTCTTTCTGCTATGCATGTGAATGTCTGTACAATTCATTCCTAGAAAAGGACCATCTAGTAATTTTGGAAATACAAACTGAACTCAGAATATTCAGCAGAAGAAAGGGATATTTTTTCTGGTGGTCTGTAGAAAACATTTATAGGGCCAATTACCAGCATGAGAATTCCCCCATTCATTCAGAGGTGCCTTCATCAAAGTCAGCAAGCTAACAGCTTTATTAGCCATTAGTTACCAGCCGGTTTGGTATGAGCAGATATAGGTGAGTTATTAAGAAGATACTGTCAGTATACTCTATGAATGCTGCTTGCCCTCAGGGCTCTGCACACCAGTTACACTAGATTATCAGTAAAATCTGTATTCCTGTAAACATTTTTCCACTTTTCACCAGATGTCAGCAGAGACAGAAGTAGAGAAAAAAATATCACTTCATCATGCACCAAGCCTTGCCTGTGTGGCAGTTTTCCACAGTCAGCATGAACTTGTTTGAGAAACCCAGCATGCAGGAATCTTAGGAGTTCAAAGCTGTTTCTTTGATGAAAAAGTGGATGAGGTGCTTAGGAAGATAATATGACCAACAGTGTGTCAACATTTCTGTTATTAATTCTCCTCTTACCTCCTGACAACATAGACAAAGCAGCTTTTTACTGGACTCTGGATTTAAAAAAAACACCAAAAAACCCCAAAACAAAAAAGAAAACAACCCTCTCCATTCTCCCCACCAAACTGCAGTCTGTAGTACATTCTGGTTTATTATTATTTAGTATTAGAAGTGTAATATAATGGATTGCTGAAGGTGATTTCATCATGGAGGTGTCACTTTTGACAAACTTACTCTTCACGTGATTATAAGACTTGTGTAGTAGGGACAGGATAACATTTTACTCTGGAGTAAACAAAAGTGGTGACACAGGTTCTTTCCTCGCTAGGCACAGCAGGGTGAAATGATTTCTCCCTCCCTCTTTCCCTACATGATATATTTGCATCTTGCATACCTCCATGAATTTCCAAGGTATGGAACTTATCTCTTCACTATACAGTGAAATTGCTTTTTGGTCAGTGAGGGCTACAGAAAGATGTAGGAGCTCTTTTTCTTTGCAGTTTACGAGCTTAAAAAAAAGGAATTATAAGTATGTGGGATAGCTATTTGTGGATACAAGTTTTAGACAGAGGCAGGCTCTTTGTTTGGCGTGGTGTGTCCCCCCTTTTTCTTCCTCCTTCTGTTCCTTACTCTAGAAAGCCACCTCTAGTCCAAATCGTGCAAGATACTTGTGTCTTTTCTGCTTTGTTGGAAGGGAGGGGAGGGGAGGAGAATAAAGCAAACTATGTAGAAACTTTTCACACTTTTATATATGGATGACATTCAAGTGTGAAAAGCAAAGAACACGTTATTGTTCATTGTCAGGTTTCCAATGAAACAGACTATTTCACTGCACAGCTCCGAGATACCATTCCCAAAGCTTTTTTGCAAGCTACAGGAATGGGAATGGAGGGAACCTGCTACGCACTGGACTGCAGTGCAATGAACCTTAGGATCCATGGGGGAAAACAGAGGTCCAAAGACTAAACAAAAAATAAAATTATTTCAGCAACAGATAAAGCATGATTGTGGAATAAAGCCTGCTAAGGCTAGAAGGCAGTCCTAGCAGTGTTTAATACATCCAAACTCTATATAAATCAAGAAACCAACTACTTGCTTGCACATGCTCAGGCACAGCCATGTTAGAATCAGGCACCGGTGGAGAACACTGCTCGTACTGCTGTGTTGCACAGTACCTCCCTGACAGCAAGTAGCTGAAATAAGCCCGGCTCAAGAGCCCAGGAGGTAAGAGCTGGATCCAGAACTAGTATCAGGTTGATCGTCTAAAATTCATACACCTCCAAAATGTGCTCAAAATCCGTGTGCTACTAGTGATGTTCTGAAATGAACTTGGATGTTGAGAGAAAACCCGTTTCTAGTTCCTTATCAACACTTCATTTCCTGTTTAAAGTTTCAGCTGATAAAGCAATTTGTTTATTTTGTCAAATAGCTATAGTATACCAAACTTTCAGTTGGGTGCAGTGATATGGATGAACTATTGTTTTCTGGATTTGGCATAACTGAGCCCCAAAACCCACGGACAGTAAAGCCAACCTGCCTGTCAGGCTATTCGGCACATGTTGGTATGCCACTGCACACACTGAACCACAACGTGTTTAGGTCAGTCCAGCAAAGGTCTTAGGTTTGAAGGGTGAAACTAGGGCTGCCAAGCTGTCCAGTCGCAGTAATTTTTGCAGTACATGTTTGCCACTGATACCCTCCTCCTTCCCCAAATTTGAAGAGTCATTCAGATATCTCTGTATTAAAATTGTATCCCAGATTTTGGGCACAGCTTCACACCTAATGCTGATCATGACATCACCTACTACTTCAGTTCATCAGCCACGCCTGAGATGAAGCACAGGGTGGTGCTGTTACCTCATGCCAAACTCCTCTCCAGCTTGTCATAACATAGGTGGATGAACAGCTGGCAACAGGCAGTTCCTTGCTGTCTCTCACTGTTTCAATTTTGCATTTCACTGGGTCCCAATTGTGACCCCATCTGAACATGAGTTAAGGACTCCATTTATGCTCCTGCAGCTGAAGAGCATTTTTTTCTGAGTTGTTTCCCTTCTTTCCCCGGTCTTAGAAGATGTTAAATCCAGACTTTCAGGACAGCTGCTGTTGGAGGAGTGATGACAAGGTAGAGAATCATAAAATGGTTTGGGTTGGAAGAGACCTCCAAAGATCATCTAGTCCAATCCCCCTGCAATGAGCAGGGACGTCTTCAACTACATCAGGTTGCTCAGAGATAGGACTGACTGACAGATACAAGGTCCCACCAAGCACAAGTAAGTATGCAGGGTTAGCAGTCTAAACTGATGTTAATTCTGATCACTGTGTCCCCCAAAGATGGAGCAGTTGGATAAAGTGTAGGAAAAGCAGATGACTTTCCTAATTCTTTTAAGATGTGAATGATTACTGGAATGTTCAGTAATTGTTGTGACATTTCTGATGCCTGAATCCTAGTACGAGAACTTACCAAGATTCAGACTAGGACTCTAGTAAGAGTCTATATCTCATTACAGAGTCTTCTCAACCTAGCTGTCAATGAAGTAATTTATGCTGTATCTAACTGGTTATGCAAATAAATAAAAATCTACTTTTCCAACAAAATTAAACTGTGCTATATTTCCTCATACAGTAATGTGGAGAGCAAACAGTATCTGAAACATTTCATAAATTGAGATATTTCTCAGCACTCACTCACTCATGCTTTTAGAATCTGAGAGTAGAGGAACATTTTAAGTGCAGGTTAAAATGATTTTTAGTCACTTATAGTTACAAGTAGGTGCTCTATACATCATATTGACAACTTAAATCTCCAAAGTATAAATGTCAAAGACCCTTGCCCTGCCTAAAAGCAACTTGCTGGATAAAACCAGGGAATTTCAATTAAGGATGAATGTGCAATTACTTTAAGGAAGAGTAAAACCAAGCTCTCCATTAGGAATATATGAGCAGCTGTTTTAAAAAAGAAAAAAATACTGTCCATTCATTCAATTAACTCCTAACCTTGAAGGCCACAGATCATTTCATTTGTCACCACATCGATTAGGTAGGTCTACATTTTGAGAGCACTTCTATGCCATTAGGTTATTAGATCCAGCTAATTTGTTTTCCTAGAATTACATGAATACATTTGACACATTAGCTAATTAAGGAAGTTAGAAGATTCGTATCAAACCCTTTCTGTAAGTATAGTGAATGATTATTATCAAAACACTGATTCAGAGACAAAATGTGTATCCTTTTTCAAGATATAACATGTAACAGACTATTTGGAAACTAAAATTGTAATTTCTTTGCTGCTATAAAATTACAAGATACAAGGAAACAATGTTAAGCAAACAAATCCTAAATATAATCTCTCAGAATCGTAAGTAATGTAATTAAGTACACAAAAGCCCTCCATTCACTATTTTAAATTGTTTTTGAACTATATTCCCTCTCAAAAGATGAGAATGCACTAACCCTAACAAGATAATTTTACAGAGCCAGGTTTAGAGTATTTAAAAGATCACTTTATTTTTCCATATAAATTGAACTGATACTGCAATATCTAAAAGAATTTTATTTACATAAAATAAATTAGAAATGCTTCCTTATTTTCTCATGAGGTGTGTAAAAGAGAGCATTCTCCTACCTTAGTCAAAGATGCTTGCTTCTGACTGACTGGAACAATTTTATTCGCATCCTAGTAAACTCTTGAGCAGTAATCCTGTTATGTGTCTACAGCAGTTTCGTGGGGGTGGGACTTCTGTGTAATAATGAATTCACCAGGGAATTTTCCCTTTCAAAGAATGTTGCTGCAGACAAGGAAGCCACTCTACATTTACTGTCACAAGCTTTTGGATGATTAGGTTAAGACACAGAAAGTGCATGTACATACATACAATAATACAGATTCAAATATTTCCTATATGCTAAAGCTTTGACAAACAGGTTGAAAACTGCAGCTTGCTTTACAGGGAAAGTGTATGTGTATATATGTGCACATACACACTTTATATATATTAAAAAGGAGAGTCACAAAAGGTAAACATGAGAAAATTGCTTATTAGTCTATATGGGTGCGGCAAAATAGTGCGGGTACGTCTATTAGTGATTCTAACCATTTAATCTGAGAAGCAGAAACTCAGAGTCAAGCATGCTAATCCTTACCTAAAAAAAATAAATATAATATTTAAGTGTTTCTTATTCCTAAATGATAAGCTGCATAAAAAGCAGATGCACATCCACCCCACTGGCAATCATTAATTTCCCCTGTACAGTGGCAGCACAGGTCTAGTGAAGAAGCTCTGTAATATGTTAACCCAATAACGCCAAAAATAGCTTCCTACAAGCTCCTGACAAAGAGCGGTAATGTTTATAGCCATTATTATGAAGATTTATGAGCAAAAATTCCTTGGAGAGTATACGTGTGGTCACTTCAAACAATAGACAACAAACGTGAGAGCAAATTGATACGTCTGCTGAAAAAGAGGCAAGGTTACGGCAGTGAATGTGGCAAAGGGTAAAGAAGTGTGCCAGCGTTCAGCCAGCCATGTTAGTGGAGCCGTAAGAAGGATGGTCATACAACCCCGTTACCAGACTAAATGAGCATATCAGCCTTTATTAATTTATCCAGCACTTCCCTTGTCTCATTTACAGATAAAAAGCAAAACAAAGAAAAATTTATGTCTAGATCTAAAAACAATGCAAAACCAGCAAGTTAAAAGTAGGACTTTAATACATTTTAGATACCCAGATTAAAAGCACCACTCCCAAACCTTAGCTAATGTCTAAATTAGGAAAACCTCTAAAGGAATCAACAGAATAAATAAAAATAAAGTTCCCTACATACCTTTGCATTTACTTCCGTACATACTCATAGGTGTTCGATTGATGGCAAGGTTGAGAATTTTGCCAGCTAGTACTTTTAGTGTGAGAAAGTGGGCCAGAAAATAGACGTACCTTTCCCTAAATCCTGCAAGGGACTCTATTAGTCTGGCATTCTTATAGCTTTCTTGTTAGCTACCTCTCAATAGGTACAAACAATCACACCTTTCTTCTGTATAAATTCCAGCATTCATCCAGGGTGTGGAAGACAGGTTCAACTCCCTTTCCTTCAAATGCAACCTGCATTTCCCAACTCCCTGCAAGCGCCCTAACCAGCAAGTCATGAGGTGGTCTGTGTGCTTACCACACCTTCTTTTGAAACTGTCCCAACAGGGGTACAACACTCAAGAATATGAGCTACTTTAAAGACAAACCAAAAGAATAAACATCATCTCAGATAGTTCAAACATGAGCATAACCTGAATAACAAGTAATGACCTTATCTAGAGTTTTGAGGATTTTATTTCAACAGAAATGAAAAGAATTTACAGTTGCTTAACTTAGAGGGCAGAAGGTGAAGGAAGAGCAGTGAGGGAGGAGAATGGTATTATTTAACTATGTCAAAAGCAAGAATAGAGATGTTCCCTGTCTTTGTAGCAGATAGTATAAGAAGCAATGAGTTTAAATTGCAGGAAGAAAGATTTTCCAATGCCTAACGTGGATCTACCGGTAAAGAGGGAGACTCTGCAGTCTTCCAGCTTGCCTGGGAGTCTTTAAGAACAGGTTAAAAAAAAAAGTATCATAAATAATCTAGGAAGAGTTGATTTTATATTGGCTGAGTGAGGTGATCTGTACATGCACTGAAAACCTTGTGTAGACAAGTTCTGCATATTGAGCATGCAGAAGTGAAGCATGTTGCTGTCAGAAATAATTTTATCCAAAGCACAAGTATTCAATATTTTTCAACTTGCAAAAAAGTTCAAAAGAATTATTTTGGTAGAAATTATCTACGTCAATAGAAGTATGAATGTCATCCTCCTAATGAGAGGCTAAAAAGCAATATAACACTGATTTATTATTTCAATTCAATTTTAAATATATGCTTGTTTCATTCATTCAAAAGCCTTTATGTTCACTTTAAAAGAACTAAAAGAATACAGGCTATTTATCTAAATTAACCTTTTTTCTTTCTCAATTTGATACGAAAAATTGGAGCATTTAAGACTGTTTTTCTTAGTGGTAAGAACAAAACCTATGTTTCAGGTGTACTAGGCTTCTCCAAGGACTTTGGTTCTGCTCTTTGTATGAAGTAATTACACCCTGGTAGATCTCAGAACTTAATTAATCTGACCTAACAGACTAATTTTACTTAAGACCCTCTTTTATTGATCTAACAGACAGTTGAAATGTTTCACCTTCTGGCTTGTGCAGTGCTTGTATTAAATTACTGTCTAACTCATTTTCATCTACTTTAAAGATTACTTTGTGGAAACGTGATGCCAGACAACAAAGGTATTGTCTTTTAAGTCAATAAATTACATGCAGCCCCCTTCGCTACTGTTAGATACCCAAACTTGCAGTTACACTTCTGCTATTTCATAGCTGCTACTAGTTGATAATGGATACAAGTCCTCTATACAGCTGTTCTTTAATGACTTTAAATTGTAGCATTTTGTAAGTGGAAAGTGTCATTTGATAAAGGAAATTAAATTCCATAAAATGCCATCTTTCTGTGAACACTGATTTGATTTACGGGTATTATGTTGGAGAACTGTAACCAGTGTTTAGCAATACCTGCACATCAAACCGAGTAACGCTTCAGTGAAAGGCAGAAAGCACTTTAGTTATTGGAAAGTGCATTTCATCTACAGGCTGTAAACAGACTCCAGCTGTTAGAAACAAATCAGAGCAGAATCATAGTTCACTGTCATTTAACACAAATAAGATATAAATCTTCTCACATCAGTGTTTTCTATCCTTTTCCCTTCCCAGTCAGAAGAGCTCAATATGCGTCTCTAGAAAACATCCAAGATCTCTGATAATTTTCCTTACTTTTCCATGCTAAAGTACAGATCATGTGGACAACTCACATGGAGGTCCCATTAATTCTGTATTTCAATAAAACATTGATGAAGTGTGGTGTCTATCACTTTTTGTTCTGGTGATATATGGGTTTCTGTGTGGAGTCAGTTCTGATCAGGAGGAGCACAGCAGAGCTCTCACCACCTCGACACGGTAGTAAGTACCACCACTAGTATTTGCCAGGAGCCTACTTCAGATGTCTTTGCGACAGGGGCTGTCAACAGAGAACTGGGGACAGCCTTCTGCAGAGACACCTTAGTGCATCTAACTAAAGAGGCTGCAGAATTGTATTTAAAAGTGGTTTTGAGAAAGCCTATTAAAAAATTGCCATCCTGTACCATAACATAAATAACTTGAAAAAACATTTTCATTGCAGAGGTTTGGCTATGCAGAATATCTAGACTCACCAATAAAATCTGAAGAGGCTAGATTAACACATTTACCATAAATACACTTCACATTAAAAAAAATACTTTCAGAAATTCATATAATTGTGGGAAAGAATATAATGAAAAAAGTACAAGAGCGATCTATACACTACAAGTAGGCTAGAATAAATCAAACAGTATTACACTCGGAAACAGTAAATAAATAACCCTATGCATATTTGCTCCATTAAGGGGTTGCAGTCTTTTGAAAAGTTTTTTTTCCCTTTTTTTTTTTTATAATTATACTTCTTTTCTGCTGCTGTGATGAGCTTAATCTATGAAATACAAGGCTGCAGTGAGAAAAATGTTCTAAAAGCTGCTGAAGAGAAGGCTGACAAAAGGTTATGCATCTTCCAGTTGACCTACATAACTGACTTTGTGTGTGATTATTAGTTAATGCCAGTCTAAGTTTCTTAGAAAGTTCAAGGAAAAAACCTGCTTTCTTTCTACAGGTTTTCTGGAGATGCATCACTGCACGAGCGTACCGCTTAGCACACTGAACAAACTGCTTTCCAAAGTTTTACTAAGCACACAGTTGTTAAGCCCAAGTGTTACGGTGTTTATGGCAATACAATTCTTAATATGTTCCTGTTGCTAGGCTAAGTTTGCTCACAGCTTCCAGATGAAGTAATCCTCATACATTTTTCTGAGGATCCCCTGTTTTTGCATTGACTGAATAGTTACATCTAACCTCCTTGCCCTTTATGCGTGGGCAGTGCTTCCTCCCTTCTGATCACATGCGGTACTTCAATGGCTGCGTCAAGTTCTTGCCAGCACCAAGAACATTGCGCTGGTGTCCTATTTATACTGCAAGCAAAATAACTGTATCTCTTATCTTCTGAAAACTAGGCACTGAAATGGAATGAACCCGATACATTTTAATGAGACTTCTTTCTACAAAGGAGTTTAGCCTCCTGTGTCATTACAGGAAATTCAAAACAGCTTTCCCTGTGTTTAATTAAAAGGTATAATATGGTTTAACATTAATTAAAATGAAGAGGACAGCTTTTTGTCTTTTAAGCATCAATTGCCTTGGAATTTTTCCTTTTTTACCAACACAAAGGAAAGTATGTTAGATTTCAGATTGGTAGAGAAATAAGGGAAACACTGTTATGTCTTAAGTACCACTAAGCAATAGAGATTTAGATAAAATATTCAAGAGTGAAAATGTCTTCAGTCACTTATTCAGAGCTCTGAATTTGGCTGGTTAAGTTACCTACGTTATTTGCGCAAAGGTGACATTTAGTTATACCTGATGTGTTTCTTCTGATTGTATAACTTAACATTTCAACGCAGAGAACTGCTACGCTTCTCATGGCACTGAGGAGGACAACCATCATACTCAAATGCTGCTAAAGAAACTTCAAGGAAAGCATCCTTGCTACCCTATTCTACACAGTACATACTGGCAAATAAGGTAGTAAAGGAAAAAATATAGGGGAGTTCCAAATCTCTCATCTTGACTTTGTTTTTTTTCTTCTTTTTGAAGTCATTTCTTCATTAGGACATGAACCAGAACCCAGCTGAAAACCACCAGGTTCAGATAAGAAAAAACAATTTATACATATCAAATTATTATGTAATTATTTCACACAAAACCCCAATGTTATTAGAATGAACCAACTTATTTCAGAATGTTTACAAGTCTGGATATTAAAACACTTGGTAGAGGAGACCCCAATTCAAAAAAGCTGGTTTGGATAGGTATCAGAACCTAGGTTTCTTGTTTTTCCCTCACCACTGCTGGCCAAAATAGACATTCAGAATTTTTGCAGATAAGAGACACTGAATGCAGTAAGAACAATCTGTCATAGCCAAAATTTGAGGTTTGGAAGGTTCAAGCTGGAATTTAAAATTCCTTCAAGAGGGTGATAAAACACTGGAGCAAATTACCCAGGCACATTGCACAGTCTCCATCCTTGAAGATTTTAGGACTCTAATGGACAATTTCAGCATCTACTGCTCAATTTCAAGCAGCATGTTCAAATTATTCTTTTCTTTTGCTGTCTGATCGTATACGTAACTTCACTCGTGTAGCTTTTAACTCACATGTGTTCAAGAACATCCTTTTCAAAGATTACCCTTGCCCAGACAGAGCTATAGAGTTGGTTCACTTGTAAAACCACTTTTGTGAAGGAAAAGAGCGATTGTCCTCAGACTATTGTTTTCCCAGTTTACATTTCCTAAGGGACTATCACTGGAAACCTACGTAGAGTGACAAAGCTTTTAGGTATACATCATGTTGCAGAATACAGATTGAAGTCCAGGTGATCTGTTGAGGTAATACCTTAGACAGCAGTGGGAGGAAAGGCAAGATTTTGTGGAGAGACAGACTGAGATTAAACACAGGAGGGCCCATCTTCCTTCCTAAAATCAAGTTCCAGTTTTCATATGCCTATAGGCAGCATGACCGAGGATAAAGAACTCTAATTATTGGATAAAGCATGACCCCATGATGCTGAGGGCTTTAACACTGATTTGAACCGGTCCACGTTTTCAGCCATTATCCCACGTTATAGAGTACTTGTACTTAAAGAAACTCAAAAAAACCCCCATCAAACCCAACAAGCAATCTCCATCCACCTGCACACCTCCCTGCCAAAAAAACCCCAAACCCAAAACTATCAAAAAATCAAACCCACAAACTCCAACAAACAAAACAACCTGAGACACAGGTAAATTGAATAATTATCTCATTAGATAAATCCAAACCCCTGGCCATGTGGCAGAAGAAAGAATGGACCACAGTTCTGCTATCTTGCTTCAAAACAACTGGAAAATGTTCCTCATAACTCTTGATACTGCAGAAGTTACTGCATTTCTCATGAATAACCAAACAGATTATAAATACTTTCACTTTGATATTCATAGACTGATACCAAAATACTGTAACATTCCCTGAGTTTCCTGTTTCCCATGACTTCCATCTCAAATCTTTCTCGGTGACCTTTGAGAAGGGGATATTTTTCTCTCCTAGTTTCTGTGAAAGTGAATGTAGCCGAAACCAGAATTAAGACCAATATTTAGAGACTATTTTGTTATTTTTCCATCTTTTTTTTTTCTCCTCTTTTCTTCCTGTGCTTAGCTATCTTCTTTTGGTCATATTCTGATGCACTTTTTTGTCTTGCTTAGAAGTCCGGGTTTCATCATCTTTGTATAAAGTTCTCCAAATATTTGTAAATTATTATGACCTAGTTCACTTGCTTTTAGTTTTCATCTCTTCAGCCATTATGCTGATAGGTTTGGTTTTGAGCGCATATATTTTTTTTAAAATATCTTAAAGACATTTGTTCCACAGTTATTCTGAGGGCTGGGGGAACCAATTGAATGAAGCCACAGGTTAACGCAGAACATTAAATCCTTTAAATTAGTTAAGTGGTGCATTAAAACTAATTTTATTAAGTAAAACAATATTTTTGCAGTATGCTATAGCCATCTTCCAAATAGCAGGAAGTTAAGAAGAAAATATAAAAATTTACACAATGAGCAGACAATGCAAAGACTGACAAAGTTGTAAAAGTTGGTGGTTTTTTTTATTTTTTTTTTTTTTTTTTTTTCTTAAGGTTTGAGTGGTGGTGGTGGTAGTGTTTGTTTTATTTTTTTTTTTTTTTTTTTTTTTTTAAATAACCCACACACATACAATGTGGACCTTATCTAAGAGACAACATGCAAAGAAATAGACTAGAAAAAGAACCAGGCATAACAGAGTAACTGAACTAGGTTGTTCAGTATAATGACCCTAGTAAAAGTAGACTGTTCAGAAGTACAGCTTGGTGGCATGACACTCTGCAGAAAGAAACTCACTTTTAATCTGTCTGTTGGAAATAGCCCGAATGACTTGCATGAGCAGCTAGCAGTTTGGGTTAGTAGCTGTTTATAAGTGATGCTCACTGGAGATGGTACTGGGCTTAGAAGTGTTTGTACCATAAAGCTAGACAGAAGATGCACTCTCATCACATTCAGCGTAGTGAGGTTGCTGATACACTGGAGGAGAGCACAACGGCTGCTTAGAGGGAGGCAGGTACACTGGCATACCAGACCAAAAGAAACGCCATGAGATTCAAAGACAAATGAGAAACCTGGCCCCTGGCAAAGAACAACCCCATGCATTGCAAAGAAAAGGCCAGGCACAGACTGGTTTGGTATCCAAAGAGGACCCAAGGGTCCTGGTAGAAAACAAGCTGAACAAGAATCAGTAGTGAGCCTTCACTGCAGTGGTGGCTGTGTGCTTACTGGGCTGCAAAGAAAGAGCACTGCCAATGGACCAAGGGAATGGTTTATTCTTCTCCATCTGGAACTGGTTGTATCTGAATATACTCTATTGGTTTTTGGCTTGCTCATAGGAGAAACAGTTTTTCCGCAGAAGTACTGGCAAACTGTGATGGGTCACTAAGACAGGGGCTAGAGCACGTGGTGTATGAGGGGAGGTTGAGGGAACCGAGCTTGTTTAGGTTAGAAACAATGTGACTATCGAAAAGAAGAGATACAGAGGAGATTGCAAGACTCTCCTCAGACAAGTAAAACAAAAGGTCAAGGTGACAGTCATGAGTAGCAGCAAGAGAAATGATATTGGATATAAAGAAAAAATGTCTAAATGATGAAAGCAGTTAAGCACTGAAGTAAGGGGCCGGCGAAGCTATGGATTCTCCATCCCTGAAGATTTGCAAGACAACCTGATCTGCCTTTAAAATTAGCCTTTGGGAAGGAGCTTGTAGTTGATAAATCCAGAAGTCACTTCCAACCTAGCTCTCCCTAAGCTTCCAAAACTGTACTTCAAAACTGCTTTACTACAACAGCACAGAGAACACTTAAGGTTTCCTGGAAGTGGACTAGTTTCCCCCTACCCAAGCCACTAATGTAACTACAGAAGATTCACAAAAAAACAGTGTCAGATTTACCACTTGATTTATTAGCAAACATTACCTATTTGTTAGCCACAAAGTGCAACCTAAATACTGTGGCTGTACCAATGAACGCTGCTCCTAGGTACACGGCCTATGTTAAGGAGACCCATCTCCGTAACTTCCAGCACATTTTCAAAAGCTGCCTTACAATTTTTGCAAAACAGATTTTCCCTATGCAGTCTCCCACCTACTATATTAAGGGGTAGAATTGAAGCCAAAATAACAGGAGTGAGTAGGCTGAGGCTTTTCAGAAATAGTAACTATCTTTCTTTCAAGTTAAGCATAGATTAGGGAGAGTTATGAACCACTAGACAATTGCATCTGCAGAACATTAATTATTTCTTAGAAGTATGCCAAGACAGTGTTCTTAATGGTACCTGATGCAAGACTGGAAAAAAGCTATCATGTTGATAGAGACCAGTGAGCAGAGAAAAGTATCCTTAAGATGTAGGATTCACATCTATTTCAAAGTAGGTGTGGTAGAACAAAAAAATCCAGTAATTACTTAAAATAAAGGTGAGGTTTAGGAAACAGAATGGTATTGGTTCACATGGGCAGATCACTTCCAGCAGCTTCTGTGGTAACACTGGAAGAACACTCCCTTCCCCAGAAGGGAGGGATGATTGTAGAATGATTGAAATAGTTTGTACAGAAGTTTTGAAGGTGTAAAATACTATTTTGTTAAGCTATTTGTCACAACTAATTACAATACTGAGTTTTCCTTTTAAAGTATTGACATCAAAGCAATATAGGAGTTCAAGGCTAGAGTGGTATAACTATTTTGAAACTAACAAACATGCAGTAGGTAGAATTTACAATTTGCCCTTACAGAGGAAAATGAAAGACTGGGACCTAATTTATTCCCTGCATAGATTACAAGACTGCAGATCAAGCCTTAAAAGTTCTTCACACAGCACACACTCTCACCAGTCAAGACAGAATGTGTCGATGGGTTTTCATCACATTTTCTTTTAAAGTTAAAGCAAACAAATATTCCAGAAGGTAATTACCTTAACAAGTAGTGAGAGACCATATTACTCTGAAAAATACATGTGGCAAGCTATCACCTCTTCAATATCGGGGGAGGGAAAGTGGCAGAAGTTTATAATACATTTAGGTCTATTCTCAGCAAAAGATTCTATTTATTTTTGAACTGAAATATTAATTTGGTCTTTCAGAGGAAAACCCAGAGAAAAAAAACGGGGGAGGAGGAATACACTCATAAAGAGAAGTTACATTATGAAAGCTTGAATCTCAAACAAGAATTACGATAAACTGAGCATTCATTTATTGTTTTTATTTTCCCCTATTTGCCCTTCCACCCCTACTTCCTTGCAGGCATGGGAATTTTATTATTTTGTTTATTGTTTTTAAAATTGTCCTAGGCATTTTTTGTAATAGAGTCAATCAAAAAAATCAGTGTTACTTTGTTTTGACACTAAAATAAACAAAAAATGAAGAAAAAAAATTTAAGCACTAGCTTTACATTTGAGATCAGTTCTTTTGCTCTTATACTTCTTATCTTTTGTCAACAAAATATCAAGGGAGCTGCTTGTGCTGAGGTTTTGAGTTTGGGTAGGTGGTTTTCTTTTGCTTGTCTGTTTTTAAGTAAAGTCCTGAAGTCTCCTGATTCCAGGAGCACAGCACTAAGCGGAAATTAACAAGCCCTGAAGTTCAAACCATTTATCTACATAAATCCACTGCCAGGGAAACTGTGGCAAGAGGCCAGTGAGGCTCTGTGCCTCCGCAGGGAGGAATATGAAAGATCCAGGCAGATTTGCTCCAGTGCCAGAGCTGCAAAGTGCACATCAGGCAGAAGATGCAGTAGCACATTGCAGATAGGAAACAACACATGGTTTCTTCATTTGATATTTATCCATACTTATCTATGGGAGGAAATAATCAGGGCTACAACATGGTGCCAAAGTCTAAGGCCGTGGTCCCATATTAGCTAGAGCTCATCGCAAGTCGATGCTCACATAGGACTCACATGTTATCCATATTGTTCTCATCCTTGCTTAGATAGATAAGTAAGGATTTCAATTAAAAAAAGAATACAAAAAGAGAGTTTAGATTTCTTTCACATGCTAAGAAACCAGGCTTAGGGCTAGAAATATCAGGTCTGATGTTTTCTCCCTTTCTCTCCCTCTCATTATTTATTGACCCCAGAATTCAGTCATTTTACAACAGTGGACAAAAGAATTATCAGCTATTTATTTTTTAAAAGGTACAATTTCAGGTGCCCTATGGTGAATTCCATAACATGACAGCTTGTAACTTCAGAGCTTGCAAGACCAAGACAACAAGTAAAACAAACAAGATAAAGAATGTAAGTGGATGTGTAGGAAAAAAAATTTTTTATTTAGTGATAAAGACTGTAATAAGTTTTATTCTGCATATATTTGGCCTGCATATTCTAATTATAATTTACTCTGATTTGTGTTGCAAATGCACATCTGGACTTTGTCCATTCAGCTGCATCGTTACTTGCTCTGCTGTTTATTCCAAGTTTATTTTCACATACCTCTATACAGTGGTTCCTCTTCCCAAGGGACTTGTTCCTACCAGATGGTATTTACGTGTCCACCTCATGCCTAGATTTTGGTAGTTTTTCTGCAACTCTGTTTTCAACTGTTAGAGTTTAAACATATCTCTATATGCAGTTCTGTCCATATTACAGGATTCTGAAGCAGAAGGGGAAATATGAAGTTATCACACAGTTTTCAAATAAGAAAAATATGATTAGATGATGGAGTGGAGAGAAATTTTCGAATGTTTAATATGTCCCTCGTGATGACACTTTCAGGTATTTTTAGCCCTTATCCCAGGACATTACACTATCTGTTCTTGCCAGAAAAGATCGTGCAGTCTCATCAGACTGTACCTTCTGTGATCCTAAGACCAAGGAGATCATCAAGCATACAGTATTTCTTTTGAGACTAAACACCTTGCCACGTAGCCTGAAAGAATCTGTGTTTTTCTAAAGTTTTAGAAAAGTCACAACAGATTAGAAGGATACTAATTCATGCTGTTAACATGTCTTCAAGTTTAGGTTCCTTACCAGCAAGGTTTAAGGTAAATATTTTTGAAGATAGCTATTCTGAGTCCTTAGAAGCATACAGCTACAGTAAAAATGTAGCCCTGGAGAAGGAGAGGAGCTTGTTCAGAAGAGAAATGCAAAAAGGCATTTTCAGCAATAATTTTTGAGAAGATTCAGCTGTTGGTATTTATTTGTTTTTTATTAGTTTTAAACCTTGTTCTACACATCCTGCCAAATATCTTGCATCACTTCCATGTAGTGATTCAAGGATATAAATTTATAGTTACATTGAATATTAAAAACATGCGCATTGGAGTGCAATTTAATAGGTCCCAGATCTTCAGGTCTTAGTAAAACAGACTATTCCAACATAAAATATTTTTAGACTTCATTTTGATGTTAGCACTTCTTTCATCCAATCAGCTTCCTTCTCAAGTGTCAGTCATGCAAGATATAAGAAATAGCCTGTTGTTTTACTCATATCTGTTAAATTCCAGTTGGATAGCACTATTTTCTAGTGGAGTTTTAAATATATATCTACCGGTACGTTATGAGAAAGCAATCAAAACATTAACCACTTTAATATAAAGTTATTAAACACCTTGGAAAGCCACTCAAGAAAGCTGGATGAAAAAGTCATCTGTACAAACAATAACAATAAGCGTTAAACACAGAGTGACAGGCTCCAGCAGCATAAAAAACAACCAGGCTGAGACATTACAATGCCCCCTTATAATGTTAAGACAAGGTTTAAGAATCAAACAAAGACGACTTTACCCTTATGCCCAGTCCTACTATGTCTCCTTATCTGCAATCAGTGTTTGTTGTGTCAGGACTCAAAGAGAATTTCCAAGACACCTACTGACACCTGACAGATAACAATAACTGGAATAAGTGTTGGACAGTACCTGACGCTCCAGCTGCAATGCTTGTATGAGTAGTGTTACTTTTAGCCACTCAGAGGTCACTTTTACAACTTCCTTTTTTAAAAGATTTATCTACAGCTATTGAACACAATCACCATTGCAAAAGCTATGGCAGCTTAACATCTCTCATGTGTTAGCATTAACAATGCACAACATGCTCTAATCCTGTTAATCTTTTGATATTGGCTAGGCAGTTTTGTTATTTGAACACCATCCTAACCATTCTCTGCCAGCCAACTACCACCAGTCATGTTCAACCAAAAATCAGCAGTTCTGGGAGCGATAGATAACAGGTAAGCAAGAAATTACTACTGTCCTGGCAAATTCTTTAGAAAAATACATATCTGATGAATTCTGAAGGAATACCTAAACTAAGTTCTCAGCATCTGCACTACCCCTGCAAGCTTCTTGTTTCTGGCCAACACTGTAGAACACCTAGTGGAAGTCAAAGCAGAGACATGATTATTCCTCTTCAGCACCACACTGAAGTAGCAAGAAAGTCCTCTTTCATATAATTACTTTATTCTTTTATTCTATTAGTGGTGCTTTCATGGGAAGATGAAAGCTGCTAATCATACAGATGCAATCATGGCCCACCTTCCTTCCTCTAAAAACTGCTCTACCTGCAGTTACCCCTAACTGAAGATCAAGTTAAAATGGGAATGGTTACAACCAAAGTTGGAATATAGTCTTTTATTTTCCGTCTACACCAGAAACAAGAGACGTAGCTCTTACCAAGAACAGTTTCATAGTCTTCAGATATGATGAAAGTCTAAGCCATGAATGACTTAAAAATGGATTATTTTTTTCCTTCTAACAATGCAATACTTGTTTCTTGCCTTTCAGTTGACATCCCTTCATACTGTTGTGCTCTGCAGAACAATAGTGTCAGTTGTAGAAGTGAAATGAGTCACAAAACATGTGACTTGGGGCATGTAAGGCAGAACTGACTATATCACTTTGTTTCAGCTGCCAAAGGATGTAACAAAATCACATTTGTTTACTACTTGAATTCAAAATTTTGCTGTAGATCTGAACACACTTTTTGTTTTTATGTAACATGCAAAGTTGCTCATAATTTATCAGTACAAACTTACAGTTTGGTTAGCCCTAATGCTTTCATGACACAAGACACTGTTCATGTATTGATTAATCATCTCATAATATGGAGGTGACACGTCTCCCTGCTAAAGCAGCAGGTAAAGATTAGTTCCTCCATGTAAAACCAGGTTGGCTGTTATGGCAATACAGTTTTGTTATTCAAGATACATTAATCTTAAACTGGAACCACATTTCTTCTCTCCTAGAGCTCTGATCATTACATACCGACATCGGTGGGCAAGTAGCTGGAAACACAGTTTTTATTGCATTTTCTTCCTTGCTGACCTTGCTACTCTTTCAGTAAGTCACGCTGGAAATAAAAGTTGTAACTAAATAACTGGAGTATTTTTTCTCATCTGTTGTTAAAAGGTCAACTATCATCTTCCAAACCTTTCTAGGCTCACTCCCTGTAAGTGTCAGACCACATGCTTATGATATACTGTCCATTACACAGTGGCAGTCTGAGGCATTCCCACTTATATTAGGTATTGGATTAGAAAAAACAACAAAACACCCACAAGAAATATTTTTGTCTAACTAGTAAATTGCAAACTAAGTGCTCCAGATCAGGAAAAAGGAAGAAAGTAGTGTGACCAGAAATTAAATATCCGAAGGGAAATACGTTCCCAGACAAACCATGCCTATATGAAGCTTCCATTGCTCTGAGTGTCAAGATTTGTATCCCAGGTTCAGTAATCTGTTACCAACAGTGCTCACAACTGTTTCTTCCCAATATCACCTTATTATTAAAATCCTTCTGAGATTGGGTCTAAAATGTTGAAGATGAGTGCTGTTAAAAGAATGTAAGTATTATTCCTCAAAGAATTCTAGCATAGCTCTTCTCTGTCAAAGTGGCAAAGTGCAGATTGTCCCACACCAAAGCTTTTGCAGAGCAGCTCTGTCAGTCAAAGTTCAGCTGAATTTCAAGTGATGTTTGTACATGTATTCCCCCTAGCTCTAGTTAAAAAGCCGTAATTGTGTTGAAAAGGTATTGTTGTGAAGGTGTACCAGAAGATGCCTGGAAATCAGTCATCATTGTCAGCTTATGATGCCGGTCATATAGGAAATCAACCATTCTTGTTTCCCTTTTATCCTCAAGTTAAACTTTTAACTTCATAATCTTTCCTTGGCGAAAGTAAACCAGGTTTTGAAGTTAGCAAAATTCTCAAGGGTCAGATTTAACCATTGAATAATGCAGAAAAGAATTCTCCATGATTCAGACACGAACACGCAACCGAATGCCTTTCAGCTCAAAACGCACAAATTAATATAGCAAGGAGGTAACCTTCTAAGCTCCAGTAACTAGCTACATGCGTGCTCTTTGCCATCTGCTACTATTAAATACAGTAGGAGGACACCAAGCTAATGTGTCACATTTTGCAGGCTGGGTGGTCTAGAAGCACCCAGGGCAAGTTACCACAGCTCAGCCGGTAGGCACTTACAAGCAGCACTTCTTTGAGAGAGTATGACCATATCCAAGCTGTCAGAAGTGATTATTTCAGTTTATATTTTTTGTATTAGTTACCAGGCATATAGGTCTTTTTACAAATATTAATTTTTTGCATTTATTACTACAAACCTTACCCTCAGGAAATTTCACATGTAACTAAATGCCTGAAACAAAGCAGCTAGCAACTTGGACACATAGCTTTTTTACAGTCCAAAAGATCAATAAAAAGGATTATTTCTACTGAAGTCTGTTTCAAAATCACTTTCAGCAGATACAGGTACAAACATATGACTCAAACGTATTAGAAGGAAACAAGTATTTCCAAGATGCCTCTGCATATTGGTATTCATGGAACTTGCAGCTGAGATTCATTGCAGAAGGACATTAAAATTTTTTTTCTTGCAAAACAGCATCTTGGTCACTAACTTAAAGTGCTTCAGAAGCAAAAAATAACAGCTTCATTTAGTTTGGCAAATCGCACCAATAATATCCAATACTATTCTGATCAGATGATATTAGGTACATTTTATTCCACTAAGATCCTGGAAAATGAAAAGCATCAGAAGCGTCAATATTTCTTGACTGACAAGAGTCCAGTGATTCATAAAATACTGATTTTTTTCTGGGCACCTCTGTACCAGCTATAAAGAAAATATCAAAGTAGAAAGTTATGAAGCACTAGGTTATGATACCTAATGAATGCTCACGTCTCGTATTGACTTACTAGATAGAGCATTGAAGTGTGAAAGCTTAAAAAAAAGTATAATCTGGGAACTATTAGTTCTTTGTTACCCACACCCAGTTTCTCTGGGCAGCTCTCCCCTCTAGATGAATTAGGTTAATTAAATAGGCCGAACTGTAAGAGCATATTTGTTTACAAGCACCGTTGTTTGAGAAATAGATGCTCAAATTTCTTCAGAAGCAGAAATGCTTTATTACCAATTGATGTTCGGTTTAATGCTTAAGCATTTGCTCTAACAGTGCTCTGATGACAAGTCACTTAAGCTCTGTTTAAAACCTAGGAAACAGCAGAACGCGTGTGCCGTGTCACGGTCAGTCACAGTCAGAAAGGAAAAGGGACGATGAATTGCAGAAGGGAGACCTGCACTTGGCTGTGGCTAGGATGAATCCGTAAGAGCTCCTGACTCTTCATGTGGTGGTGGCAGAACGGAAAGGACACCCCTTTCCTCCACTCCCAGATTTACCTGTCCCCACCTTTCTTATATGTTGCAGACCAGTTCCAAGTAACCCGCGTACTGGCGCTGGCGCGCCCCCTCGCCGAGAGCTGGGCGGGCGGGCGCCGAGCCTCGGACAGGAAAGCAGAACGAACAGCGACACCGAGTGGCAACATTCCTGCAACACACCTCTGAAAGTCCTGTTGGAAACTCCTTCCGCAGCCCACTTTTAAGGCCTGTGAAACTTTTCAATCTTAACTCTAACCTATTAACATCTAAAGCAGCATGCATAAAGCAGAAACAACACCTTTGGCTTATTTGTTCTTGAACCTTGAATATTTCATCGGAAAGTGTTCTTAGATGAAGAAGAAAAAACCAGAAAACCCATGTAACCACAGTTCACGCTAGGAACAGGCTTCACTAACAACTTTAAGACAACCAAGACTAGAACCTAGCCAGTGTTTGAAGCGTTTATAAACCCTTCTCTGCTGAACAAATCATAACCTCTCTGAAGTTGTAGAAAGGTCATGTGCAGTGGTAAAAAAGTACATGTACTTGTATAATCTATCAAATCCTCCTTCCCTCTTAGGAAGCTACCAATGAGTTGAAGTTTGGGGGATTTAATTATGCCATTTAGGAGTCTCCCCCTTTCAGTCCTGGAAAAGAGCTGTCTTTGAGAGACACATATTACTGTTAATAGAACTCTAAAGTTTGCGAGTGATGTTTAGAACTGCTGTAAGTTTGGTCTTAAAACACACACACTAAACTATTTTACAAAGACTGTCCAGTTCTTTTAACAGATATGTCTATAAAATGAGATCAGGTTTACTCATTTTACTCTTCCCTCCCCCTCCAGGAAATATTCCATAGAGTTAACTGCTTCTTGTCTTCCATCAGGTATGTAGCCAGTGTGACAAGAGCCGTATTTATGGCTTGAAACCTCCTAGGACATCACAATATTCAGATGATACCCAGGTGGGTACTTAGTGACAAAAGAAAGATGGCTTATACTTCCTAGGACTGCAGCATCATACTGTGCCCAGGGAATGGTCATGAATAGGGGACTTATTATTTGACAGCACAGGAGGTGAAAGAGATTTATTCATTAAGTTCATAGGTCCTGGGCAAGATGTTTTCTGGGTAGTTCACAGCATGCACACAGCTGGATTTTGAGTGCTGAGAAAACCACGTTTGCTAGTGAGGAATCTTCTTTTCACTCTCCAGTGTGAGCACACTTACTAGCTGCAAACTCTAAGATTTAATTTGTGTTTTCTGAAGGGCATGTACACACGCCATTTTAAGGAAAGAACAAAAAGTGGGATTAAAAAAATAAAATGCAGGAGTACTTCACTGATACTGTTCTCAACAGCAACTGGGACAGGGGAAAAAAGCGAAACTTGGAGTAGAATAATGAGAATGTGACATTACGAGACACCTGGCTTCATGCTAGAAAGCTTATCTCATTCATTGCATTATGGGATGCTATGCCTTTGCTGTTATTTGTCAGTATAATTCAAGACAAAGAATTACCTTCAGAGAATTCATATACAGCATGAAACAAGTAGAATATTCCTGTGTCCCAACCAGCTATACTGCATGTGTGAATATATATATATATAAAATATAGAATTATTTCTTCTCTGCAGTGCTATTTTCTCCTAAGAATCAGAAAACCATTAGTGCATAGTTACCTGTGTTTCTCACATCCCTACGATCTTCCATGGAAGTGCTAGGTAGTACTTCCCTTCCCTAGCTCACTGTTGAGCAATGAAGGCTCTCTGAGATAACAACAAGCTACATATAATTTCCTAATTATTCTGTCAAATTAATTGGAAGATAGGCAAAGAAAAGAAACTTACTTCATCCTGCTTCTCCTAGGTTTCTGTAGCCCAAGAAACCTCTAGAAGAAAAAACTAAACGTATTAATGAAAAACAGCCTGTATTTAATTTTCTCTTGTCATATCATCTTGTCATGCTCGGAAGCTGCCAAGCCAGGCACCACATACAGAAGGGAAAATACTCTTGTTCAGAATTAAGTCTCTGAGAGTAAAGTATATTTTAACAACTTGTTGCTAAAAAGAACTCTGTAAAGGAGCATTTCCTGCTTCTCAACTCCAGAGTTATTTGTCTTTACGCAAATAATACACATGGCACATAAATCCTTTGGCTTTCAAATTACTGAATACTTAGAAGTGAACATTAGATACTTGTGTTAGCAATAGTAGTTTCAAAACAGTAGTTAAGCACATTGGTTTGCACTATATTTCTGATAAAGTATTAAAAGAAGCTAGCAATTCTATCCAGTTACAATCTAAAATGAGCTAGATGTGCTTTGTATGCAAGACGTTTGAGCAGCCTTCTGTACACTAAGCAAATTGTGTCTTCAAACAAGAGATGAAAGAACAATGAAGACTTCCTTAATCCTTTTTATAGTTGCTTTTCCAAATAACAAGGTCAAAGCTTCCAGGGTAACAGTTCTTCACAAAACTAAACATTCTCCATCCCCTCCATGCCCCTGCCTGCCCACCCTGCCATTTCTTCTCAGGGGTTTGGTGCCTGAAGGCACGATTCACTCATCTCAAAATCCATACCATAAAAGCTTTGAGTATTTTGTTATTAAGAAGTCAGCATCACAAAGTTTGTGCACAAGATAGGACAATCATTTTACACTGACCTTTTTGGTCCATTGGGATTTGCGAAGCAGACACCAAATGTTAGTTGTGCCATACGGGCCAGCTGTTTCCTATTTGTATTCCAATCTGAAGCATCGCATATGCATAGCAAGACTTATGTGTACTATGCATTAAGTGTTCTATTTCGTCCCAAACTTCATCCTTCTTGGAACTTTTCTCACAGCAGCCTACACAGTGGGAAGCCAGCTGGAAGCAACCAGAATTAAGTTTGACCTTCTAGCCTCTTACAGATTTCCCATGAATTTTCTGCTATACTAAAGTTTTTTTCCTTTAAACAAAACAGCCTCACTTTTGGACAACTGTCAGCAATACAGCACCAGAACATGGATGATAGATAGTCATTAATAAAGAGCTAGTAGAAACCTATTCAATATCTCAACTTCAGCAAGGGATAACCTCCTATGGTTAGATACCTTTATAACCTGCAACAGCAGTTGAAATACCTAGAAAATACAGATATCTGCTTTTATAATAGCATTTATAAAGTAACTTTCCTTATTTCTGAGAACAGTCAGAAATAATAAAGAGGTGGAAAGGGACAAGATGCAGTTCAGGATTGCAGCGGTTTTTCAGTACGGCAAAATCTAAAGCTCAGGCAGAATTCAGCCCCAAACTACAGGCATTAAAATACAATTTTGATGAACACAACTCCTTTTTAGTAAAGTGTTGCATGAAAAGAAGTGCATTTCACACATGGAATACCTTAGTTTACTTCCATTATAGAACAGCAATATTATTTTGAATTTCATTCATTTACATTAAAAGAAATATGTTGTTCTCAAAAACTAGGAAGACTGATCTTGCAAAAAAACCCAAACCCCCCCTGAAACTCAAACATCTCCAATAAGTAGATAGCTTTTCGTTTTGTTTTATCCTTTCACTAGGTCAAAAATCTGAACAGAATATCGAGTACAGGGATTGTATAACATGAGCTTATTTCTAGTCTTTCAGGCACTTGTCACACATTTTTGGTGAATTGCTTCCTTCTTTCTAGGATTAAAAATCTCCAATAGGAGTTGCTTTTGTCTACTCAGATTACTCATATCCCTATATCATAGCAGGAATTTATTTTTTCAGCTGCTGCTTTCCACCTCAAGAGCAGCCCTTCTCTTCTGGCTTCATCTCCTTTACAACTGCCAAAAATTTGGTGCTGCTTTGGCCGTGTACTTACTGCTTACTAATTAGCTGAGTGGCAGTTTGATAGTGAAAGGAAACTTGAATTTGTGTTTCCCCCCCACCCCACTAAGCAGGGTATTTACAGTTCCCCAGATTTCTTACAGGTTGATAAGTTCACTGGTTTTCAGGAATAAAAATTGACATTCCCTAGTATTTGGCAGGCAGTGGAATCAGGTGGATGTCACCTCACCCATAAAAATAACAGTTCAGCTGTAGATTGGTCTTGTCTTAGTATTGCCCAGAAGATGGATAACTGAGGGGTGCCATGAAAGGAAGCACCCACAGAAGTAGCATTACTGCTGAACGTATGGGGAAATGTATTTAAACAAGCACACTTCTCTGAAAGCACAGGATCATTGTTTGGGTTCATTATTTCACGAACTCTGCACATTAGCAGAGTAAGTACCTCAGCAGCAGCCTGAAATATCATTCTTATGTAGTTTTCTTTTTTTTTTTTTTTTTTTAAATATTACAAGTTGCAGTAATTTTAACATCTAGCACATCTAGATTTGTGGAAAGGCAACTCACTGTTGACATAGGTCTCACAATAGCTGGATACCACAAAGCCAAGCATTTCCCTTAGCAGCCACTCTTCAGCAACAGTTTTCCTCCCTTCGAAGCTGGTTGAGCCATAGCTGACTTCTGACTTTGTGGTTTTTCACATGTAGAAACTCTAAAGTTTGACAGCAGATCTTCAACCTTGGATTCAGAGCCTCACTCTCCCCAGAGCCCTCAAAAAGACTTTTATGCAAATTTCCCAATATTTAATACAGGGAAAAACCCACATTTGTGTCTAAACTCAGAGGTGCTCTCACAGGCAAGGTATATCCTCCCATGGACTTTAGAGCTTCTCTGAACTA
Organism: Ibycter americanus; assembly: GCA_035590275.1. NCBI lineage: Eukaryota > Metazoa > Chordata > Aves > Falconiformes > Falconidae > Ibycter > Ibycter americanus. The sequence continues at coordinate 60,314,873 of JAVJGI010000001.1, forward strand.
CATCCAGGAAGCATCCCTGCTCAGATATGCCTCTCTATACAACCTTATCACTATCACAAACATCATTACTATTCCTGCAACCCACTGTAACTTATTGTTAATAACAGCAGAAACAAATAAATAACAAACCCTCTCATCTTTCCTCAACACTCCTATCTTCTAAGGGGACTCAGAGCTTTGCATACTCCCAAAGCCCTTTATTAGTGACTACTCACAGCTGGGATCCATTTTTAATTGAACCTGGCAGCTCTCCAAGTGCAAGGAGCTCACTAATTTTTTAATTGTTTTGGGGTCCAGTAACTCTTCCAGGATCAGGGATGTTTGCATCCTCCTCTCCCAAGGCTGTATAGCAAATTCTCTTGCTTTCAGCCTGGATAGCTGATAATTTCTGTGCAGGGAAGATATTTGCAACAATTTCACAGTATAATTTCAGAAACTTAAAAAAGAAAGTTTAAGGAATAACTATTTTGCAAAATATTAAGGGGGGGCGGGAGGGGTGCCCAACGTTGTAAAATTAACTGTGTTGAAAAAGAAGGACTAGTTTGTAATATATGTATCAATGTATTCCAGAAATTCAAGCATGGTTTAAAATCCAAAACAAGCAACTAACAAAAAAACCTTAATGTAACAATATATAAATAATATATACAGAAAATATTTCAAATGATGGAAATTATTCTGTAGAATAAGGCCACATTTTTAAAGATACCATAAAATTACTAATTGCAGGTTATTTGCATGAAATATGTTGCTGTGTTAACATCTGTTTTGCTTTGCTTTGGCTATTGGGTAACAAATTCTTTACAACCAGTTTTACACTGCACAATTTTATAGATTTCAGAAGCGCTATTTTGTTTTGCCCTATTCTCAATGTGAGCAGAAACATGCTCTTCTCTTTCACTCACTTTTACTCATGTCTTTTGCTCTTTTCTAGTTCTCAGCCCATTAGATTAGACATCGATTCTCACTCACAAAAAACCCACATCTGTTCAGTGGTAGGTTTTCTCATTGGCAATTTAATAAGCACTGTATCTGCATCTTTCTTGATAAAAGAAGGGGTATGGTTATTCTTGTCTGCTTACTTTTCTTTTGTGTATTTTCTCTGTTCATTGCTGAACTTTCAGTACTCCATTAATAATGTAATACTTATATGAAGTTCTTGTACTAATCCAAGCTAGATTGTGTGCCCTTCCTGTGTTATTTCTTTAATTTTTTTTAGCTTTGGCTATTCATTAATGGTTAATTGCCTCAATATCAGCTTTAGTATTATGGTTTATATATAACCTAGATCCAGTAGAACAAGTAAAATGAAAGCCCTAGACACCTGCCCATAGGCACAGTGAAATAACTGAAAACATTTAATCTGTTCTGTCATCCATCATCACCCACCAGCCTGCCTGGAATATAGCAAATAAGACTGCTGCTTCTTGCATTGATTTTTTTTTTTCTTCCGCCCTGCCTAACTGCAGCATCTTTCCTCCTGTGGTGTATAGCAAAACCAGGTAAAAGTCCTGCTGCACCTTCAAAGGTACCTTCAAAGCTCTGTAATGCTTCTCTTTGCTTAGGTTAATGTGCAACATCTACACCATCACTATTATTCTGAGCTCCACCATCAACAGTGTTAGCTCTGCAGCTTCACATAATGTGAATTTGTGCACTAGGGAGACCTTCCTTGTTCTTGTCAAGTGCATTTATTACCTTCTGGCATACTGTTTCAACAAATGTAGCCTGCAATGACAGGGACCATTAGGTCTGTACTTTGATGACATAAAAGAATGAAAACCTCAACATATTAATCTTTTCACTGTACTGGGAAAGACCATAGGACCAAAAAACCAAAAAACCTCTGGCTGTGTTATTATCAATGAAGTCCAGACTTCACACTCAGGATGAATTGTTTTAAGGAAATCTGAAGTAATCCACTCAACCTGGAACTACGTCATGTTTGGATCAGGTGGTGGGATTCATCTTGGGACTGGCTGTTCTTCAGAAGACTGTGGGAATAATTTCAGGCAGCTGTCTGCAGCAGCAGTTCTGCCTCTTGCAGGAAAAAAATTATTTCCCTTTTCCTCTTTCTCCTCAGGGAATCATAAGAATTTCCCCGGGTATTTACAACAGATGTTATAAATATTAACAACTCTTATATCAACAGAAAGAAAAAGAAAACTACAAACACATATGAGTATCTACAGTACTGCAAACTAAAATCACTTAAGCATTCTCTTTCATAGAAAAACATTAAGAAAATATCCTGCAATTCACTTTGCTGAAATTCTTATTTATGGAAAGAAAGAAAGAAACAGATAAAAGTTGTAAGGTCTTATTTAGTTGTTCCTAAACATCTTAGATTCAATTTTTGAAAAAAAATTGAAGAATCCTGGAATTTTCTTCTAGATGAGCTTGAATGCTACTTCCTCTCTCAAAAAATGCATGCTACTTCATACCACTGTAAGAGAGAAGAATGGCCACACCACATATGTGATTGATACCCATTATGCTCCCTAATCATTGTCTCTATACCATTGCATCTCTGATTATATGAGGAAATTTGATACAGTTATCTGACTAATGTCACAGGCATTACCTGTCATACTTGACCAAAAATGAATATCAAGGAGTTGGGTGCCATTGAGGAGCTAAAGGAAGCATACAGCTAGGTAATAAAGCACTCATTTTGTATTTTTTAGCTCATTTCCACTATCTTTTTGTTCCCCATAATTCTTCTCGTGAGGAAAAAGAAAAGATGTAAGCTGTCAGTAAATCCTGCTGAAACAGAGTTGTTTGTGAAAGAGTGACTTTATCACTGAGCTGTGTCTCGGACCCTTTTGGCCTCTCCTGGGTGTATTTCGTAGGTGGTTACATTAGTTTCTAGCTGAAACTGTAGCTCAGTAACTTGTGTGTGAGGTACCAGGAATGCACCCCCTTTTGCACTGATTCCCATTCATGGGATATTTGTACCTACCTGCCATCTGTGTTAAGAAGGTTGTGATCAGGCTGTTGATTAAAATCACTCAAGAGCCCTCATTCAAATGGGCAGATATCTGCTTCTACTCAAGACAATCCTTTCCGTACAGGTTTGTTCCCTCAGTCTTTCCCAAAGAGTCCTTCCAAGATCTCTGCCTGTTCAATACCTCATTTTATTTCCACGTTGTCTTGTAAAAAAATAAACCTTCTTGCCGACAGAGTGCCCTCTTGACGTGACATTTCCCGTTTGGGGTCACCTGGTGATAACTATAACCTGATCACTCTTTCTCCTTCCTGAGACTAGTACCCCTGGTTTGTTTCCCCCAGTATTTAGTCTGTCCTTTGGGAAGGTTGAACCTTACAAGCTAGCCGAGAGCACAGACCCGTCTGCCCTTCCCGACAAACGGCACCGCCACTGTAACATTGATTCTTTTGAAGCTGTTTATCTGTCATTGCTGCTTATCTGTCTTTACTGCCTTCCTCTGGATGTTTGTTTCCCATTAGCTGCCGCCTTTGACTCACATGCTGACAGTCATACTCGTTCGTAGCGAACAGATAAACTGATGGGCACTGTGACATTTAAAAAAATGGGATCCATAACTACCGCATCCTTCAAAATCCTCTACAAAATTGTTTCCATAATTACAACTCGAGGCTTCTCTGCTTTTTCATTTCTTTTACATGGCAATGTATACAATGATGTACTTCATTTTTGTGGCTCTATCAGCTGACGTCCCTTCTGCTGCCTTTATTTGTCAAATTCTTCATACTTTTGCTCTGCACAGAGTTGGAAACGTCTTTTTGTTTCCTGCAAGTGCCTGAGGTTTCTGCAGTAGTTTGTTATTCTACTGACTTCACTTGTTCTTTCAGGCTGTTATATTTAAGACTGATGAGGCATTCATTCTCAGTAAAGAAGCTTTTTAAAAGTACACTGAGTTGTATAGATAAATTAATTACTACAATTAAGTGCCTGTATATGTTTAGGAATGATTGTTGACTTTCCCCCCTAAGCACATTGTCTTTAATCAAAGACTGCAGAGGTGAAAATAATCAATTACTTTCTGCCTACTTCTACTAAAAATATCCTCATTTCTCAGACGGGTTAGCTGACTGACTACAAGATAATTTACTGAGCACACAATTGGAGCAGAGAAGAGCCACAAACTCACACTGGAAGAGGAGGTCTATGGTAATTTCTGATCATGTTTCCTTAAATATAAAAAAGAGCTCATAAAGTAAGAAATTCATAAAATTAAAGTTTGCTTACACTCTTAGATTGCTAGCTGCTTTAACTTACAGCAAGCACAGCTATGTCCCTGAATGTGACTACCAACACAACTCACAAGGCATGTCTCTCTGTAGCAGGCTTTTAGATGCAATTAGAATAGCAGGTATTTTAATATTAGCCTGAAATAATCTTATCTTAGGAGTTACTCTGTGCTATCTCTTCTAGGCTGTCTGAAAATAGTGTGGGAATTTCTACTCTAAACTGCAGTGTGGACATGCCTTTAGTATGGAAAATACTACCTGCAAAGAATGTCAAGAAAAAAAAGTCTTTTTAACATCAATTTAACACATATATCACCCACTAAGTGAAGAACACAGATAATGAACAGCAGTTCTAATGATACTGCTGATACTATTCTACATGTGAGCATTTTCCCTGTAACCAATATTTTTTTAAAAGGTCAGCAGATTTAGTGGAATAAACTTTAAATTTTAATACAGGTGTATTTAACATAAACAAACCCAACAGACTGGGGATGCAACAGGGGATATTTGCTTTAATATTATTACAACTATAAATTCAATGATAAGGTACAATGTGATAATACATCATCTATCTCTGAACTAAAGCTTCATCCATACCTTCTGAGTGCAAAAAGAAGTTATAACAACTTCTAACTAAGCTGACAACACTTACTGCTACCTCCTTTTTTTTTTTTTTTTGGTAAGAATTACTTGGCAGCATAATACAACCCCGTTATGTGACATTGCACTGGGGAGATGTAGTGAATGTATGTCACCTTTGCCTAGAAGATAAAACCGTATCTCAGGCTACATGACAAAGACTATAGAGGAAGGCTGCTGAAGGGAGCTGATATGGTGGTGTAGTACCCTTGGAAGGGGAGTCCTAGTAGCATGCTGCAAAGACTGATGACTGAAGTAATGAATATTCAGTTTGGTCTCAGGACTACTGTTTCTGTAGTGGATGTTAGGAAAGAAGATGGAAGGACAGGACAAAAGTGAAAAGAAAAGAACTGAAACTACAGAGTTGAAAAAGTGCACTTCTGCATGGCCCACTCCCCTTGGCAAGGCGGAGAAGGAGCTGGCGCTCAGCAACCTGGCACACCTGCACTGCACAGGGCAGGGCTATGAGTTTGGTTTCTGCAGGACAGCTTTGCTTCAGAGCTCACACCTTGACAACTACTGTGCTTTCTGCCCAGACCACGGCTGTACAGTGCCAATGAGGAGATTTCTGCCTGATGGGTCGCTGCCTGCAGTGTTAGTTGCAAGATGTGCTGGCGAAACTCTCAACGTACCTCCTCAGTTACATACAATAATGTGCTTTGCTCATAGGGTAGGACACAGACTGACGTGTTCATCTGTTCACAAAGTATGTAGTAACAGCCTGAGGCTTGCTAGATTTAAACCAAAAAGTAGAAGGGGCAATTAATGTGTTTAGCTCTAGGTTTTGCTCCAACATGAGCTGTCTAATGTTCACTGTCCTAAATTCTGAACTATTATATTCTAACAGTAGTGTAAGGACACATTTTCTTTTGTTTTATTTATATATACTTTTTCAATGTCAGTAAGACTAACTAGACTAACTTATTTCAACAGATTAATAGCATTTGTTTTCATACTCAGAAAACGTTCTACTGTGGTGGACTGCACTGGAGATATGAAGCTTAAACAGACAATCACTAAGTAAAATTGTTACCTGAATTTCACTGGCACAAACACGGAAATTATTTGTTCATAATTCTACAAAGTTGTTTCACTGTTCCTGGTAATATAAGTCATCAGAATTTTACTGAGCCTTGCACCTGTAAACTAAAATAATGCTTGATAACATCAAGTCTCATCTGTCTTTTGAACCAAACACACTCAGATAAGTCCTGCTACTAAGGAACTGGAAAAATCTGTTCTCACTCATTGCGTAAATCTAGTTAAAGGAGGTATGTAACAGTTGCATGTTAATTACTAGCTGCCTAGTATAGATAAGCTTAAAATAAGCTTAACTATCAGCATCATTTTAGAAGAACTGTATTTACTAAATCTAATAAAAAGCTGTTCTAATCTGAAAAGTTCCTCTAGATACCCAAAGATATCTTCTGGGTGTGTTATGATTCCCAGACAGACTGTATGCATCGGATTTCTGTGGCAAGGTTTTGGTAGCAGGGGGCTACAGGGGTGGCTTCTGAGAGAAGCTGCTAGAAGCTTCCCCTGTGTCCAATGGAGCCAATGCCAGCCGGCTCCAAGACAGACCTACCGCAGCCAAGGCCGAGCCCATCAGTGGTGGCGGCAGGGCCTCTGGGATAATGTATTTAAGAAGGGGAAAAAACTTGCTGCACAACAGCAGCCGAAAAGAGGAGTGAGAATATGTGAGATCAGTAATTATCTGATATTTGTTTCATTTTTTGAGGGCTATACTCATATACTAAGAACATTCACTGTGCTCTGGGTATAATCCAAGGCTACAGTTTAAGAGCCTGATTCTCACCTCTGCTGAGGATGGCATTCTGTCATCCTGCAAAGGGTTACTCAGATAGGCTGGCTAAAACTGTTGGCTGCATCGACTCTAATACACAAAGTGTAGCTTTTCTCGTGTAGCTTTTCTCGCAGTGACACTGGCAGTGTGTCTATTATATACTGAAGACTGGAAGCAGCTAATGGTGGGATAGGGTTGGTTGGCTAGGATGACTAAGTTTAGCATTGAAAGCCAATAATAATTACATAGGTTTGGAAATGGTTTAAGATATCTGCTCCTCCTACTATACAGCCCCATAGGAGTCAGGCATGCTGGATCTCACACTGGCATTGCAAACTGTACAGCGACTAGGCAATTGGCTTCATACAATAAAAAAAGAGTTTCTTCTCAGTAATTATGTCCATGATTCTGCAAGTGGCCAAGCATGCGATAGTTTCCCTGATGCTTTGGGTACCACTGTCCACAAAGCAATAGCTCCCTGTAATACAGTGTAGCCTGTCTTCATTAACTGCTGGTAGATTCTCTTGGGTAAAGTTCTTGCAGTGTCATTATAATGCAGAGCTTTTGTAGATGTTAAAGTAATTTGTATTAAATAATGGATTATTTTATATATAGTTTCCTCATGCCGGTAAAAAGAAAGGAGGTTTGGGCTGTTTTGTATTGCCTTAGGGAGACATTATTCAGTAGATTCAACTCTTTTTTATATTTTATTTTTTGCTGATTTCGGGAATAATAGCCCCACACTTGACAAGCAACAGAGAGGATGCCTTTTATTTCCTTTTAAACTTATTACACCAGGTAGGGACATGTACTTTCTGTTTTCAAGTCAGTTATGTCTAAATTCATACATTTAGGCACCCACAGTTTATATTACCATCTTTATAAAGTTAAAACACAAACCCAACCTCCCCCAGCTCCTCCAAACAGCCTTGAAAAAGAAACAAAGCCAGACCCCCAGCAGGTGGCAGCCAATTCTAAAATATGTCGAAGTTAGCCCACTAAAGTGTATGAATAAAAAGATCTAGAGCACGGATGATGCAGAAAAAGCAAGCAGTGCTTTAAGAGGCAATTCACATGCTTATTGTCCTACCTTCAGGTACTGAATCTTATAACCTTTACAATTTCTTCATAAAGGCGATGGCAGCTTCCCTTGATTTTAGGTGACAAAACTGCGCTTCTTTAACCTATGACAGTTTAATATTGTATTATCACAAGAGCTATCATCCCTGATAACCAGTATTTCCCCTGAAAAATGTTTATGTTGTAACTTCAAAATAATATTTCCCAACTTATTATTGACCATGTAGATCAGATTCGAACACAAATACTGCTTACTTTTCCAAAACAGCACCAAAATGATTAACAAACATCATTTTATGTGTATCTCCGAAGGCAATCTGTATATAAGTACTTTTGAAAAAATTGTTCTAAAGCAGGAGGAAGTATGCTTATACAGATACAAATACAGTTTAAGGGAAGATGCCTTTTGCAGCACAACCTATAGTACAATGACTAATGTCTGTTTTATTGTTAATTTATTAGTGTTAGTATAAAAAATTAGTTTTAAGTGGCATTATCGTAGGACACAAAAAATAAACTGATTATTCAGTCCTGTAGTTAGTACTGCAAATTGTAAACATTATATTACATAAAAAGATGATCCATGTCAAAATAGATCCATTTGGTGAATCCATTATTGAGAGTTAGCAAAAAGTTCTTTTTTGGTGGCCAAGACACAGCCACTTTGCCATCAGGAGGGCTGAAACCTGCCCTCACACGTGATGCTGATTGCCCAGTTAAGCCTACCCGCTGAAGGGCCGTTATCACGAGCAAGAGAAGAGATTTGCGGTGACTGGGGAGGAGCATATTTTTCCACCTACTCTGGAAAAACTGCTTCTGCGTCTGGTCAAAGAGTGGCTTTCAACCTTCACTACTTCTTGTCCTTGTCCATATTCCAACGTCAGCCTGCCAGGCAGGGCACTCGGGGATAAACTGAGCCAAAAGGATACATATAATAAGAGCCAGTTATGCAAGAGCATGAGTTGGGTATACTTGAGTGAAAAAACATATGCTTGAGCAGGCTCTGATTGTAAAATTCTGATTGATTTCTTTAGGAGACTCACTGTTTGCCCTCCACCTACAGTGATGTTGGTATATCAGGGTGTAAACACCACTGCTTAGCTAGCAAGGTGCATCGTATTTAGTGCCTGTTGCCAGTCTCCCTGCAGTGCTTGACTCCAGAGTTTGAAGATTCCCCAGTGGATGTTCAAACCCAGATCTTTGGGCTTTATTCCCATTCTACTTCTTAAAAAAAAAATGTTATTATATAAAACAAAAATGAATCACTTCTTATTCTTCACAAAGGGGAATTTCAAGAGGGGAGCATGCTATTCTCACGTTTGTAAGCAGAATTAAATCTAGATGTTAGATTTAGTCTAATTAATTAATTTTAACCCATAATTAAATATGAAAGTGGACCAAAGGAAGGAGCTGAAAGACTGTTATGGCTGTGGGCCTCCAGTTTGGTTAGTGTGAATGACTACCAGCTTTGGGACATTACAGACTATGCATCTTGTAAAGAAGGGCAACTCAGGCTGTGTGTGTGAACAATCTGAATTTGTTTTGAAAGAAAAGTTGTGTTAGCTTTTTATCTTTTAGAATGCAACGACTTTACTAAGATTTAAAGACTCTTTGGTCACTGCAGTTTTGCTGAATCTTTGTTGCACCAGTGACTGAGGTACCTAACATACTCTGCACCACATCTTTTCAGTTTCCTTAATAATGACAACCAAACTGAAAATCTTTCCTTATTTTCCTGTAGTTCTTAGGACATACAAGTCTGAATTCTTCAGAAGATGCCTTTGGAGATGGGAGGGGTTTACCTGATCTCAGGTGGGAATGTATGCCACAGCAACTACAATCAGCTATGCCCAATTTGCCCTGCTTTTGCACACTCCTACTTAAAATGTCACAAGATCTTAAGGCAACACACTAAGTGTGACATATAAGAGCAAAGGACAAGGAATCTGTGAACTCTGTCCTCTCCTCATAAGGCACCGTGCTTTCTTACATGAATGCTTAAAGGTGACACAAATGACTTAAAGTATGAAAAAATGTGGGGTTTGTGTTAGCAATTCAAGATGATTTAATATGCAATTTTTTTAATGTTGCTGTTTTGCTTTTTTGTAAAGAACTAGTTAAAAACTGTTTTTTTTTTTTTTTTTTTTTTTTTTTTTTAAATTTGGTAATAGGTGACAACGTTACAGCATAAGACAATTGTTCCTGGGCAGACTACTGCACCTAGGTAGTTGTGAAAATGGAAGAATCTAGCTGTACCTTTAAAACAAACATCATCTAAAAATTTTCTCATGTTCTTTAAACTATTTGGGATCCTACCATTTCTCAGCATTACAGTTAACCTTTAAAATGGAGAAGTATCAAAATATTTTGGTGCTCTTCAACTAATTTAAATAATTCAAAGTCCCATGAGCGTCATTAATGAGCTTGCCTTTCTGTACCTGTGAAGCTTCATGGCGTGCAGCTTTTCTGTAATAGAGTTGAACCAGTTTGTTTTCCCTTTGAATAACTATCTAGTTATTTTTCTATGATTTAGGGCACTCAAACTCTCCAAGTCAGTTTCCTCCTTTGGAAATGCCATATGAAATGATATAAAATGGACAGTTAGTGATTCAATTTTTCAAAATCTAGGAAGTACTTCGACACATAAAACATCACATTACAATTAGATGTTGATTTTTCCAATGTTATCTTGGGTTTGTTTTTGTTTCCTATGAGAAAAGAAATTCTCACTATTGCAGATACTACTTTTTGGTAACTATTGACTTTTAAAACAATGATCACTGTAAATACATGAACTAATTTTCCAAATTGCTGATAGGTCACAATCCCCAGGAAGTCAATTGAACTCTGTTTGGTGAGAAACAGGTTCACAGCAACTGGTATGGTTATATTTGAGTATTAATCACATGAGAGATGATAAAGAGTGTGAGGGGAAAGTGTGCAGGGGAGACAGAGGGACATGACAGAAGTATTAGTACGACAGCAAGAACATCTAATTAAAATGTCACAGCTTACAAGGATTTTAGTAAGGAAAGTCTGTGTGATTGTTGAAACTACAAACTGAATTGCAAAGTAAATATTTAATTATCTGCTTTTAAAAAGTCATTACGGAAGCATAGTAGGTTTTCTTATGCTCTTTAAAAAATTAAAAGCTGTACTCATCTAAGAGAAATGACAAATAAGGAATACAATTTTGTGGAGTTTCTTTGCCTGTATCTTTTGGTTAATTCAATATTGAATCATTCATGTAATTCAAATTTTTCTTAAAGTTAACAGGGCATCTGAAGTCAATCAGAGCTTCTGAGGTCTGTGAGTAGACACTTGCAGTGAAGAAAATATTTTTTTCCCAATACAATGACCATATACAAATTGGATTTCTCTAGACAGATCTGAATTAGGAAATACTTTGTCCTACTGTTGCAAAAGACATTGGGAGAAAAACTTTAAAATTTTGAAGAAACTGATTTATCTTTTATTTAACTTGCTTTTCACAAACTCACAGATACATAGCTATGTGTGCTATGTCTATCTGCTTCACTACATAGATATACTTGTGCAAACACTATAACACTGAACATACTGTAACAATATAAATTAATTTATTAATTCCAAATGCATACGTGCACTGTGTTTTTTAGCCTGATTTTCTTTTTTTTGCCTCTCTTTTATTTTCACCCAGAAAGCCTCTGTGTCACTCCCAGTTCTCAAATTTAAGTGCATCCAAAATCATTCATCCTTTGGAGCTGATCCTATTTCCTCATTATGCAATTCACATAGGCAAAGAAAAACTGTATTAATGTAAAAAAAATAAATTAAAGTGAAATGATGTTCAGGTGAAAAAAAATACAAAGTTATGGAATTGAAGGCAGGAGAATATAACTCTAAGAATTAGTGCTTTTGCTTGAATACAATAGTTAGGGATATATAAATATAATGAATAAATACTTCATTAAAATAGGTAAGTCTTTCTGTGGTTAAGATACAATATCACACTCTAAAACTAAAAAGAAATTTTGTAATTCAATGTTAGGTCACAGTGTGCATTCAGAGTTTTTGAAAAATATGTAATTGATATCACTTACACCTTGAAACACTGGTTATTGGTATTTCCAAAGTAAGAAACATACACCTGGCAAAGGCCAGACAGAGGTGGGAATAGGAGCCTGGGAATGGCAAAAGTCCTGGCTTAGGTGTCTGTGAGGAGTTACCTGTAATTCAGACCTTGCATTTTCAGGGTATGTATGTTATAAAATCCACCAAAAGAGAGCTATGCAGCACCAAACCTGCCTGCAGGGTTGCAGTCTCTAGAGCTACACCTGTTTGGCAGGTGCAACTTCTCATCTCTATGAGAGCTAGCAAAGTTTGTATAAAATACTGCATTCACTTCAGATTTTTTTTCAATCTATTAAGAAATCATCCTGAATCAGTTATATGTACTGAATTTAATCACAGACCAACCAATTCCTATCTGAGATCAGGTAACCCTCATCCCTGAATTTCTTTCTCGTTTGTAGCAATGCCTGCAATAGCTCCTCCAGCTGCCAGTTGTGCCGTGGTGACAGTCACTGATTACCCATTATCTTTTATTAAGGACACATTTAAATCACCCGGTGCAGTCCAGTTCAGAGAATAGTGAACTAGGGCTCATAAAGCTCATATGTGCCCTAAGTCCTGTCTGTGCTTTGTGCAATGAATAAAACACCAGGCTAGATTTTTAAACCATGACGACTGCGTTAGCACAGAGCCCTCGGTTAACCCTCTCACCTGGCTTTAAACAAAACTTTGGGACCTAGTAGTGAGGTGCTTGATCTAAGCTGTGGCGGACTCAGTTTTATTTTGCAGCATAGCCAGAGGTTTATATTTGGCAAAAGTTCACGTTTGCCAGTGACAAGTAAGTTACTAATATTATTTATGTCTGTTTATTGAATTTCAAAAGTGCATTTTCATGGTGGTATTTTTGAAAATTAATGATTTCCATTACGAGCTTTTGTAATGCATTTCCTTGTTTTTAAATGGAAAAGGACTTCAGCTGCAGAATTCTTGGAAACTGTTATTGTAATAACCATGATGGAGGTGCTAACTTCCATTTATCATTTATATGCACAAGCAGGTTGTTATTTTTATTTTGTTTAACTAAAGTATTACTTATCAGGGTAACATATAGATTTGGTTCACAACAGGTGCTTTATTACTCCAAACAAACCCTGGCAATTCTTTTCTTTAGAAAATTTTATTACTTTTATTAATTTTAATCCTAGCTTTCTTGTTCAGAGGAGTTGCTTGGTTTCACAAAACTGTTGGGATGAAGTCAGAAAGAAGTCTGCTCATTCAAAAATCCCCAAAGGAAATTACTTCCCTGTGCTTTTCTAGTTGTGTTTGTTCTAGAATCCCATGACTAGAGTGACCACAAGAAAATTTTGTTAAGCACATCTGAGTCACTTTGTTCCAAATTCTACCATAATTCTCCCCATCTCCCCCATTCCTATTCATGACAAAAATGATGAAGAGTAGAACAAAAAAATACAGACAGCTTAATAATGTGCTGGAAAATCCTCCCCAAATTACCTGGATGCATTCCCAGACACAAATCTTGCAGTCTTAGTTTTTCAGTGAAATAATCTCTTTCGTAATACAGTATATTAGGGAGGACATTAGAGAACCTATTTAGATGAGAAGTTGTTATCACTAGGAAGAAGTAATGCAGATAAAATGTAAGTAATTCAAAACTGAAACCGAAGGGAAACTCTGCAAGGTTTCAAAACATTTAAAGCATATTTTAAAACCTCCATATTTTAATACTGTTCTTTTCTGCACTGACAGCTTCTGGTCTGAAGGGCAAATATGAAAAAAATCACAAGTAAAGATGTTGTCATGCTATTTCTACCTTACCAAGAACAAAATATGGTAGAGATATTAAGATGTTTTGTTTCCACTCAGGCTCTTTCCAACAGTTCTCTCATCTAGCAAAGCACTTAAATTCATGTTTTACAGTAGACATGATAGAGCATAAGGGAGGGATCTTTCAAGAATATCCAGTCCATACTCTTTCTCTGGTGCATGATAAAAATGTACCTACATCATCTTCACTGGATATTTACTATACTTCTTAAAAGCACCACTGAAGGGAACCTCACCTCAGAGAAAGAGGGCTATTGGAGTCGGAAAGCTTTCTTTAAAAATCTAAATAATTATTTAGTATCTGTTTTCCTTCCTTTAAAATAGGCTTTTTTCTCCCCTTATAATTACCACTTAGGACCAAGGAGAACAATTGTTCCAAAATATTGGAAGTCATTTACATATTGGAAGTCTTGATACCCCACATCCTTTCTTAGGATTCTCTTTCCTATTAAAAACAGAGTCAACTGAGAGAATTGTTCTTCTTGCTACTGACTTTAATCTTTGCTGTTTTTACACAGTTTGTTCACATTGTCAAAATTATTTTGATTTCTTATTCTGTCCTCTGAAGAGCTTGCAAATATTCCTTGCTTGATATCATCATTAAATTTTATAAGTGTACTCTCTATTGCATGATCCAGGTTGTTAACACTAACCTTGTGAACATGTCATGTTTAACAGGGACAAAAACCTTATTGATGTAGAGGTATAACATAACCTTGGAGTCTCTTTTATCCACTAGGTCACTCGCCTTGTCAAAGAAAGAAATTGGAGTAGTTTGACATGATTTGTTCTTGACAAATCCATACCACTTTTTTAACGTTGTCTTGCTATTTTCTAGATATTTACAAATGGGTTGTTTTATGATCATGCGTAGATTTTCCAAAAATGAAGCTGGGCTAGCTGCAACTGGTTTGTCCAGAATGTCCTCCTCTCACCCGTGGTGTTCTTTAGAGAGAGCTGCTGTATTTACCTGCCCCCTTCTTCTTCTTCCTTTACTGCTAATAGTAAATGTCTTAAGCATAGCACAGCTAAACATTTGTAACTGGTTTCCTTGGCAATATCAAGTGAATCCATCAGGCCTTCTAAAGTTAAGACAACCCTAATTCATCTAAATATTCTCCAACCTTCTGTTTCCTCTTTTTTTTTTTTGAGCTACACTAGTGTTTTGAAACATTTTTTTTAAAAAAATCTATAATTGTAATGAATAATATTTTTCATAAAAAGAGGAAAAGACATTGACTATTTTGCTCTTCTTTATATCATAAATCCATCATTTACACATCTTCCTGTCTAAGTACAGGATTGATGCATTTGTTTTCTTTCTCTTCCAGCATAGTTATGTACATTTGTGTGTGGAAACACCGGCAACATTTCTTGTTTCTTTTTATGTTCTTTGCTAATCATAAATCATCTTGCAGCTTCACCTTTCTGACTTTTCTCTGTATTTTTGGGCCATTCCAGTTGTTGGGTTCCCTACTTGGAGGTCATTAAAGACCTTATAGATGTGTTTGTCCATTTCTAAACTTCTCCTGCATATTGTGCATTTTGGCATTTCATATGTACTATCTCCTTCAGAAGCCGTCAGGTTCCTGAGTTTGTTGAACTGGGTTTTTAATTTTGTTCTCATAATGCTTCTCCTTCTGCAAAACTTATTTCTTAATAATTCACGCAGACTGTTTACTAACTTCAAACTAATTACCTGCAACTAGCAATGTATGCCTTATGTTTGAAGTTATTGGTTATTTCCTACGGTCACCTTCTTCTTTAATATTTGTTAAAATAAAATTTCTGATTCCTTTCCAATGAGCCAGGAATATTTCAAGAAGTTTTGAATCGCTCTGTTCTATCTCCCTGTAGAACTTTCAGAACAAATGACTATTATTACCATGTGAAACCGCTGAAAGATTTGCTTGCTTTCAAATATCCTCACCTCCATTCTTTTTATAACAGGAGGCCTACAGTAAATCCTTACTATGTTATCCTTTTATCTTTTGTTCTTTCATAGACACAATGGAATTGTCTTCCACTTATTCCTTCCCCCAAATTCCAGTCCAGACTTTAATTGTACAACATGAATGGATTTATATTAAAACAAATTATTGAATCAGAATGTAGATTCCACTAATGCAGCCACATTGCTCATAGGAAAAAAGTTTATAAAGGATTACACCTTGCTTATTCTAGGCTTTGTGAGGAATCTAAATGATACAGCAAAATGATATGGGATGGAGTTAGTCAGACATGATAAAGCAGGGAAGAGTCAAAAGAAAATGCCAATCTCTACAAGGCAGAGGAAGGAAGGAAAAAACATTCCAGATAAGAGACTTCACATCAGAGATCTGGAGTTTCTTAAACCATGTGATTATAAATATGTAAATGAACTACAAATGTGGTACTTTGTTTTACTACATTTTGGTTATAAATATGTACATAATTACTACATTACAAATTTCTCAGTCTTTTTGGAATGCCAAAATTGCTTGCACCAATAATTATGCCTTTATTTTATTATCAGTTTTAATAAGATTAAGAAATTTGGAAGTGGAAAAAAAAACACCACAGAAAAGAGCAAACAACAAAAAAAAATATCTATTTTGGGCAATACTACCCCAGCCTTCAAATTTAGTTCATAAAACATGTGCATGTGTGTTGCCTGTGATTTCTAGTAGGGGTTTTTAAAGTGGTCCCATGGTACTATACCTAATAAACCCCATGTTTTTATATCAGAAAACAGCATGATACTTCTGTGATTTAGTTCTATGCTGGAGCAGGGGGATTATTTACCTTTTTCTGAGTGACCTTTATCTATCTGCCAAGTTACAGCTGTGTGGTTGTGATAATCCCCACAAGAGTTTTCCTCTCTGAAAGTTGTTAGCCATGCTGGAGTACAGACTTAATAGCACCTTCAGAGAATAGCTGCCAAAGAGCTCTCCTATGCACCTGGTTAGAGCGGAGTATGAATTTGACATGCAGCATACACTGGGTAGTCCATAACCTCTCATTTGTGGAGTCATAGGTGGACAATTAATACTTCTTTCCCTTCTATTTCTACATTTGTTGTTGACAACTAAGAGGTGTATGGCATGGACTCCATGAGCTCCTGCTCACTTCATTCATTCTTTTTTTTCCCGATCCCCAAGTTGTTCTCGTATTTCATATAGACTCTTTGGCAAAAGAAACAAAGATTACCCACACTGCATCATGAATGGAGCTGCAATTTTCTGAAAAAACACCTCCAGAAAAGAATTTCAGTGTGGCAGTACAGAACATAAGATGTCCTTTCGTCATCTCCACAGCCTAGGGTTAAATAACAGAGCTCTGTTACACAATATCTAAAATGGTTCAGGGCATTAGAATGGTCTTATTAATGAACAAAAATACTGCCTAAAGTAATTCAAAGAAACAATAAAGTGATAGCATCTTACAACTGCTTTTGTGAAGACTGCAGCCTGGATTTTGTCCTGAGACTTCCAAGATCAGTTGTTGAAACACAAAGAATCAGTCACATACTTCTTTCCAGACATTATTTTGGAGACACCGATCTTCCCTTTATTTAAAGAACTGAAGTATTAATTGAAATATATAAATGATCTATATTTGAAGGTATTCATGAGCTCTGGTATGCTATTGTAATAGGAGCATTATTACATCTTTAAGAAATGTGGAAATCACTCATAACTGCTATTAATTTTTTAGGGACCTTCAAGCACAACACTTTCTTCAATATCCTTTTTCTCTTTAGCAGGCCAAGACAAAATGGAGAACAACCTAGTGTTGTTGAAATACTATGTTTACTTCTATACTAGCATGTAATTTAGCGCAACCAGAGAAGATCACTGGAGCAGCTGGGGTTGGAAGACTTGCAGCCAATCTGTATTTGGTTTTGGGACTTTGCTTGGGATTGGCTTTAGTTTGGTCCTCTCAGTGAAATCTCCTCCCCATACACATGGCGTGAAGCCGACTAGTCACGAGTTCAACTTTACATGTAGTCCCTTGGAGATCACATTTGGTGTATGACTGTTGTGGAGCTAAGATCTAGTTTTCTCAAAAAGGAGCGTAACTAGTGGGTTTCAAAATCTTCCTGTCAATACAGCCAGTGCACAGTAACTGAGGATGTCAAACCTGGACTACTTCTCTGAACTGAAATGATAAGGTAGATGCAGCTAATGTTGATTAGAATCACAGTACAAAAATAACCCATTGCTAGACTTTACCGGCATTTGAGAAGGCACACCTGATCTGATAGTCCTAACGATACCGAATCTTTAAAATCCATGCAAAATAAAGAATAATAATAAAAAAAAGATAGCATCAAAATATGTTGACAAGGAACACTACTGCCTTACATAAATCAGAATCCCTGTATGAGGTCTGAAAATATTAAGTCATAAGCTTTTGTCTTTCTTGGGAGCATGGCAAAAAGAACAGACGGAATAATATTGGTTTGACTTCATATTATTAACTACCTGCAACTAGCAATGCATGCCTTATGTTTTAAGTTATTGGTTATTTCCTACCCGAGCCCTAACTATGTAAAATTTTATAACTTTTTTTTGCTGATTTTGAAATCAGGTAGGCATATTTACTTATTCAAATGATTAAACCAGAAGAACAGATGTACAAAGATAATCTAAGAAAAGGTGAAGGAAATTCAAAGGAGGACTGTGATCTTAATACTCACAGGCAGCCTTGGAGTCTGGCAGTGGATTGTAAAGAACATTAAGCAGCCAGCTTTTGACAGGCTGTCTTAAGGTACTGATCTAGCCTTAGCAGACAGGGGAGCATTTCAGTAAACCACATGATTAATGTTAAGGGAAAATTGTCTTCTCAATCACTGTTACACAGTTGCTGCATTTTGTAGAATTATAGGACATTCAAAGGACATAGGTTTCTGTCTAATCTGTAGCTGATAAAGACAAAATTCCCTAGGCTTCGATGGATATACTACTCATCTGAGCTGGCAAAGCCAACTAGCTATGCTGGTGAATGCACTATCGAAATCTCTGACAAAGACTCGTTTTATTGGGAGTTTTGTTATGGGGCTTTGAAGAGGAGTCTGCAACAGGTATACTAACTGTCGCCATTAGAGGGAGCAGATTTATGACACATTTAGATTATATGAATGCATTAAGAATACAATATTTAAGAATAGCATAAGATACCTTCTTTACAGCCCTTTGTAGCATCTATTAACTATCTCTGATCACAAGTGTTAATGTCATTGTTAGAATTAGTATTACAATTAATGTTAAAGCTGCTGAGACTTATTTATCTCCCCCAAAAAAGGATGATTTTGGAAAACACACAAAATTGTCTTAAGTGAAAGAACTTGAGAGAGCGAGAGTCCTCAAAGGCACAATAAATGAGAGTTTTCAAATAAAAGGATATGCACAGCCAAAGCTGAGACAGACCAAATCGTATCTCGTATCCATGAAATAGGAAAGACTGACAGCAGCAGCCATGTCTGCCTTCAAATTTTAAAAAGTCTTAGGAAAAGAAGATTGCAAGTTTAATATGTTTGCCTTGTCTGATCCCCTGCCTGTCATGGGAACTGTAAACAACTAAATGAAGAGATTAAGGATATTGTTGTCTTAGTGTGTGTAAAACAAATTTTAATAAATAGATAGGAATGGCTAGTTTCTGTATACAACAAGGAATTAAAAAAACGTTGGAAGTTAAAATGTCAGATTCTATATACAGTAGCTGTTATCTAAAACTGGAGATCAGAGAGTAGTCAGGTTAATGGTGGGGTCTCACAAATACCATATTAGGGATAACAAGTTAGCACAGATAGTGGTGACTAGCAGCTAGAGTTTTTTAAATTTTATTCATTGAATAAAAAAATGGATGGAGTTATTGTTATTGAGGTCCATTAAGAACTGTATTCTATTCCCTAGGTATTAAGTCTTCATTGAACTCTAACATACTGAATGTAAAAAACCAACCAAAAAAGTAAGTCCATTATCCCACTTTTGATATTTGTTTTTTTTTAATCTAGATTTTATGTATTTATATATAACCTTAATATTTTATTTAGAAATAGCATTTATAGTATATACTGTATGTATACATGCACTATATAAATATAGAAATATTTGTGTTAATAATTTATTTTATATAGAATTTTTATATATATACACCTATCTCCTGTTTTTAGGGGTGAGTGTATGTGTATATATATACACACTATATATATATATACACACACACTACTGGCAGAAGAAATGGGAAAGAAACAATACTTGTAGGGCTGGTCTGGGAAGCTGTGTTCCTTTCTGTTGGATCTACTTACAAATGATTTGAAGATTTGCAGATTTAAAATAAAGAAAACAAAAATATAGAGAAAAATTTAAAGGAAAAGGTTAGAACAATGTTTTAAGAATGGAAAACAAAGTGTAACAAAGGAAAATTGGAAAATATTTATACAAAACATCAAGGCATTTAAAAAAAATATAATTCAAAAGAAACAAACTGATCAAGAAGAGGATTGAAAGAAAAGAGATTTATACTTCTTGATTCCATCATGATGAGGTTAATGAAGCACCCGGTCATGGTATTGAAAGGAGTAAGTTCAGCCTTATAAAAGGATAAAGAAACGTAGCAGATTTTGAGAGACTGAACCAAATGAAGAACCCTACAAACAAGGTGAGGGGAAAAAGCAAGCAAAGAAGGAGATGGCGAGCTCTTGGGAACCTTTGCCTGTGTGACAGAAAAACTGTAGTGGTGAAAGGCAGAAATAGGGAGTGAGGGCCAAAAATAGAAGGGAGTAATGCTGGGGAAACAACTTAATTTTGATATTCTGCTCAAAGATCAAAGTATGTGGAAAATCATTTGACTTGACATTAATGTTCAATACCAGATTAAGTGTATAAATACATATAAAATATATTTCATACAATATAATTTCTCTATATAAACATACTTATACAAAATATTGATGTGCAAAAGTATTAATTTACATTAAATCTATAAATTAATATATATAAACATATACAGATCATAAAAATATAAACATGTATTTATGTAAGTATGGTGAATTAGTATTTACTGTAACTTTAACAGCTGATTCCACAAGCCTTCTGCATTTTCAGAAAAAGGAATCTTAATAAGATTAGGATGCTTTCCCACTTTCTATTTATATAATGTTTACAGTACATCTACTATTCATGCTAAATTATTCATTTTACATACTGTAAAGTAATTCAGCACCTTTTAATGCTTTACGAACAGAAACCTGGCGGCATGCACCCAGCTAGATATTGCTGTCTGTGAGGAGTTTTCATGTTCATAACATCATTTATGGAGCATCTGCACTCTCCACATGGAGATATCCCAGAGCACCCAAGCTTTTAAAATTAACAGTAATAACCGTGGATACCTCCAGATGCTGCAGTGGCAGATTTTTTCATTATGACCACCAGCTGGAAACAAATTTTTGTTTGAGGTTGAGGGGAGAAAGATACTTTGCCACTTGTTCTCCTTCTGCTTGGACCAAAATGTTGAACCACTCAGGTTTGCGGGATGATGGTGAAGGAATCTCCAAACAGCCAGTAGCTACTTCTCTGAATCGGTATGAGATCCTCAAACCGAGATTAGGAACCAGCTCCCTGAAATTTCCTGGCAGCCAGCAGTTGCTCTTCCCACATAGAGACTTCACTGAGAGCACAGCTGAGGTAGGGTCCGTCTGGAAGACTGAAGGGACAGGAAAGAGAGGCAAGAAGATCAAAAAAGTGCGTGATGGAGAATGGGAAACTCTTAAGACATCTGATGTGGATAGGAAAATATACTAGAAGGCAAAAAATGAGGTACAAGGAGCTATGGGGAACAGGAAAAGCACATTCCTTAAAGTATATGAAAGTAACAACAACGAGAACAACAACAAAAAAATCCTAAGTAACTTAGTTTACTAATAGTGAACTAAAACCTGATCCTCAGTTAGTATGCTAAACTAATTGACAGATTTTTTTTTACTCTTCTGGAGCTCATTCAGTATTACTCACATTGAATGAATATGAAAGGGTGACTGAAGGGCAAAACTCACCTTTGCTGAACCTGTTTTATCTGCAAGTTGTAAAGATAATTTAGAAGTTTGTCTCTACCTTGAAAATCACATAATTGCAGAACCTCTGGGAAGAATTTCCCCAAGAATATTCTAATATTTTTAAACCTCGTGTACCATCTCCAGTTTAAGTGAGAAGTTATTCACATTTCTGACTAAAAAAAAGTTCTTGCAATTGCAAATTGGGATAGTGTGGGAGGAAAGGTTAGTATGGTCCAGACAGGATATGTATGTTCAACTCATTTAAGAACTTGCTGTTCCTTTCAAATCAATAGAAACAACAACTCATTTATTTATCTTGTGCAACTTAGCAGGGCAGTCACAGGGAGGTTAAAAGACATGATAAAGTGAACAAAAGAATTAGTGGCAGAAAACCACATGAGAATGAGGACAGAGTCATTTCTACATGTAGCTCAGGATCATGTCATGAACAGTAGCTCGTTGTAAATGCCTAAAAATGAATAAAAGTAGCATACAAACAATGTCCTTTCCTTTTATCCTATAACTACTCAAATTCTTAGAAGTCATTGGAAAGAGACCATCTCAAAAGCCTATCTTTTTGAGATAATTTTTACTCTTTAGCCTGGTGTGGATGGTAAGGCCTTAAGTTTTGTAGGTCTCCAGGTCTCCCTTGAAATTCTTATATTTGTGCCTTTCATACCAGCTTTCAATTTTTAATTACCAAAAAGACTTTCAGATGAGATGTTACAAACCCTTTATAGTAAATTTGCTATCTCATCCCTCAGTTCATTTACTGTATGAATTCCCTGTGATCCTAGTGATTTCTAATTGTTCATGGTGTTAATAAATTCCATAATATGTTCTACAGTCACTTCAATTTCAGATAAATCCTTCAACAAGTCCCTCATAAAAATTAGGTTTCAGCATTGGAATTTTCATATTTTTCAGTCCTATGAGCAAATTACAAATGTTGAGGGTAAGAGAAATTTAAACAGTCACATGGGATGTTATCAGATAATTTAGTTTCATCCATTTGAGAAGGTGACTATGTAGTTATCACATGAAAAGGCAGATCAAATGAAGTCATGCTCATCTCAATGTAAAGTAAAACTCATCAGCTTAAGCCAGGGTTCAGTGGTCCCTGGATCCTGAGGGAGACGTAATTGAAACACTTGCAAAGGAAAATAATTTTGGTTCTTTTTCTTTTTCTCTGTATTTGGTCATCAACTTGACCTAAATCTTAAATATCTGGGATTTTCTTTCATAGATAAAATCAGAACGTACTGGTTTTATTCTGTAAAGTAAAAGTATTTTTTTGAGAATTTCCATCAGGAAGTAAATTTCAACTCCTTAACCAAATATTTATTTTTCCAATCTTATTTCAGCCTAATAAGCATATTTTACATCACGCAGTTGTCTTTGTCTTACTCTATGTCTACTTCGGTGAACAAGCTGGTCATTATACTGATGCTTGTTGCATAGTGCTTGTCCTCTCCATTTCAAAATGTTTTCTTTTAGAAATGCCATTTGTCTTTGGTTGAACTCCCTTTGATGACACCTTACTGCTGACCCTGTGGATACATCTTAGGTGCTGTGATGTATTTCAAACACTCCACTCCCAGTATTATAAATTTACTCTTGTCAGCTCTATTTTCAGTTCCTTTAAAGAAAAAAACCTAGCATGTTTCTTAGGACATGGCATTTCTTTCAAAGCCATACAGAATATCTTTTAGCTCTGCTCTGTCCATACTGTCTTCTTTTTGATTCAGTGCCTTATTCCTCCCTTCCCACTTTTCCAGTTGGAAAGACAATAGCTCCCTCTTTGATGAGGTCAGGCTATGGTCATTCCTTTCTTCATGACTTGTTTCTCTTGATGAAAATCTTCAAACCTAAAGGTTTCTTTTCAGGGAAATCTCCCATTTTCTGCCAGTCCTTGTGCTTACAGCCTTCTCTGCCTCCAAATGGTGACAGCTGGTAGCATCTCTGCGGCTTCCTTCTCACATCTGCTTTTGACTGACATCCTACCTCAGCTACCGCTTCTGCCTCTAGGCCATGTAGTTGTTTTCTCCGTTGGAGAACTGTTAGGTGGCAATTCAAGCAGGAGCAGGAGAAGACTGTGTGATGTGCCGAGACTGAGGCTTGTATTAATGTCTTGGAAATTAGGTGAAAATATCAACATTTGTTGGAGTATCATGAGACTTAGTATGTTAACTTTTACATTTTTTTCCCCATAAGAATTCTTTTTCTCATATCATAATCATTTTGTAATAAATGTTTAATTGCTTTAAATTTTTTATTTTTATCCATTTTTAACCTGACTTAAAACCTAGAACATAATTATCTTTTCTGTGGAAGACATGAGAAACTATGCAAACCTGCTGGGAGAAAATTTATAATCCGTATTCAATTGATGTACTTCTTAACATACTGTTGTTTTTTCTTTGTTTAATGCTACATATATTTATATAGCTTGATTCTTTGATTTAACTTTATATTGACTGCTGGACGAAAAGGGGAGGGTGGGTGGTTCTGCTTTGTATTTTGATTACTTTTTTTATTTTTTACCTTTCTATCTGCAATCAGTCAAATGAAATGACTAGACAGAAATGGAAACTGAAAATTAGCAGTATTTTAAGAATGGTTTCACCTGCCCAAACAGAAGTTTCCACATTCAGTAAAGGGGAATACTTTGACCTCAAGACCCATCCTTGTACAGTAGAGAAAGGTATGTATCATTTGGAATTTAGAAAAAATGAAGGAAACAGTTTTAATAGGCAGAAATACATTGTTATGAATATATATTATGAGACAGAGGTGTGAAACACATATAATTGGCTCTCAAATGGCGTCCATGGCTCAAAGACAAGTGTTTAAAGAGAAGAATGTGTTTAACTTCTGAAGAGAGGACTGAAAGGAGATCTACTTACAGTGTAT
Source organism: Ibycter americanus (assembly GCA_035590275.1). Taxonomy (NCBI): domain Eukaryota; kingdom Metazoa; phylum Chordata; class Aves; order Falconiformes; family Falconidae; genus Ibycter; species Ibycter americanus. The sequence continues at coordinate 60,339,484 of JAVJGI010000001.1, forward strand.
CACTTCAGAGGAAGAAAGAACAGCCTGAATTCAGTAGTCTGGCTTCTGATTCTAAGGAACACGAAGAACAAATTACTGAAACCTGAAGCTGGAGAAATTCAGGGACTTTTTTTTCAGGAAAAGGTAGGAATGCTTCTACTATTAGAACAAGCTTCCAATAAATTTGGTTTCTTCATCTCTTCAACTTGGCTGCTCTTCTGAAAGATCATTTTGGTCAAGTAGAAATAAATTCTTGGTCTCTAAAATATCTTGTGAAATTTACAGTCTAAGATACACAAATCCAGACTCGTTGATCTAATGAACACTTCCAGGCTTAATCTCTCTGCACCTGTGATTGCAATATTGGAACTAGAATGTGGCAGGAGAGAGGGAAAATGTAAAACAGCCTGCCTTCCTACTTAGCTGGCCTTGAAGCTCAACTGTGGGGAAAATCCAGCTGGCTCCCTTCAGGCCCTGGGCTTGTGTAAGAATGTAGTCAGGGCATGGTCGTTGGGCATGCCATGAGAGATAAATGATTTGGCGCAGAGGAGGTTATGGGGTCTTGCCTGTGCTTCCCTTTTCAGTTACACAACACCTTATCTGCTTCCAACCTTATGGCGTTGGATTCCCAGTTTTGAGGCTGACATTCTGCTTTCTAGTATAATTGTTGTGTTTCCCTGATGAATTTTAAAACTGCTTACGCTTCAAAATAAGGTTTTCTTGTGTTAACAACCTTGTATTGCACCATCCTTCCTTTGCCAAGTCAGCCCTGCTTGAAGACTCAAATGAGATAAAACAAGCTTTCCTTACTCTCATTCCCAGCAGATCAGTTTCTTTCCCTTTTCTTTCCTCTTCTTGCATGTGGGATTAAGCATTTTTTGGCACAGAGTTGTGTGACACATGACACATAGCACGTGAAAACTGCAGCCACCCAGACACTCATCTGGTTGCACTAGGAGTAAGTACTTTAGTGTAAGTTGCTCAGGAATTATGTGGGATCCGGCACTACTACTTTGCATAATAAAACTTGCAGATGTGAACTTAAAATTGCCTATCAGCACAAAAGTAACTCTCAGGAGCTACTCCATTCACAGCAGAAATTGAAAAGCAAGTGCTCTAATACAAACTAGGGTAACAGCCTCTCACACTGAGAGCATTTGAAGCAAAAATAGAAATATTGCATTTTGAGTCCACCTCTCTAATACGTGAGACAAGGTTTTCTGATAGCACCGACTAAAAGTTCAAGTCATGACTCCTTCTTTCTATCCTGTTTTATCATGTTGAACCACTTTTGCTATTACTAAAAACCTTTTGAACCGATTCTTAGTTTTGCTATCTCTTGTTTCATACAGGAAGCCTCTTTATAGTAACATTCAAAAGCCATTGCCAGAAGTCTCAGAAGAAACTTAGCAAGCAGAAAAATTGTGGTCCCTTTGTTGTCATTTCAGACATGACATTTGTTTTTCATATGACTAGGTGAATTGTAACAATTTTTAGTTTAAAATGTATACTTTTTGTTCATAAATTGATTTTAACATTTAAGGTAACCTAGCTTTTAGAGTTAAGATTCTTTTCCAGTCCATCCACTTTTTCAGCTCCCTCTGCATAACAGAATTGCAAAGAAATTCTTTGAACCTTTTTACAGACCATTTTTACATAACATAAAATCTATTTCCATATTAATCATTTAATCCCCCTAGGAAACTGTTTGCTGCCTGCACCTGAGGTTAGATGATCTGTAACTCCTTGCCATCTAGAATTTTTAAAATGCCTGTATTTCTCAATGGTACACTTAATATCAAATAGTATTTTAACTTGGAGTATGCCCAGTATGCCACAAGTTTACTGAAGAGTTTCTCTTTGCATTAAAATCAGGCTGTCTTATAAATATTACATATGTCTTTACATATGAAAAGAAAGAATGGTATGGAAATAAAAGAATGAGAGGAAGATACCACACAATGAGATTGCTCTGACCTTGGTCCTTTTGTGTGTTCCACAAAATTCCATCTCACGGTATAAATAAGACCTGTCTCACAATGCAGGACAGGAGAAGGATGCAAAACTTCAGTAGAAATCTTTGTCAAATTTCTTCTTGGAAGGCACTCCCAAATGTAGTGCTTAAGTTGTCACAGATGTTTTGTGGGAATATAAAAGCCTGTTATGATGTGATTAGTCCTGTAACCTTGCAAGCATGCACTCTTTGGTAGTTGGCAATATGTAACTGCATTTTTAATATTCTGTTCTGAATAATGCCATGCAGCATTTACAGTGTTTCTAAAGGGGAAACGATTCTACAGACTAAAGTATCTCTGTCATACAGAGAATGCACTGTACAGAATGAGTCATTAAATGGACATGTAAAAATGTAGTCTGCTTCCAAATTTTTGGTTTGGTTTGCAGATGGTTATGGATACTTATGCTCAAGTCTTGTACGTTGCTATGGCTGTTACAATGAGGGTATTTTGGTCATAAGATGTTCACCTTATTTGAAAGATCTGATCTCATTGTCACATGAGATGTCATCTATTTGCTGATTAACATAACTTCAAAGAAAGGGTAACACTCATACCTATCTTATTTCATATCAATGGTCATATAGCACTTCACCTGAGTCTGGCAGTGGGATTAAGTACCATCAGTGACAAACCATTGGCTGATACAGTTCTTCAAAAATACAGCATGTACTGAGTGATGCTTAAAGACTCTTGTTCCCTCTTATCAGTCTTTTCAGATCTATGAAACTATTGTCAAGTTGCCTCTTGTGTTTTGTTTTGGTTTTTTTTTTTTTTTTTTAAGATTTAAGGTTTGATTTAACAGCATGTAAATAAAATCGTAATTTGCCTTAATTTCACTTCCATACAATTTCTGGATGTGTGTTTCGATTTTGGACTGACTAACAAAAGCCCAACGGATGATGCAGACAGGCTGAAGCAATGACTTCTCATCTCCTCAGAAGACTGAACTCCTAGTTTCCAAAACCTCAAAATAAGAGGCTTCCAGTGTTTGCTGGCCTTTAAACAAGTAGATACAACCATTGTGAAACACAACTTTAAATCACTGTAATTCTTCTTGTAGCCTCAGCTTGTCAGATCTTCTGTTACTTTCCCTTTGGGACTCCAGCACTGTGAATACAATACTTGCAGAAGTGTCAAATGCAAAACTGCAGAATTTTCTTGATAGAACCAGGATTGTAGCCCTGTGTGAATTTCTGCTGTTTAAAATGTGTGTCAGCATTTTTGAGATAGTCAGTAAGTCCAAAACTGTGCGCCATATCTGTGTGAGACCTCTCAGAGAAGGGCCGTTCTCCCCCAAGACATCTCCTTACTTACCCAGGCATGCTTTCTCCCTAGATCGTATTTTATGTCCTATCACAACCTCACATCTCCTTTTTTGAACATTGTCTTTAAGTTACTCTTTCACAGGCTATTTCTCACAACAAATGGTTGCCAAGTGTGGTTGTCCCCCACTTTGGCCCCCATTCACGGGGACTGCTCTCCAATGTTTAAAATTATGTGTGAGATTTAAATGCACTACATTTGTTTTATTGTATTATAATATATTGTATTATTCTTTCAGGGTGCTCCCACAGTAGTAAAATAATCGTTACAATTTGTAAATAACAAAGAATCTCTCCCAAACTTCCACTTTAATTTGGCATTTCTGTATACCTATAGACTTTTTTTAAAGATCCAAGAATGAAATATAATAGTTATTTCTGCTTTTTTCCAGATCATTAAGGAACAAGTTAAGTAAGATTTAAGCTAACAGTAGCAGTAAAAATGCTCTAAAAGATTTAAACCTAATCATAACTACGTACACTGGTATTTGTCTTTAATGCAGTACAACAATTTGAAATTTCATACCTCTAAAAATGGGTACAGAATCCATCTTTACTGCAGAAGAAAAGCTAAGCTTTATATTTAAAAATACCAGATCTTTATAACCTTTTATTTGTTATATTACTACTTCTATAATGTGGAAATCATAATGTTGCTTTTAGCTCTGTTTCTCTTTTTAGGACAAGGCAGAAAACCCATATAAAGCTTTCATTTTACACAGATATGAAGAGAGAAAAGGAATTAAGAAGTCATTTTCGTATAAAATATGCAGTCTAGTTTAGTATTCTGTGACTACGTGTGAATACAAGAAATTTTAGTAACTAAACACGTTTTCTGGTTTAGATGCAAATGACTCAAATTCATGTTCTAAAGCCTTAACAGTAGTGTGTCATTTAAATGAAGCCATGAGATATACCACTGTCATTATACTGTCATTATGTAATATATTTTTTGCAGTGCTCTGAATACTAAAAGGGAAGATGACCTCCATTAAATATCTCTTTTAGATTCTTGATCTAGTTTTGATTGTAACAAAAGAGATTTTCCATCCTTCTTTAAATTTTAGTTGTCATATTCCGTCTGTAAAATATTCCTTTCCCCTTAAAACCAAGATCTTGGCAATAGAGACATTAAAGACAAACCAAAGATAGAAAAACTTTAGAATATTTCAGTCTGATTTATCTAAAAGCAGCATTTACCCCTATCCCCAGAGTACTTTGAAATCTTATTGCACTTGCCTTCTGTGTTTTTTTGAAATTAGTTATATATTTTATGTGAGGAATTTTACTATGCTTTTCCTTCCTTCCATATATAACCCTTGTGTTTGATGGACAGGTTATCCATTTCTACTGAATATTTCTTTCCATTGCAAACCTACACTACAAAACATCACAAAGTAATTAGTCATGTTGCTGCAACCGGTCTACAGCATAGCTCTTCACCGTACTGACAGAAAAGTTGATGTACTGTAATCCCTGTCATTTTCTGTCAGCATTCTGCATGCTGTCATTGACTTACTTGGGCAAAAAAGCTTTGAAGAAATACAATTGTGTGCGAGTGTATGTGCACGTGCACATGAACACGTAGGAGGCTCTTTTGTCCACAAACCAAGGCTTACATCAAAGAGTAATTTAAAGAAAAATCTTTCAGATAAAATGTTAAAATGTTCTGTATATCTAAAAATATTCAGTATTTTCCTCGGTGCTGCAGCTATTGTATTGAATAGATAGTCTGACTGTTGCAAACTCAGATGACATGCAATGATAGATTTGATCTGCTTTCACCTCCAGACAGTTTTATTAAAATACAGTAGCTTGTTTCCAACAAAGGAAAAACAAAAATATAGTACTGTTGATTTTATGTGAATATTCTTAACTTGCAGCATCCCAATCAAGACTGTTAGAATCTTTAAAATATTTTTACACACATTTTTCACTTGACAATTTAATGCAAATAAGTGTGTTAAATTGTCTTCAGAAGATAGCAAGGGATGGTTCAAATTATCATAGCCAATTAAACAGAATAAAAGGATATTTAATTAAGGATATTTAATTTTTAATTCTGTGTTGGACCACAGTTGTTTATCTGCCTTAGAAAGAGACTGAGTCTCTCAACTTACCCATCCCTAGTTATGTTCCTAGGTCAAGACGATATTCCAGTTTCCTACCTCCACTGATATCTTCTCACTTTTTTCTTTGTTTTGTTTTGTTTAAATAACCCCACTCAAACAACACCTGTGTTAGTAAGATTTAGTTGCCTGGGTAACCTTGACTGATTTTAAAGGATTCCTTTCATTCTCTTCTTAAAAATCAGATAACAAAATAGAGCATCTTAATTTCATGTTGGTGTCCCTCTCTGTAGTCATCAAGTCTACTGCAAAGTTGAGATAATGAATTGCTTCTTATTTTGGACAATGGACAAGTCAGAGTAAAGCAGTTCTTTCTTCTTGAGGATATATAAAAAAATCATACCAGCTTAGATTTTAAAATGTAAACTTCCCAGATAACACTGATTAAATTATTGACTCTTCTTGCTTAACACCAGTCTGTAAAATTTATGTGCTCCTGGCTGATGGCAGACCTAAAGCTTGCACTTAAATATTGCTTGAACAAGGGCTACAGTCCTAAATTTGGGCTCTGAATACACTCAGACATTTTTAAATCCTGAGGTGTCTAATTGAACAACCAATTTTTAGCCTACAGGTTTGCCATCACCGTCTTTGGCATAGAGACCTACCCTTGCTCCACCTTCCCTTCCAACTGGCTGGGCGCCCACCAGCTCCAATCCAAACTCACTGTGCTCCCAGCAGAGACCGTGGCATTAGCTCAGGCACGCTGCCCTCAGTCCAGCGCTGGCATGCATCCGTTCGCCATAGAGTCCAGGAGGAGCAAGTGCAGGTCAGTCTCCAAAGGCCGTGCAGATACACTGTAAGCTGCAAGAAGCTGTAAGCCTCTGCAAAGGGCCATACTCCCCGTCTGGAAGAGAAAGAGAAATTTGAAAGAGAAAAATTTTGAGGATAACAGAGCTTAGTTGAGGCTGAGCACCTATTGCCTGCCTTTGTTTATGCATGGATGCATGTATATATTTTGCAATGGAACACAAATATTGAGCTTTTAAAGCAGCTCATCCTGTCCCTCTGGAATATGAAGCACTTAAATATTGTGTTTGTTTTATTGTCAAGCCGTCAGGCATGATGCTTAGAAGTACCTGCTGCAACCTGTATTGTTGCACTTCACTAGTCAAGATGCATTCCTGAGGGGACCACAAAACTGTACTTAAGAAGTGTTATAAATAAAAGCGTTTAGTAGATTTCATCAACAACCTCCTTAAAAGCAACACCACAGCATCTGTTAAACAGCGTTCTGGGAATATCTAATACTTACAAGATTATTTTGCTATCTTATTATACTTGTGTTACACTCATGCAACCCCACTGCTTTTATTTGCGATTAAGTTGTAACTGTATAAAATCCAAGAAAAACAGAAGTGAAATCTAGCCTACAGTATTCACAAAGGACAGACCTTAACCTTCACTCAACACATTGACTGGTGTTTTCTGTTGTCAGTTACTATTGAACAACTAAAACAAATAATAGTGAATGCATACTATTTCCTACCCAAAATGCTAGAGCTTCTGTAATAAAGTTACAGATTATTGTGTTTCATCTGTTAAACAAAATAGTGCTTTCTTAATTTTATGACAGTCAATAAGAAAAAAACCCACCTAAACCACCAAAAATATACTAAAATGAAAGAAGAAAGCCACATCCAAATTCTGTTTCACAATAGACTGAAATAAAAGGAAGATTTTATGGTCAGTTTATGGTGCAGCATATTTGCTGGAATACAAATGCTGAATGGACATTATAGTTATTTGTTAAAATGGTTTGCTCCCTTCATCGGTTTCAGATACAGATGGATGTATGACTCTTATATATGTTCATGCTTGAAGTTGAAACTAATCATAATTTTATGAATTATAAGCATTGGCAACAGTAAAAAAGCTAATCTGACTATGATTTAAACAAAACTGGAGGGCATGTGTGCTCTGTCCTCCTCTTTGTCCATTTGAAGCTCACAAAGTTAAACCCCTATCTTTAAAAAGATGACTTGTGGTATTACTGATAATAAAGTTGGGAGATCTGACAGTACGAATAGGCAAACATGTGACATTTATAACACAGAATTGAAAGTAAAAAAAGAAACAGAACCCACTTTCACAGTTGTTTAGCATGATGACTATATAGTACAGTCCATTACTGCCAAGCTAGATATGATCAAGGTAGTCTGCAAAACGTGAAGCAATATAGATACATTAGCTCCATGCTTTACTTACTAATTAGCTTTGCCTTTCAAAGTCCAGCAGGGCTAATTAGTCCCTATTCTTTTACCTCCAAAGTAAGCCAGTGTGGGTTTCTCTGAGGCCACAGTAGTGTGGACCTCCTGGGGAGGAATAACTGTTGGGGGACCTTGTCCCATCTATCTGCAGTTTTAAGAAGGCTTTACACGGTCAGAGAGACTTCTTGCTCAGCCTCTATTTATGCCTTGCTTACACTAAATTATTTTCTAATTACTCAAAATAAAGAGGAACATTAAGTAGCAAAGGCAAACATTTATAAGTTGGAAAACATCAGTATTATGATACGCATATCCACTGCAGTTCTGCCTTACTGCATGTCTGTTCTGTGCACTGGAATAAAATAAATCATGTAAATGAAATCATGTTGAAATAATGCTGACTTACAAATGATTTTCTAACAACCCCTCACAGTTACCAAATTGTTATGCAACTCCATCAGTGTTTTTGTTAAATTACTTTTAAAGGTTTTTTGGGGAGAAATGGGGGTCATATGAAGAAAGTTGTTTATTTTTTCCAATCAAAATTTCTGAAGACATCATTATTTTTTGACTTAGAATAGCATATTGGTTTGTACAACAATTTCTTCATTAAAAGTAGGCACATATGGCCATGAAAGTAATACTCAGTTTAGTGATGTCTCTTGTAATGGAGCAGTTTAGCCAGTGAATTAAATCATGGAGCTAACTGGTAGATTGACACATCATTTCAATTTAAACAATTTGTTAAACCTTAGAATTATTTTTATTTTTCATCTTTTCTTCCAATTCATATCCTCTCAATATTTATCAGGTATTTAGTAGAAGCTGAAATTACAGGGGAAAAAAATTATTCTTACAGCATAATTTCTGATTTGGTAACATCTCTTTACCACCACTATCAGATTATTGCATTATTTGGCTTTGAATGCATTTTCTGTCATCTCCTATCTGTTTTAAGATTGTCTCTCATTCAGCCTGACCTTGGATGCAGTCAAGTGGCAAAAAATAAAATGAAGTGAAAAAGCTAGTGGAAGCAAGGGGAATAGACAAGGAGGAAAATAAATAAGCAAAACACTTTTATTTTTTTCTTTTCCTTTTAAAAACCTGCTGCACTATAATTTACAGCATCCATAAATGATTCTCCTGTAATTATTTACATCTTATGACTGATCATTTAAATAATCTATAACCAAGGTCAGTTTTAACATGTAGCAAAACAATCTAAGGCTTTTAGTTATCAAATGTTTATTTGCCCCTAAAAAAGAAATTGTATGTTGCATGCTGGAAAAACAGTTAACATTTTTATACTTCAGGCTGTCCTTGTTTTATTTAACAAAGTGGCACTTTAGAAGGTTGGAAACAAAAGGAAAACCGGAACATTCAACATACTGATATTTACTTTAACTTTGGTCTTACTCTAATTACGTATTAAATGTTATTTTTAGTGGGGTAAAAAGGTAATTAAGCTTATTTCTGAGATAGCTGTAACACCACTTTGGATAAAGGACTTGGGACAAAGACAGAAACTGCAGGAACAAAACCACTTAGAAAATGAGGTATAAGGTAAAGAGACTTTGGCATCTGCCCTCTGGAAAAGAGGTCTGAGGTGGGCACCCTCCCCACGTGGCGTAAAGGGATGTCAGCTGGTGTGTCAGCCTGGGGCAGAAGGGACCACGTTAAATGGCAACTTACTGAGAAAACTGAACCTGCCAGGTCCACGGATTCTTGTTCTCTCCAAGAGCTGAGCACCTGGAGTGGGTGGCATGGAGGCATCTCCCACCTTGAACACAGGAACCTTTGCCCTTACCCCATGCCATGTAGTCGTGGTAACAGCATATTGTTGATATATCTTTTGGGCAACTGGAAATACCAGCCATGCATCAATCATTAAATGACAGTGATATAGCTATCAGTGGGATTTACAGTGGTTTTATGAAAAACACAGGAGAACTTCATGTTCAGCCTTAGTACATAAAGCTTTCAGATATTTTACATATTTAAAACATATGAAACATACAGTTGTTTTTGTGATAAAGGAAAAGAATGCAAGCACCATTACAGAAAGTAAGCTCTTTCTTGTTTGTGGATTTTTGTTTTTAATAAAGAATTTAAATCTAACTGTATTTTAAAAATGGACTGAATGATTTTCAGCAAGAGGCAGTAAATTACTGAAATCGAGCTTTTTTTTTCATATATGTATGCCCTTGTAGATATCACAATGCTTCAGTAACCTCAAAAATAAATGTTACCTATCTACTTCACTGCAAAGAAGACTGGGAAAACTCTGACAGGTTATCCAGTACATAAGCATTGAAGCAACAGGTATAAAACCTGCTGCTCAAGTGTATAAAATCATCACATCTAGCCCTTGTAGTTGCATTAGGTACTGTATGCAAGTGTTTAATTTAACATTACCTACTTTGAAAACCAGAACACAGCTTCATTCTCACTATCCTGCTTTTTGGCAGTGTTTCATGTTATTAACCTTCAGATCTCAAGGCAATCTACACGTGAGGCATTATATTCTTGACATGCAATTATTGTGCTATAACTAGCAAAATAAGTTGGCTCTCTCACTCTTGTAAGAATAATATGGAACAACACTCAGTGCTTCCTACTGATTAAAAAAAAAAAAAAAAAGATTACCATTACTGCATTCTGTCACTTCCAGGCAGAACAAGTGCTACATTTCAGAAACTGCAGTTACTTAATGCTTTATACACTGTTATCAGCTTCAGTAAAACTCAGTGTTTGAAGATAAGTGATAAAATATTACTATTGCTACCTTAAAACAACTCTGAGAAAATAAACTTTGTTGACAAAAATTTTAAAACTTTGGGCCTGAATTTACTCTCCTTAAGGAAAAAAAACCAACCCCACCAAACAAACCCTACAGCTGATTCAACTATGAATTTGCCTGAGTGCACTTGCAGTAATTGATACATGAAGTTTAGTTCAGCAGGGACCACCAGTGCATAAAGTACACTAACACTCAATAAAAAAAAAAAAGCATATATATGTATAAACATGTGTAATACCTGACATCCATCATGAGAAACATGAATTCACACTAGAGCTGTATGAAGAAAGGTTAGTTATAGGGTTTTGGAAATTAAATAAAAGCAGGCCTCTAACAGTGTCTTATTTAACTCAGTAAAACTCAAAATAAGAGGAGAGTTAAAGAAGTCAGAAGAAATATTCATGCTTAGTCAACAGCATGAGCACAAAAGCAAATGGAAATAAAATTAAAATTGATGAAGAAACTGGAAAACAGAAAAGTGAGTTGGATTCTGATGCTGCTATTCAGCAGAGGTAATGAGAAAACCAACCTAAAATAATGGCATTTTTAAACAAATGTTTTAAGCTAACCTTGATTTCTTAGTGAGTGGGATGGTGTAACATGGCTACCTGCATACCCAGAAGACTGGATTCTGTCACCAAGTTGTCCTTTCCAGTTCTGTTCTTATAATCTGAACTTCAGTTTTGTATTTACAAATTCGTTTGTGAATTTTACATATGATAAAGGACATTAACATTTAGCCATAATCTCTCTTGATGTAGCAGGAAAATTCACCTCGTCTGGTTATAAAAGTATATGCTGAATCACCAGATGTTTTCAGATGAAACACTTGGTTCTGAATAAATTCCTTGAGAAGCAGTGAGAGCACCCATTGCTTTCAGTCACATAAAGTGTCTTGTCCACTGTCCGTGATACTAGATTGTTTCTGTGGCAACCACAGCAATTGCTTACTGGGAAAATAAAAACCATCTTAGTGCATATTCATGCAATTTGAATGCAGTGTGGTGTTAAGCAGCCAGGTTTCTGCATATACGAACATAGGAAGACCTCTGCTGCAGAACATAATGTTATGTTTTTAGATCATTGACTATTTACCTGCCTTGTGATGTAATAAAGTTTTAAGCATAATGTAACTGAGATGCAAATTCAAAGGAAATATATAAACAAAAGTGCCCTAAATATCAACTAAAAACTTGTGCTTTGTATAAATAAATCTCCTTAAAAATACTTTATGCGATGTATGTAACCCTTTGACATTTGGACATAAATGTTAGCTGCTCAATTCACTAAATGTATTGATATGACAACATATAGAAAATACTAACGTGTTTACAAGCTCACCAAGTGCCATTTTGGCCTTTTTTTTTTTTATCATTTTTTATTTTTAACCCACTATACAGACTCTAGATTGGAGATTGGAAGTGGAAGATATATATGAAGGCAGCATTTTGCTATTTTTGACCCCATACTAGCCTGCTTTGGCAAAATTCAAATTATCTAGAGCTGCAAAAAGCTGAACTTCAAAAGCTATTTTTAGTTGATTACATCCAGGTGTCCTGAACAGTTGTAGGTTTTGACTGAAATGAGAATTTTTTGAGTGGCATTCTGAAAAATTAGGCTTCTTATTTAGATGTTCAAGTATGGATTTTCTTTACAAATGTCCATCTACTTATTTAACATCTACCTACTAAATGGCTTTAAATATATGAGTAATACATATCTTCTTATTTTCAGGGTAATAAATTGAAGTTTAAACCAGGAAATATATTTTAGGTCTGCATAATCACTATGCAAATCCATCAGCTTCCTCTAAAACTTAGGATCTTAATCTCACCTCAGAAGCAAGTATTTTTAAATTGACAAAATATTTTTCGAGGCACATAGAATATTACACTAATTTCTAGAGCCAATTTTAAAATGTAAAGAAAAGCACATACCATAAGAATTTTTCAGGTGGCAAATGTGCCTGACCCTTGGACATCAAAGATTGCTCTCATGAATCTTGAGCATTACTGACGAGATATATTTTTTCCACTTTCATTTTAGGTTTCAGATAAAAATTCTCAGGTTCTTTCTGCAGTCTTTATATAGATGGCTTTTCATGACTACTCTCACTTGGTTACATCATAAAAGATAATACAACTCTATTATTATTATTATTGTCTAGCTACTCCAGTTTTGCATAAAAATTAAGAGTATCAACACCAAGTTTGTAAGGTAAGAAATACCAGTAAAATCAAGGTATTAACGTCAAAAGAGGAAATACAAGACTGGAGGCAGTTTATTAGGGGAAGTACTCCAGGGTTTAGCTAGGGAACAAGCCGTAATTTAATTGATGACCAAATGATGACAAAATAATTTAATTGAAAACCAAACAAGCGATTGTATTGGGTTTATGTGGCAAGGTTTGGTAGCAAGGGTGGTTTCTGTAAGAAGCTGTTAGAAGGTTCCCCTATATCCATTGGAGCCAATGCCAACCGGCTCCAAGACAGACCCACTGCTCGCCAAGGCTGAGCTCATCAGCAACAGCGGTAGCACCTCTGGGATAAGGGGGGAAAAAGAAAACTGCACAACAGCAGCTGGAGAGAGGAATGAGAATACCTGAGAGCAGCCACTCTGCAGACACCAAGGTCAGTGCAGAAGGAGGGGCAGGAGGTGCTCCAGGCCCCAGAGCAGAGATTCCCCCGCAGCCAGTGGTGAAGACCATGGTGAGGCAGGCTGTGCCCTGCAGCCTGTGGAGGTTAATGGTGGAGCAGATATTCACCTGCAGCCCGTGGAGGCTAACAGTGGAGCAGATATCCACCTGTAGCCTAGAGCAGCAGGTGGATACCCAAAGGCAGCTGTGACCCCATGGGAAGCCCATGTTGGAGCAGGCTCCTGGCAGGACCTGTAGACCCATGGAGAGAGGAGAGGCTGGTGCAGGTTTGCTGCAGGACTTATGTCCCCAGGGGGGACCCGTGCTGGATCAGGCTGTTCCTGAAGGACTGCATCCCGTGGAAGGGACCCACACTGGAACAGTTAATGAAGAACTGCAGCCCATGGTAAGGATTCATGCTGGAGATGTTTGCAGAGGACTGTGTCCCATGGGAAGGACCCCATGGTGGAGCAGGGACAGAGTGTGAGGATCCTCCCCATGAGGGGAAAGGAGCAGCAGAGACAGCGTGTGATGAACTGATTGCAGCCCCATTCCCTGTGTCCCTGTGCCACTGCTGGGGAAATCAGGAGTAAAGTTAAGCCCGGGAAGATGGGAGGAGTGGGGGCAAGGTGTTTTAAGTTTTGGGTTTTTTCCTCATTTTCTTACTCTGAATTGATGGGTAATAAATTAAATTAAGTTTTCCCCCCAAGTCAAATCTGGTTTTCCCGTGAGGGTCATTGGGGATTGATCTCTCTGTCTTTACCTTGACCCATGAGCCTTTTGTTATATTTCCTCTCCCCTGTCCAGCTGAGGAAGGAGACTGATAGAGTGACTTTAGTGGGCACCCTGTGTCTAGCCAGGGTCAACCTACCATAGTGATACCCTGCTATCAGTGATAACATAATATTTGGGAGTCACTATGATCACAGGAAAGGAATAAAATATGCAGAGAATGTTGGATTGCTTTGAATAACAGAGAAACAAAAATAGATAAAATTCAGTAACTTTGAAATAATGTGTTTAAGAAATAACATGCAAAGAAATTCAGCCAGCAGACACTGTCTCATCAGCTGAAATCGGCAAAGGAGGAAGGGGTATATACATTATTTCTGTTAGTCAGTTTGGGCTGTGACATTTATATAGACTTTGGCTTTGGTTTCACTACAAAGGAACTGTGTACAGGCAAAGAACAGATAGCTTCAATGTGACTGTAAAGTAGAAAGGAACATTTGTTACTTACAGAAAGGTTTTGGTGATTAGTGCTGTTTCAGAGAGGATCCAAAAATTTTTCTGTGGTACTAATTGAAGATTGCTGTGTCGGTCTTCTCTACTGTGTCATCTGAGATTATGATTTGCAGCTTTCAAACTTCTTGAGATTATTCATCAAGAAAAATGTATCTGGCTATGCATTATATCTAATACCACTGACAGACTTCATACTATGTTTTCCTCTAATAAGTTGTGTATGCTTTTCCTTTTCTCTATCTGTATTTTCTAGTAATTTTTTGCAAATGTGACATAAATACCTAAAATATATTTTGAGTAGGTAGTTGTGTGATTAGAAACATAGCGCTGGAAGGTAATTCCCAGCTCATTAGCAATAGCATTTTTAACAGGATACAAAAAATGTTCAAGTTCCATTCAAAAATTATTCAATTTCTTTGGTGATGTTGATCATATTCAGGGCTCTTTAACCAATTGCTCCACTGTGATAGTGACAAATGTTTTGTTTCCAACCTATTTTCAACCTTCTTGACAAGCCTGATACTGTCAAAACCAAAAAAATTCCCCCCAAACCCTAAATAGTAGTAAAAAAATTGTTTATCCTCACAGCAGTTTTCAGCCTATAGTGAAGACCAACCTTTTCTAGCATTATTCTTGAACATGTGTGGGCAACTTAGCAAAACTGAGAATCCAGAAAAGGATTCAGACAAGTAATGCTACTTCACGAGTTAGTTCTCATGATTTCACAGTAACGTACCAATTCATTGTGTAGTGTCCACTATCTTTGGGCTTGTTTGGCAGTGTCTATATTGTCATGACTGCTAGAGTTAAGACATCTGGAATGCAGAGAAAAAATTAATGCACGAAAGCACTATGCCCTTAGGCAATACTTTGGTGCATGTGTGAGGCATGTCATATGATGTCTATCAAGCAAAAGATTTCAATTACATCATCATAGTGTATTTGCATTTCATGTTTTCATTAACAGAAAGGCTTTTGTTGAATAATTTTGTGCCTATTGACTACACAGTTCTTTAGCTTTCTGCATGTTTAGGAAAACATGATTTCATTAAAATGCTAAAACTAAATAGAAAACATCTAAGAGAAAACTATTAAGGTTTAGGTATTGAAAAAAAATATTATTGTAGGACTTAACTACCTATGATAGTCAGCCCTGGCTAGTCTTTTACCTTTTCAGTAATGAAAACAACAGAAACTTCATGTAGCTTTATTGTTGCCCAGGAAGATGATGCAACAACTGTGTTTAGGACTGAAGTACTTTGACTCTTCAGCTAGCTACCATTTAGGATGCCCTAGATCTCATTCTAGTAGATGCACTCTGAATGCGCCCAAAGAACTGAAATGATGTGACACTCAGCAGCAGTAGGTTCTTTAAAAAACCCCAGCACCCCCCCCCGAACATGAAAACTTTGTTATCAGTGTGATGATCCATTTTGGTATAGATTGACATTTTTGGGATAAATTTACAAATATTCTGGAACATGAACATAAAAAGCATCCAGAACTTTTCTCTCTTTAGAAAAAACCCCAAATCTCTATAGAATTTATCTGTTTGTCTCTCCTCTCCCTAATCAGAACTAGTGAGACTTGATTTTTGGGGGTGTAGTGGGGGAAGATGGAGACGTGAAGAGATCTTAATTTTTAAAATATATAATTTTGGCTGTAATTAAATTTTTATATCCTGAACTCTAGTATAATATGAAAATTCTGGAAGAGAAAGAAATTGTTCATCTTGGCACCCACAAAAAAAGGCGTATGCATATAGAGCTTTGATGTAGGAAGAGAAGAGGGTAGGTAAAATACAGTTCATATTATTTTTGATTGAATTGTAAAAACCCTTCCAGCTATCTAGAGAATGAAAAATTTCATTGCTGTATACAAAATTATTATAATGAGCTTTTCATGTGTTGCACAAATCAGCTAACTACAAGTTCTATATGTTAAAAATGAATATTCTTACATTATTTTGCCTGAAACATATATATCTATTGCCATATATATATCTCCCCATTATTATTTTGTGGATAGATGCATACTTAACTATGTTGATTAAAGTTAAAAAAAGATGCATTTCAGAATCTGGCAATTATAGATGTAGACTGTCCTTTGCTATAATTACATATTTTCAAATACAAATAATTCTGAGCAAAGAATGCCTCCAAGACAGTTCCTGATGTAAATCAAGGTGCAATATGAAAGTCACGAACCAAGTGAAATATTGAGGTATCTGAGCTTTTTACTTTTAGGATGCTAATAACCTTTCATTTTTAGTGCCTTTTTGCTTGAAATATTTATCTTCCTGTTTTCACTTGGTTATGTTTGCAGCCTTAAAGGTTGTTGTGTTTTGGGGCTTTTTTTGTTTGTTTTTATTATATTTTATGGTATGTTATCAGTGTAGGGAAGGGATTGTTTCTCTGATGTGATGGCAAAGACACAGAAAGTGAACTATGATCATAGTAAGACTTCAGCTTATGGAGCTTACTGACACTGGGAAGTAAAATTTACTCTAGTGATATTTTATCCCTTTGCAAGAGGAAAATACATTCTAAAACTGGTAGCTACATAATTCATGTAATATGGTTTGATTAATGAAAGGATTTGACCCAAAAGAAGTAAGGCACTAACAAAATTAGAAAGAATCAGCTGCAAAGTTTGTAAACTAATTGAAGTCACAGTTTACAATGTGTGGGAGCTGGATTAGTCTGGTTTCAAGGTAAGGATAGTAGAAAGCTTGGAACAGTAATCATAATGAAACATAGGTGTTGCAGGATAAGGACTTCTAGCTGTGACAGCAAGAATGGTGAATTTTCATTGTGCATTACTTATCTAAGGAAATAAGTATTAATATAAAGTAAAAAACACAGAAGTCAAGCCCTTTGGGACAACCACAATTTCTGCTATGAATGGAGCTACACTAACGGAAAGACAAAGAGACATATGTGTATCTTAGTCAACCAAAGAGCATCTTTGAGACACACATAGGAGTCAGATGAGGAAGACATAGGCTAAGGCAAAATAGATGCATATAACAAAGCATACAATTTCACGTAGAAGAACTGTGTGATGTGGACTTGGAAAAAGATAAAACCACATCTTTGGATTAGGTGTTCTGTCTCACAATTGATGGGTAAAATATACTTATTTTGGTTATTCCAGCAAAATTAAGATCAAGGGGGCAGAAGACAATCTAAAGATAAGTCTTCTATAAAAAGATATCATTAAGCACTAGAGTAGGGGAAGTATTATTTAAATTCGGAGATAATCTCAACATAGAGAAAAAGATTATGTTGTGGCAAAGGGTATATATGGAAAGAAGATATTAGTTGCCATAAAGCAGTCAGGAAATTTCTAAGACAGCTTTAAATATTGTAAATATTGTCAAACACCTGAACTGGACGGAGCTAAGGGTCATTATTTTCATGAAGTACTAGCATTATATAGTCTAAGGGGATAGAAAACTAGATCTGGCTATTCAAGGGGTGCCTTTCAAGTCTTAAAAAACTCTTGGACCACTAAGCTTACCACTTCTATTTGACAACCACATGATGTAACTCAGTTCATGTGTTTATTAAGATTTGTGTTGAAATTTGGAATAAAGCCAGCAGAAACATGCAGAACCACTTGCATGGTCGCAGGTTTTAGATTTAGTTGAAGGTTATGCTGATAACATCCACCTTGGCAAATCTTCAGGGAAGAGTCAGCTCATACTGATTATACTGCAAACATCATGGCTTGGAACTTAAAAATGCATACCCTGGGATCTTGTTTTTCTCTTTCATACCCTGCCATTATCAACAGCTATGAAGGCATGTGAGCTGCTTTATAATCAAAACCATAGACTATGTGAGTTAGTGATAACTGTCCGGTTCCTGTAATTACAGAAAATTCCATATTTAACAGTAATTTCTCTATTTCTGGGGTGGAAAGAAAAGTGTTTAGCTAGTGACCACCGGCATTAAAATACTTTTGGAGTTTAAAAGTACTACTCTGTCAAGGTATTTTTCCAGTTTGCTATTCCATGAAGTTATCTCAATTTCTGAAAAATTCTAGGAACAGATTTTTGAAAAGAAATCTTTATATTTGGAAAACAGTACGCCTAAGTTTTTCTGAAAAAGTATTTTCCTGGAAAAGACTTGTGCATTTTTGGGAATTAGCAAGAGAATTAAACTTACATACTTTGAAACAAATCTTTTCTTAAGCGTCTACCTCAAGATGTTGTAGAAAGTGTTTCATTACCACTATAGAAGCAATCACGAAGGTTTACTATGTTAGATTGACTTTTTTTTTTTTTTCTTTTCTGTACATATTCTGTACATAGTGTGGCAAGTGTACACCTGATGTTTGGGAAAGAATTGTTTGGTAATACAATGTCATATATTTGCTCTCGTAGGTGTAGGAAAGGCAAACATTTCACTATAAATGATTAAGTCTGTGCTTCCTCATGCTTTTATTTAAAGGTTAAAAGCTTCTTTTTATGGACTGCTGTGCTTCATTTGGGGATAGCAAATCTACATTGTATGTTTTTTGTTTTCTTCAATACAACACATGGCTCACAGTTGGAGAACTAAAGCATAACAAACCCACCTTCAGTATAATCCAGAATCACAAAGTACACTTCATCATGTCAACCTCTTTTTTGAAACAACCTTCAACAGAGACATAACCTTCTTTCCAAGAGAGAACAGCATTCAAGAAATCAATAATAGGAAAGAACAAGATTTTCTAAGCCCATTTAAACATCTGTTGAAAGGAAGGTGTAAACATGTTGTAGATGTGTTTTGTAGATGTGCCTGAACTTTTCCACATTTAATGGAAAACTTCTTTTCTGGAACTCAGGAATGCAAGCACAAGCTGTTATACGGACAGACAGTTTAGCTAATCCCTCAGCAATTTTAGTTCCTGTTACTCCTTCTTTCCTTTGATGTTGATATGTGAGTTTTAATTCTCTTAGACTGGGATTATGACACAATTCACTTTCTTAGTATCCGAGATGCTTGATGTCAAATGGCAAAGCACTTGAATGACAGCTCTAATCAGACCCAAGAATAAAGGTGTGTTGATTAACTAGTTTCCAGACAGAGTAACTTACACTTATAAGAGGAAAACATTCAATCTTTCACCTGCTCACATACATTATATGCTAGTGAGGGACACTTATTCCATAACAATTTCAGTAATAAATCATGTGAGTACAAAAATCAGTATCCTATCGGTATGAATAAAAAATATATACAGACTATCACAGATGAAGAGAAAGTAAGGACCTACCAAATAAAGGAAGGTCAAAGGGGTAAAAATGAGCCTAATTTTATTCTTTTTATCTGGTTCATCTTGCTTATCCCTTTTTTACCTTCCCATCCCAACAAGCTTGTACACTATATCATTTAGCTTGATGTATATACACATACTTTCGAAATACAGACTGAATTGTATTTTCTGAGATCCTAGGAAGCTTAACCTTTATGTGTAAAGGGATTTTTTGTTGGGTTTTTTACTACATTTGGTTTTTCTATGGTGTTTTTTTTTTTTTAGCGGACAGTAGCTTCCCAAAGCTTAGGGGAAGTTCAACGTTAGCTGACAAGGAATTCTAGCAATGCCTTTTGATAGCCTTCAAAAATGAAAGACTTCTATTCTCTTCTGTCATTCAATTTTTTTTTTTTTAGCTTCTTTGAAAGTTTTGTCTGAATTTTCTACTTTTAATTGCACATTAGTCTATTACAACCTTTTTTTGTACCAAGTTCTTTCTTCAAGAAACATCTTTGCACCAGTCTCCCACAGAACAGCACTGATTTCAACGAATTCTGTTTTTCAGACCAAGAATTTTCTGGTCTGTATAAAGCTTCCTTCCAGCAGTGTTGGTAAGATCAGTCATTTATTTAAACATAGTCAAAGTAGTAGCTTCGAAAGAATTATCTGTAGTCCTTTGGCTGCTAACCTAAGAATGCAAATCCTCATCTGGGAAATGGAAACATAAGTTACAGACTTCTGTCTAAACCAGACAGAGAAATAACTTCATTTGAGGTCTGCTCTATTCCAGAACTTACTGGTAGCAATTATATTCAATTGAGCTATTTGTTTTCTGTTTTCTATAGAATCCATGCAAAAGTCTTGTCCTTTGCTCTGATGTGAAAAGACAAAAATACTTCAGTGTACTTAGCTTTCCTTCCGAGCTTTATGGGCCCTAATGATCTTCTCACGCAGCACTGTGGATTCTTTAGAAGAAAGGCAAGAACACAGAATATCTTATGTTTAATTCTTTGAAATAAATTCCAAAGAATGTAGCAGGAGTTAAGAAAGTTGTAGATTTATGTAAATTTTTATTGTAAGCCAAGCATCTTCTCAAATAGTTTTCTCCCCAAGGGATTTGCACTACCTGCAAATTTCAGAGGGATTTCACCATTTTGCAGCAATCTATAAAACTTCTCTCAGGAAAATATAAACAATTGATTTAATTAAACTTCATAGCAATCCAGTTGGAATTGATTTAGATGACTTCAATTAAATTTAATTTAAACTTTTTTTTCCCTCAAGATAAATTCAACAGCAACAACTACATAAGAGAATTTGACAGGGTCTGGGAAAGATAACGCTGAAGTTCTGCAATCCCACTCTCTGAAGTTGATACCTCCAGCCATATCACAGCTCCATTGGGCACTGGAGATACATAGAGAACTTCAGAGTATTGAATTGTTAAAAAGAAAATGTTTATGGCCTTCTTTTTAATGATATAACTTCCTAATCAGCAAAGTATTTGCCATATCAATTTGTAATCTTAAATCAGGGTACTTACTGGCTTTCAAAAAGTTTTCACAGCATTGACCAGACCACTTTTAGTAGACTAATGCATGGATGAGTCAAACTGACTCAAATTCTTATATAGAATACCACTGTTCTAGTTTAGCCTGCTTTGTAGATATTTATCTGGGGGAAAATAACAGTTCTCTGAGTTATACTGTATCTTTTTATTACTTTCTAATTATAATGCAGTTTTTAAATTACAATGCAATGATTTGCTGACAAAAATATTATTTGTTCACACTGACCCTTTAACTTTTTTCTGTCACCATCCCCTTTATATCTACCCACTGATCACTGCTCAAGTGTTTTTCCCGACAACATGTACTTCAGCAAATATAATAAACACATTGTAGTAATCTGGAATTAATATTGAAGCTGTCAATCAGTTTTATTTGTGAATTTCTGCCATGAAATTAAATTAAAAAGTGTCTTGTATACTGATAAAAAGGATGCAAGTGAGGATTCTTTTCATTTTCATCACAAGACTCATAGAAGCACTCTGGAAGATGGGATTTTAATAGTATTTGATTCAAAAATACTGAAAGACCAAAATTTTTAATATATCATGTTATGCAATCTAAATATCAATATTTTAAAAAATTATTTACTGAAATAGACATTAAACACCAATGATGTAAAGTAAACTTCTAGGTCATGGGTTTCCTATAAAACCAACATGCAATGTCAGAAATGATCTAAGTTCTCCTAAGTGTCCATACTTCCCATGTAATGATACAAGAGGACTTAAAATATGTTAGAATTGTGAACAGTCTGGCTCATAATCATTTTAAATGTCTATTCTCTCCCTTTTATGAGCTTGATGAAGGACTGATGATCTGAACACAGCATTAATTTAAATTGGATGGAGGGAATGATGAAGCAAACTCTGAAAAGTTAATAGGTTTTTACATGCTTTGCTGAGAACAGAACTTGAAGGTAAAAAGTATAAACTAAGGGCAGACCTCTTCAGAGAGCCTGAGCTGTTGGAAGTAAGAGAGAAAGCTAAATTATTCTGCTAGGTTAACTTAATCTTTTAATTCACAAATTTGATACTGGTCAGCACTACAATTATATAATTATTTTTGAGTAGGACTGTACATCTGACATAAGATGAAGGTTAGAACGCATGATAGGGGGAGCAAATCACAAATAGGATGGTATCCTATAGAGATCCAGTTACAACAGTTTATGGACATCAGTTCTACTAGCATATACGGCCAAGTGACAGAATAAACTCAAAAGGGCTGTGCACAATACAGATGGTTTTTTTCTAAATGTCTGTGCAGCATAGCTCTGGCATATCAGAAAGACATATAAGTCAACAGATACTGCTTACAATAAATCTACATCACTGCAAATAAAACCCACAAAGTAACCTGTTTTCTTCTGCTTCCACCTGAATGGGCCAGCTTTTATCTGCTTTTCCATAAATTTAAACATAATTTCTATAACATGAGAAATCCTATTTCTTTGTTTCCATTTCTATTTTTTTCGTAAAGTATATTGACCCAAAACTTCCATACAGAGTATAGAGACCAAGTTCAGAAGTTCTAACATAATTTTGATCTATTTTGAGACTTATATTTTTCCCCCTCATTTTTATTTTATATAGATTTTTTTGGATTTCCAGTTCTTTCAGCCTTTTCACAGGGACTCTAAAACCCAAGAATTTTGATCACTCTCACTTTCTCCTAGACCTTCCCCTGGTTCATTTCTGCACTGGAAGTGCAGTGCCCTGGACAGAGTATGCTAGCAGAAGCCTCACAATTGGTAAGAGAACAAAAAATGTTACTTCATATAGCTTGCAACAGCTCTGACCTACTTTGCTTATTTTACCGTAACATGCCTGCTGATTGGAGGGCTATTTTTTGGGGGTTTGGTTTCATATATAACTTAATTCAACCTTCTATCAACCTTCCCCAGTCTTAATATGGATTTGGAGACAAACTCAAAAAAAGTTTATAAAATCCAATCTAATCCAGTCCAATTGGTCTCGAGCCAAAATTGCTGAATTTTACCAAACCAAACTCTACAAAATGGCATTTTATTGCAGGAAAAACAAAACAGACCAAAACCAAACAAGTATTGGAATTTAATTTTCTGTTGGTCTTTGTTTATTTGTTTTTCTTTAAAAATGAGTTTTCCGGAGAAACATAGAGCTGAATTCTATCCCTCAGTGTGGGAGAATCTATTCTATCCCTTTATTTCAATGGTACTAAAAACAAAGTCTCTTGTTATTCTGTTATGCTTTACTCAGAATAAAACCCAATTATATTTAAAAATTATTATTTTAAAATTAATCTTAAGAATATACAGAAAGCAATAAAAAATATGAACAGATATTATGAAGTCTAGCTGATGTTATGTAAAGTTCTGCAAAGCTGCTTATTCCTGTAAAGCTGGTGTATCACACCACATTGTCTTCAGTAATTTTTGTGATATATATGAAAGCAGTTAATTTATAGTATTGGCAAGACCATAGTTCAAAGCTCAAAATGTTAATGACACTAGTGGGAAACAGAAAAAAAGAATATGTCTCCTTTGACAACATGTGTTTTGACCTACATTTTCAATACTTTCTATTTAAATATAAATTTAACTTTGCTTTTTTATGAAGGGTATCACACAAAAAATTGTTTCAGATTCAGTTTATTGTTTCTGCAAATTATAAGAGATAGAAGCAAGCGAACAGCAAAGCCTTGCAAGATGTGAAAATTAATGGTTTGTTGAAGAAAGGTGCCTTAGGAGCTGGGGGAAAAAAAAAAAAAAAAGGCAGCAGGATGTTATACTGAGATGGAAGTTATTACATTCTTATGATGCTGGCATTGTTGCTGTGTCAAATTACAGTTAATGCAGAATCTCAAAGACATCAAAATGAAGATTTTAGGTATTTTTCCTGAAATTCTCAGGTGTTTTAAGACTTTTACAACATTTTGGAATTAAATTCAACTGCAGGCAAAATGTATCTTGAATGTCTGCTTTAAGCATGAAAATAACCACAACTAAACACACATAGGTACATTTTTTTACTTTCCCAGAACAACCTTCCAAATAATTGAAATACCTATATTGTTAGGTGATGTGTATAAAGTTTGAGTGTCTGTATGTACTTCCAGTTTACTATAACTTTGCTTAGTCTCTACTACTCTTTGATAGGAACTTGAGGCTGTCCAATTGCTCAGTCTTTAAAGGTAACTCCATTCAGGCTTCATACATTTTCTTTTCAAGCAGTCTGTATGCCCTCTAAAGCAAGTAGTACCTCTAAAGAGTGATGTGTTACATTACTGGGTTGGGTTATTTTTGGAACTCAGAAATGGAATAAAAAAAGGAATTCCAACATTTCTATTTAAACCTACAGGAGCTCTGACAAAAGCTTTTTTTCAGTGTTCAGAAATTGTCACTGACTGGCCCCTTTGTCAGGATAACCAGTACCTGCATGAATACCAACATTTACTGATGTCCTTCGGACGAATCCTTGCCATGTCTTGAGAATATTGATGTGTATTTGGGGAAGTGTCCCATACCCCATAACTGTAGCTATGAATGTCTGTGATCCCTGGGGTTTCTAATTCTTCCTGTGATTTTCCCTGATGGACAAAGAGCTCCTCCCAAACACAACTACCTGATTCAGAAACAGAGCGCCCAATTGTCTAACCAAAACTCCAAATGGAATAGTTGTCTTAATCCCGTCCATCCTCCAGGTGGACAAGGTATCACTAAAAGCCACTTAAAGATTTTTTTTTGTTTGGTTGGTTTGATTTGGGTTTTTTGTTTTGTTTGTTTTGTTGTTGTTATTGAATTTTGTTTGCTTTTTAATGGGAACACATTAAAGAAACTGTCTCACACCAGGGAAAAGCCTAAATTCTAATGTCAGTGAAGACAGGTAATGAAAATCTCTATTAGAGTAATGATTCTGTAGCCAACCACATCTTCTGTAAGCAATATTTCACCCATTCTGAAATCCTGTCTTTCCACACAATTTCATGAATATTTCATATTTGTCTCTTTGATAAGATGTTAAATATGCATCTGAATTGTATATAGAAATTTCATGTGAATAAAAATCATTATATTGCTGTTAGCAGAGATCCCAGTTGTACATGGTTAATAACTTGATTATATCTTGTCAGACAAACTTCATTGCAATGTTGTTCAATTCTTGATGTATCTTATAATTGAACTTCAGTGATAGCCTGACATATTTTAAGTATCTGTGACTCAAAAAAACTTGGAAAAAATTTCATAACTTGAATCATAACCAACAAAGCAATTCTAACTTTCTTTTAAGAAAATAACTTGTAGGTGTACCTTTTTTTTTTTACACTTTGAAGTTTAAAAGATATCACGAAAACAATGACGTAAGAATATAAAATACACACAAAAGATCTTTTTAAATTTTAAACATAATATTAAGATGAGCAAAAACGTAGCAGTGATGGTGAATGTATATAATGCATGAAGTTTCTTGTATACATAGCTTACAGGTCAATCATGGTATAAGTCCACTGCTAACAAAAAGTTAAGAGATAAACTGTTTTAATTCATGAAATTGAAATCTTTTACTCTAATTGTACTATGATTTGACAATACTAAACCACCCATCACCCAGCCTTTGTATTAACATAGAAGTCAGAAACAATTTAATGTGCATGAAATTTATCTCATGTTCATGTTCACTCGCTGTATTGCTGTGTATCAATAAGCATTAATACAACCAAAACTAATTTTGTCTTGGAAAGGTAGATGAAAAAATGCAGTGCTTATATTTCGAATTTTCACAGTGGTATCATGAAAATTGACTAACACCAAGATCTACTTCAAAACTAGAAGCTTTATGGAAAAGTTCTATGTAATTGCCTGGATGGTTTTGGTTTTAATCTCCTTAAATAAACCTTTTATATTTTCTCTTGAAGACTATGCAATATTTCAGACTCAAAGATTACATTTTAATGTCTATTCAACAAAAATAGTCCTTATACCAGTACACCCAACACTTCAGTCTTTGCTCCGACTAAATAACTATTGGACTCTGTTAAGTAATGTGACAGGTAAAACAGGCAACCAAGAGTAACAAGCTACAGAATAAACAACTTAGTGGATCTCTGTGAGTAACCTGATCTCCTCTGGGGAAGGAGACAGGGGCAGAGAGCAAGGTATGATGAAATGAATACCTCAAAGCTGAGAACAATGGAATATGAAGAATTCATGGTACCATTGACATTAAGAAGTCATCAAAGCAGCCAGTAGCCTGTATTCACTCACAGCTCAGTCTGCTGGAGCTGATTTAGCTATTTGAGAATTCCTTATTACTGTGGGGCTAGAGTAACAGCATTATCTTTCTTTTCACCAGCTTGTACCAAATTGTAAACATAATGAGAAGAGAAAATCAGACCCAATCTGTACCGATTTCCTGTTCTTTCACCAAAACACAAAAGCAAGCTGCCCATTTCAAACAAGAGCGTACAGTCCTGTGAGAGACCAACTGCCTTGCAGGAGCTGCTGAGTACTTCAGCCAACGCTGTGAGATGCTCCGTACCTTGTAGACAAGGACAGCAAAAGGTAACCCTTTATAAGGTGTAGGAAGGATGCTGTACTTCCACTACTTTCCTCCCTCCCCCATAGTTTCTTAAAAGTGATTGCCTATATATTCAACAACAAGTCAAAAACCAGGCAACTTTTTCAATGTTCATGAGGAACAGGAAAGAACTCATGCCACCTGGCTAAGTAAAACAGAAGTACTCAACATCTTCAAAACAACCTACTAAGAATAAATAAATGATATGCTACAATTGTATACCACAGCATTGTTCTGTTCACCACAGATTTTAAAATGTGTTACAAGGATGTATTATGGCAGACTGCATACTAAGCAGCATACAGTATTTGATATTTCCATGAAAACAAACATGAAGAGCAATAGGTAGAACACACAGAACAGTGATTTCCCTTTGCAAAAATGGCAGAAACCTATTATGTCATATTTAATATTATATGCTAAGGGTTGGCATATATTTGATTATCTTAGCTGTCTACAGTGGTGTGTACAGTTCAGCAGTGTCTGGAAATAGGCAAGGAACAGAATCAAATTTAGATATTTAAAATTTTCCTGTAAGGTAGAAAAAAAATATCTAAAAATAAAGAGAAAGCAGTAGAAAAATCACTATTAGACAAAATGTTTGCCAAGGAAAGTATTATCTGTCACACTACTATAAGACATACAACACAGATTTACTAGCTGTCAAAAAACCAAAAACCAGAACCTCACAAGAACAATAAAAACCCCAATCCCCAAACCCCACCAAAATCAAAACTAAACCCACATTCTTTCTGACAGAGAAAGGAAGCGATGTTCTTGTCATCAAAAGAGCAAAAATTAAGGATTTCAGTCAGGTCACTTCAGAATTATTAGAATTAATGCTACATCACTGTCTAAACTATTAATGCCAAACAAAGACATGAAACATTAAAAGAAACTTAATGACAAGGTCTAGGTAAATCTGGAAGAACAATGTAAATTTCTAGTGCCTATCTATAATTGTGATGGGACCCTCCTAGGTACCAAAAAGAAAATGTTTTTTTTCCTGTCTCTTGTAATGTTATAGTATGTGCACCTGTAATTACTTCACTTTCTTTCACAAAGATTTAAATACAGAGATGGTATTTAACAATGACAGTAATTTCTTTAATTTTCAGAAGAAAAAAGTTTTGCAACATTTGCTGCAATATTTGAAAAAAATAATGAAGTGTTATTTAACAAAAAGATTTGAAAAGAATATTTTTCGTGTTTTAGAGCTATTTCTCAGATCCCTGTAGAGCAACATTCCTCAGTCTGAAAGGTCAAAACTATAAATAAATCAAGACTGTCAATAGCTAAAGCATCATGCTGATTAAAGAAATAAATTATGGAGTTATACTACTCACAATAAACCATTTTCAGGCTGTCATCTGTCCAACTTCAAACGCTTCCTCGTACAACATAATTTTACTTTGCTTCCACTGTGAAATTACCTTTAAGTGTCCATTATGAACTTTCCAGCTATTGAAAAAAATAAGTCAAGTTTGAGACATCTTTGATAGAGATAGTCTTTCATGTTGGTTATCTATGTATTTTACTGCCAGTTCAACACTGAAGTGCCAGGCAGAAATAAAATGTATTACTGCTTTAATAACTGGTATAGGTTTACATAGTTGATAGATGCTATAAAATGTTTATAACTGACGTTTTGTTTCCAGTGATACTTAGCGAGAAGCTGTCAGAAAAATATAATCTGGCTATGAACAACGCCAATGAATCAAGAATTCTTACTATTCACCTTATACATTAGCATAACACAGATGTTCTTGGTTTCTCAGCTTGTAATACGTATATTCCTCTCATCTGTCTTTACTTCTAAGCATGAATTCAGTTTTTTCTAGAAAATCAAATTTTGTTACTAAAATTTTCCATTTGTGTGTAAAATGCTCATTCTATTTCCACAAATAAAAAAGTGGTGGTAATGCATGACTTCTGCTTAACAAGATAATTATACACAGACTTCTCTCATGTGGCTTTTCCTGACGTTCATCATAAAAATTGTATTGTAAGTAGTGCTTCCCTTTGTGAAGGCAGAATTTAATCTGAAGTTGTTCACTGAGTGTGATGTAGAGTTTTACAGTAAGTCACACTACATATTGTGGCATGTTATCATTAAAGCAATTATTCAAGGTAATTCACAAAGTAAACTTCCAAGATTTAGATTTAAGTGAAATCTAAAACTCTGAAAGCCATATGAAACCTTTTCAATTTTCAAGACTGTCTCAGTCCCTCATGGTTAAGTTGAGCAGTAACAAAGTCAAGCTTCAGTGTAGGTGATCTGGTTTTAATGTTCTAGGCACCAGTTCAGTCCTGCTGTAAGTAGATACAACTCTTTTAAAGTTAATGAATTTCTGCTCATGTTGACAGTAACTACAGTGGTGTTTGTTATACTGAGATTTAATTCTTTTTGTTGGAGTACAATTATACTACACCTGAAGAGGTGATATTATTAAGGCTTTCAGACAGGATAATTGGAAATCCATTAGAAACCCCTTCATATTAGGCTCCCCATAATGTTAGTTTGCTTTTTTTTAAATTTTATAGCAATGAGCATTTACAGTATGAAGTGTTTTGCAAAATTTTAGATTAATTGGGCTTCTAAATCTATTATTGACAAGCAGTCTTCATAAGTATAATTAACTTCTAGAGAAAATAAATGAAAAACACTTTTGAGTCTAACGTTGATGGATTTAATTGTTTAAAAGAAAACCAATTTTTTGTTATTGTCTTAGATGTCTGTGCAGAAAGGAAAACTATTTTATAATCCACAATCCTTTTATTTCAATAAATTGATTTTTTTTAAAAAAAAAAAAAAGCGCTTCCCTAATATTTCATTCAAACTTACCTCAGTCTCTACCTTTATTTTATAAAGCTGTAATTGAATTCTAATGTGCATTTTGGCTTATTCCTTAAGAACTTGGAAGGAGGATATGTGAGGGAAGATTATTATCCATCTGCAGTTCTGACTATGGGAATTGGAATTCTTCAAGAGTGTGAACACAATTTGGGCTAGGGGACAAATCTGGGACATCCACACAGGACTGGGGAAAAAAGCAAAGTATCTGTTACTGTAAGTATCGTACAGGGATCAGACTGCTCACTGGATCCTGGAGACCAGCAAGGGTACAGAAATACCATAAGAGAAATGGATAGCAAACGTCTATTGGCCTACTTACATGTTATCTGTCCAAGTGTGCATGATTTTAGAATCAGTCCTGACAGGATAAAGACATAAATATGTTAATTCCATTTAAATGATTATATCAAATATACATGTCAAAATAAGGCATGATATAAAAAGATGAGACCAAATTTCATTTCACACTGATATAAATGTGCTACTCACCCAGGCATTAGGTAAGAGATAGAAGTAGCCGTTTTACTTGAATGGAGGAGCTGTTTCTAGGCTAGTCAAATATTAGGCATGCTTTGTCTGCTATCAGATATTAGTGCCTGATAAAACCTGCAGCTCTAGAAGACAGCAGTTTTTGACAGAATGGTCAGAGGCATTTGCTAAGCAAGGTGTTGATAAACTGGGACATTATGAAAAAAAAAAAAATCAGTTTAAATGTAAGCCCTGCAGAACTCCAGGAAAGGGTTTTGTTACAAATGCTGGTGTGTTTTAGCAGGAGTGGAATCTGCCTTATGACTACAACCAAGGATGAGATACATTCATACATCAGAAGCTCTGATGACGTGAATGATCCAAATGTCCACAGCAGGTCAGGTGAATATAGGGCAAGATGTCTTTTGGATCTATCTTGGGGAAAAGTAGGTGTCGTGGTTTAACCCCAGCTGACAATTACCACTCAGCTGCTTGCTCACTGCACACACACCACCCACCCTCCAGTGGGATGGGGAGGAGAATTGACAGAGTAAAAGTGACAATACTCATGGGTTGAGGTAAAGACAGCTTAATAGGTAAAGTAAAAGCTGTACACGCAAGTAAAACAAAGCAAGGAATTCATTCACCACCTCCCACCGGCAGGCAGGTGTTCAGCCATCTCCAGGAAGGCAGGGCTCCATCACGCATAACGGTTACTTGGGAAGACAAACACCATCACTCCAAATGTCCCCTCCTTTCTTCTCCCCCCAGCTTTATATGCGGAGCATGATGCCATATGGTATGGAATGTCCCTCTGGTCAGCTGTCCTGGCTGTGCCCCCTCCCAACTCCTTGTGCCCCCCCTGCCCCTCACTGCTGGGGTGGGGTGAGGGGCAGAAAAGGCCTTGGCTCTGTGTCAGCACCGCTCAGCAGTAACCAAAACATCCCTGTGTTATCAACAATTTTCAACACAAACCCAAACCATAACCCCATACCAGCTACTATGAAGAAAATTAACTCTAGTCCAGCCTAAACCAGCACAGTAGGTAAGTACAGTTTTCTTTTTTTTAACTTTGAAGATTTCTGAGCTGACTCATTCTGCTATTGCAAAAGTTGAAGATAAAATGTATTCTTAACCTCACTTGAACTAAGCGCAATTTCACAGTGATTAGCAGTGAGACTTCCTTTACCTAATAGTAAGGCAGATCTGTGAACCTTGTTAAAGTGCCCAGGGGTTCCAGCAGCCTCTGCAGAAGCTGTGCATTCCTAGCTTGTGAGCTTGCATCGCAAGGATTTGCAGAGAGAAAAATTTTGTTTTGGTAACAGGATAGTTAGAAACACTCTGACATGCATAGAGCAGTCAAGAGCGTGTCTGAACTTTGACAGCCTTGAGGGACTTTGACACACACTAGATCTTATAATATTTTGTTGACTCAGAAGTTCTTTTCATCACCAAATTATTCAATTAATGCACAACAGCCAGTGACAGTTTCCATTGTTGGACAGCTAGGAAATATTGCTAGGAATTAAAGAAGAGCAAATTCAGACGGAATGATCCTCGCCCTGTTAGAGCACCATGTCTGTCTTTTGTTGGCTTCACAAACACTTGTTACAACATCTGTTAAGATGAATCCTTCACTTCTTAACTTTTGTATGAAAGTACTTACCAAAGACACTTGACTGGAATAATTTCAGATTATGAATGGAATAAGTTGCAGGGAATGTGCTTTTGAAAATAAACAGGCAGCAATATTTTTCTTTAGGTAGGTAAACAGTTGTATTACCAATTGCTGAGTAAGCGTTGTATTTTGGGTAGCCCTGGTAAGTCACGCTGAACTGTTGTCTGGTGCCCTGCTGAGACAAAAGGAAACTTATTATCACTCGCCACATTTGCCTTTATTGAAAATGGATTCTAAAAGTAGAGGAAAAAATCATTCAACAAGTTGTTTTACTTCTGTGCATCTTGGTGTTGGAACTATTTCCAGCTTCCAACTAGAGTGCAGTATGAGCACATGTTCTGCAGGAACTTTTAGATGTCAAACAATCAAGAGATAAAAAGTTTCACAGTAGAATATATAATTATTTTAAAATAATTTATGTTTACATTAAAAAGCTCAGTTTCTAGACACTTCTTTTGAATGTCTTTTATCAGAAATATTGGCAATGGTAGTAAGAAATTAGGTTGTAGCCTTTAACATGATTTTGCTGAATACGCTATAAGCTATAAGGCTTTATAAAACTATAGCTCACTTTAGAGTATTCTTTCGGAAGCAATTAATGATTAAACAGGCCATTAACAGAGCTAGAATATCATTAGAGAAGAAGGTAGAAAAAGGAAGTACCAATTTACTAAGAAGCATTAATTGTAAGTTGCCTTACCATATATTCCTCTCATTTTTAATTACAGCTTTATCACATTTCTAAGTAAAATAGTAATATTCTAAGTTTTTGTATACATGTGTATACTTTCCTTTGTCTTTTTAGTCTTTCCTTTTATGATAGAAACCAGTTAAGTTCAGGGAACACTTAATGTTAAAAGAGAATCTTACAGTCTATAGCCTGGTCAACCAGATACTTGCATATTCTACAAGAGCTATAAAAAACATCCTATAAAGTATGGCTGGGTCCTACAAGTTGAATTGAATTGCATTACTCTGAAAATTACTGGTACTCACAGTGTAGATTTTAATGCATATTTTAGAAACAGCAATCATTTTAACAATTTTATGTTATATGATACGATCTTGTTACTTTTTTATTTGATGAAACAGCTACTAAGTTTTTAACATCATGCTAAAGAGCTTATGTAGCTTTATCAGCAGTGAAAGTCATTATGATACTGTAGATAAAGATTTAATATACTAATCTGAATTAAGTAAGTAAAGCATTTTTATGAGTAGTTCATGGAACTTCAATTTAGCTGAGATGTTTAACAGTAAGCGTTTCATAAACTGAACTGATTTTGACATGGGGATACTCCAAGCTGGAGACGACATTAATAGTTACTATATTTTTCCTTCTTTCCCCATTAATCTTTTGTGCATCTGAGTGGGAGAATGCATTGTTTATAAAGTATTTCTGCCAATCCACTGCTAGTATGCTCACAGTCTTTTCTAATATGTACATTTCCAATATGGGAAGGATGATCTCACAACATGATCTTACATATTATGTTCATTTATGACGACTTATGCAAATCTTCACATCTTTAAAGGAATCATGCACTTGAATTACAGATAAACATAACGGACTTTTGGTGCCTTTCTCGTGCCACATGCCACAACAAATATGAGAGACACGTTTTAAGAAGAGATATGATACTATTTCCAATTAAGGTATACAATTTCTATGCACCTGCCTTTTCTGCTTCCTTTCTCCAGAAACCAAGCTTTTCCTGACAAGTTTCTTCCAGCAGATAGTAAGTTTTGGCTGATGAATAAATACAATAGTTTTCAAATTTGCAGAATGCTTTCATCCCAATACAAGATAATGATGAGGCCTAAGGAAAACTCACAGAAATGTCTCTCTTGACATTACAAACCTTGGCTTAGATGTTATTAAAACAGGTGGATTCATATCAAATAGTTAGTATTTAAACAAAAAAACCCTCATTAAGTGGAGATAAGATTTGCAATAATTTGTGTTTCGCCAGTTCTAACTGTGGTAGGTATTACAGGGAGTTTCTTCAGAGAAAACTGATAAAACCACAAGATACATTTTAGCTTTGAAGGTATGCAATAGTTTATTTTTCAGATAAGGCTCTCTAATGCAAAAGTAATTCCAATAATACAGAAACTAACTGGTTTAGCAAGAAAACAGGAGTGATGCAGATTTACTTTAAAAAGCAATACTTTCCTGTAAATTTTACCAGAGAACAAAACTAATTTCTATTTTTTGGTAGCTCCCTCTGAGATGGTACCAGTTTGAAAGAAAGGTTTATGCTGCTTCTTGTAGCAAGTATGTCTTTCTTCAAACAATCCCTCTTCAGGGAAAAGCCAATGAAGTTTGGTGACAAAGGGAAAGCTACAAGGTCTCTTTCTTTCCTTCAGCTGCTGCTTGACAATTTTTAATACCATCTTGTTTGTTTACTATAACTATTAAAATTTGAGTGGATAAGCATAATCCTTTTGCTTTATGAAATATACAATTTTTGGAGGATGCTAAAATTTTTATTTTTTCTACTGATACCTTTGAAAAAGATTTTTTATGTTTAAATAGCATATTTTAATTGCAAAAGAGAAGCTTGACCAGCTCAATAAACAAATCAGCTTTTTTTCATCTCTAAGTAGACACTGTCTTACTTCCCGTGTCAGTAACAACTGTACAATTAAAGAATCAACCTGCAAACAAACCTGCAATATTCTGACATTAAGATAAATTTTGTGATATTTAAAATAATGAGCAGAATATTTGTATTCCTCGTATTTGTATCTATGGCTCAATGTGATGTTAATGAAACCCAGGAAAATTAAATCAATTCTACCACAGTGGAGTTGTGGGCGACAGAGCCCAGCATGAGATTAGAGGTCTAGACTGCTAGGATCAGGCTCTCCTGTGGTTAGATCACTTATCCTCATTCAGTAGGACCCAACTAATATATTTCAAAATGACATTTCTTTGCTATTTTTCTATAAATCTATGACTCTGATCTGCTGGAAACTAGAGGTAAAAAAGAAACACTCCGAGATCCGTTATAACTCACTTATAGCCAAAACAGCACAATGGCTGGCTTTCACCCAAGAGAAAGCCACTGGTAAACTAGTGATGCAAATATTCCAAGCTCCCAAGAAAACCAACAGTTTCACAGTTTCTTAGTGCTGTTCTGTGTCAGACACAGATTAAAATTATTTAGTCTCATATTTGCCTGATTTTAGATGAATTAGTCTTCTTGCCAGGAGTTTGTTATGTGGCTTCACACTTGCAATTTTGTCCACAAAATCTGGCTAGCAGGATGGCCTGGTACCAGCAAAACGTAATCAAGGAGAAAGCTCCAAAAGCTAGTCTCTGCTAATGTATTTTAAAGTTTAAAGCACACTTTAAATATTCTTCACAATCTTTGAGTAATACATTATCTTACTGGGTACATAACCACTTGCTTACAGTTTTATCAAACATAGACAATCACTTCACATATTACCGCAACTAAGTTACTATTGCAACGTTAAATTTGTATGTGACTTACTCATCAGAGAGACTAATTTAACACAAGTACTGTATCTTTTATTTCCAGTCTGGTCAACAAATTAGATTACTGGAACCTTCCCATTACTAGAACCTTCCTAGCCTTTCAGTTCACTTACTCTAAGAGAGGTGACTTTGATGTTAATTGAAATGTGTGTAGACCAGCAGATACAGCTTTAAACTGGAATTCAATGTACCTAGGTTAAATCCATTTTGCTTTTACAAAACCATTTAGTCTTCACTCACAACCTTTTAAATTTTTGTTCAAACTGGCCTTGCAAATCATACCTGACTTCAGTGGTGGGGTTTAAATCATACCATTATATGTGCAAAGGTGTTTATTTGCTCCATGACCTTTGTAAGGTTCCATTTTTGTAAAGCTTCATCACAGGAAAAAGAAAATTAATGTTTGCTTCACTTACCTATTTTAGGTCAGAAGTAGATAGATGCAGTAAGGTTGTAGCTCAGCAAAACTAAGGATGAACACAGCAAGAAAGGGCTAGTTTCTCCTAAATATGATAAACTTCTGCTTCATTTTCTCCCTCCCTCTCTGCAGCTTTTGCTGGTAAGTACCCTCACATCTGACAGGGGAAAAGGACAAGCAATTGTTCCCTTTGCCAGCTTGATTTACAAAAAGAGACTAAATGTGTCAGCTGTTTCCTGAAAATTGGAAGCTATTGGGCCCCAAGCTAGGCCAGCTGTAGCTAATTTAAGGAGTCATGAGTGCACAAAAGCAGGCATTGCGGCTGTAAGTGGTGGACATATGAGATTCAAGTCTCAGGCCTACAGGATTTTGCTGCATAAGCAGGTGCACCTTCACTGATTTCAGAACTATTTTTGCTTTCTCTAGTAACGAATTTGTCTCAGGCTACCTCAGTGCATCTGAGCTTTAGGAAACTATAAACTATGGATTTGTTAGGGTTTTTTTTTTGCATATGTTGGTAAATTACTGTTACAAACTCTTACCTCCCTATGTCTTGACTCATCATTTTGCATGCTACCTCAGTTAGTGACGCATTGTAAGCAAGACAATTTCTGAACAGCCTCATCACATAATAACAGATCAACTTTCCAACTCAATTGCAACTTATGTTATATGAGCAATTCAGCTTTGTGCTGCGCTTCAGTATCAGACTTTAGCAGAATATAACATACTGGCAGGCTTGCTTCCCCGCCCCCCCCCCCTTCAGTGTGTGCAAGTAAAATAGAAAAAGTTTGTCTTTGAAGATATGAGACTACCTTTTTCTTTTTCACCTTGCATTGATCAGTCTGACCTCACCTCAAATTCTTCAACTTCTGTATTTTTTAAATAACCTGTGATTTATAAAAAGGGCTTTCTGACAAATATTCTCATTCCTTTGTAAAGTTTGTTCAGACTCATTGTAAATCACATCTAAACTTATGTGAACCCTTTGTTTCCTTACAACCCTCAGTATAAAATGGATTTTTTATTTTTTTTTTTTACCTTGTAAGAGGCTTTCAGTCTGAATGACACCTTATTCTAGTCTCTGACCTGCAGCAAGAAAGCCTTTTTTGCAGTTATCAGAAGTCTGACATTTAATCCTTTCATTGCCTGCTTTCCACTGACAAGCTGCTAAACATACATGACTGTGCCCTGGCCAAATAAAGCTAGTGTGTCTGTAATGACACTAAGTCATAAAGCAGAAGGTCAGATACCATTCTGAATTTTAGTCTTGAAATGACAGTAATGAATTATTAGCTACTCAAAAATGCATATCAGTGAGATCCACAATGGTAACACTGACTTCAAATGACATTATTATCAATATTCTGTTTTTGGAAGCTTGCCTGAAAAACAGGTTCCAATAAAAAAAATATCTTTCATGTAATTACTAGACCACACTGATGGGTAAGTATATGCTAATTTACATTTACAACTTCGATTCATGCATTTCGCAAATCATATGTTTGGAAAAAACACATTCAATAATTTTCAGAAAAAAATTTTTAATAGTTATGTAAAAGAAAACTACGTATTTTTGTTGTCTTATAGCTCCTTCATGTTATTATCTATATTTGAATTTATTTTTATAAAAGACCAGAGTGCAAGTCATTAAATAATACTTTGCAGTTAATTCAGTTACTATCTACTTGATATTACAGGGCTGAAATAATTGTTGTTGTTGTTTATATATGCCTTGAATCTGCATAATGCAACCTGCAAAATCTCTTACTGTCGACAGCCAGACTTCTGCTAGTCTCCAGATGCATGTGAAAGGGGTTCTAAATAACTTAATATGTATACAAGATGTAGTACAATGACATGCAGAGGCACTACCAGCATACTTCTTAAAGCACTGGTACCCTGTACTTGCAGGGACTGCCTGTGCAGTGCCACATTGATGAAGCTACCTTGTTTTCAGTTCCACAGCTGGCAAATGCCCAGCTGTCTTGCGTATCTCTCTGACGCATTGTTCTGGACAGGGACTAGCATCAGGCTCCTATGAAACAATTTTTCCATCATGATCACTGCCTATCCTAAGTCACAAATTGGGTAATACCTGGGTGAGAGGTTGAAATTAATTAAAAAATAAGGAAAAATTATTATAAAAAATGAAAAACAACCCATAACTTCTATTAAGACATCATCTTCTGTTAATCAGGTGCACAGGACTGAGAAAGTATTTTTTTTTTCCTAGGCAGCTACTTCTTTCTCAGACAATTCCTGACCGTGATTTAGGAGTTATCGTGGACCAGGGTGATCCTTCTGGACAATCAGTTTTGGAAGGTGGGAGGGTTGGGTAGGATGGATGTGACAAAATAATGCCAGCTTGTCTCTGGTCTAGTAAAATGTTCCTGGCATGCACTAGCTCATGTAGGCACAGTTACTTGACCAGTGCAACAGTCATATTCTCACCAACCTTTACCATTTACATTAATGGAAATATATAGCACAAATGCTCTGGAGCATACGGCTTTTCTAGTTGGCTTCTACATGTACATTAAGGTATGGATATAAATACAACCCTGTGCATAGCTGGTATCATGAGGTGTTCAGAGACTGCATCTATTCATAAAAGTTACAAAAGCTGTCTGAGATGAGCTGAGAACTTGTCTGCAGCCTCAGTGTTAGCATGTGATTTCATTGAGCGCTGTTCCTCAGCTCTGTAACATATGAAAAGTATAGACTTTTCATATGACAAAGTGGGCATAGAGGCTGCTTTGTGTTCATCAGTTAGAATGGTTCAATTGCTTTGATAGTTATTTTAAGAAAAGTAAAGTTCTTCCATAGGAAACGGCGTTCATAACTGTATGATCTAAATTTGCCTGCTGCCACCTTCATCCCAATAAACTCACGTGACTCAGCATTCTGTTGAGACTCTAACACTTTAGCAGATATTTTCCATGGATGTCTCCCATTTAAATACTGAAAATGGTCAATGAATGAAACAATTTCATTCCTGTGTGCTCATGAGCTCACAAGTCATGGTAATATAGTTGTAGCAATTTAACGTCTTATAAATCTAAACAAAATTGTACATAATCTGCATTCAAGGACCAAATACTGCCAACAGGAGACTTTTAAACTGAGATAATATAATTTAATCCCTCATGTTCGTTTGTAGTTAAATCTCAACAGAAAGGACCCACACTTACCTAATATCCTAATCAATATCAGGGAAGTTATACAGGGTCAGCTTAGTAAGAAAACCAGGAAGTACAAAGTTGATTTAATTTTTAGAATGAAAAAAAAATTATACAAAATACTCTGCTATAATCAGTTAGAAGTGATAGTATCAAAATCCTAGAGGAGAGTTTCTGTGAATACCTTTTTATGCAGTGCTTATGTAATTAAATATATGCATTGTAGTTCTTAATTGTGACAAAAGAGCTATTCTAGTTGTATTTTGTAACTAAACAACAAACCTCTATTTCTGTGAATCCTACAAAATATCTTTAAAGAAGCTTAAGTTTGGGAACGATATAATCACATGAAGCAAACATACAGAACAGCAGTTAAAGTGGCACAAATATTTTTATGTGGCACTTACCCCAAAATGTTTTTTTCATTGTGATTGTCACAGTTTAACAAGTATATTCAGTGCATCCAAAAGAAAAACACAGACAGGCATCCACAAGCAGTGATATAGTTCAGTAAGCTGAGATCCTACATTGGTGCTTTCCAGGGTCTGAGAGATGTTATAATTGCTCGGTTTGTTCATGTTTTTTTATATATTGCTGAAAGTCATGTTCTGTTTAAAAGGGGCGTTTCTGATCAGTGGAGGAGAAAGTTTCCTGCTTGCAGGCTCGACTGCAACAAGGCAGAAAAGGAGGCAGAGACCATCCCTGAAGATTGCAAAAAGCCTCTTTTTAAAAGCTGGTCAGAGGTGAAGTTGTGAGTACAAGGCGGAGGGTGACTGTGAGCGAGCAGCAGGTTGCCTGTGGCAGAGAACAGATCCCCAAGCCAGCAACAGCAGTGAGGAAATTTTCCTGAGGAGCCAGAGTGAGTGAAACAGGAGGTCAGATCCAGGAGCACACTGAAACCTCCAGGGTGCACTGGGCAGAGGGAAAACTTGTTTACAAACCATCTATAATTGCATTGTCTTTCAGCAGATTTGGTTTTTTCTTCTCTGCTTTCAGAGCTACTTTCTGTTTGTTTGTTTTCTAGTAAAGCCTAGCTTGAAAAACTGAAAAGTCTTTGGTGTGCTCACTTTTAAAGAAGATGGTGTGGTCTTTTCAAAGCTCTGACCAACATAAGGGTTTGTCAGACAGGCAACAAAGACTAAAAATCAAACCAGTGTCTAAAACTGAGTTAGATGCACTTAGTGACCTCTAGAAAGAATGTTAATTACAATTTTCATTTGAACAGCATCAGTAGGTTCAATCTGTTTTTTTTTTTTGTCTGCTGCAAATGACTTTGAGATGATATGTTTCTCCTGTCTGATGGATATCAAGAAGCTGCTAAACTTTTAATCACTTCATAGAGAAAGAGGTGTCCTGAATCTCTGTTCAGTTACTGTAGCTTAAGTTGAGATTAATTCCCAACTTCCAAAACCCGTACAATTGTAGGAAAACTGGTGCTACTGGTATTGCTGAGGTTGCCATGCCTGCCCTGGCTTTACAGTGTATGTTTGCTTTATAATGCTACCAAGTCTAGCTGTCTTAATGAGTGACAGATTCATGCTAAGAACTAACAGAAAAATATAAAGCTATCATATGAAAATGTCAAGGAACAAGTATTTTGATTAGGGCACTGAATGGAAGTCTAACAAAAGTCAGCCTGCGATACAGGTTATAGCTATTGCCTGGAATGGCTGTTGCTCATCCCAGCCCTGTGAGAGCCCCATCCCACAGCAACCTGAGATGCTGAGCCGAGATCACTATGCTTTCCAAACCTGGCACTAAATAACTCTGTCCATCACAGCTATCTTGTCTCAATCTGATTAAAGTCTACTGTATGAGGATCAAAGGCTTTTTAATATCCATCAAAAAAACACCACAAAATCACCAAGCAAAGATTTTTATCACTTAGACTAAATAAAATCTTTAGAGTAGCCATTTCCAAAATACCTGGAACCATATTTTCATTTATCTAAGCAGAATTTTGAAGATCGTCTGCAGACACCAAAAGAAAGGCTTATAATTTTTTTTACTGTGCTCTGTTGAATAGGCCATATGCATAACATTCCATGATACGTAAAACCAGTACAACATTTTGATTCACTGGAGAAGTTATCTGGAGGCAATGTCAGTCACCTGGCAAAACCAAAATAAAAAAAATAATAAAAAAAAAATCTCAAAGCAACAAAACACTAAACAGAAACAAAGAAGCTTGAAAACCTAAATACCCTTGCATGCTTGTTTAGGGACCATCTCCTTACAGAGCAAGGCATTCAGTATTTTTTATTTCCTTATCTACCAATTTTAATTAGAGATCAGTAAAGTTCATGTGGCTCTACTTGCCTTCTCCAGAAGTCCAGCCATGGTGCAAATTAAACAGGGGCTCCTCATCTCTCTCTGGTTACTCATGATGAGAAGCTGAGAAGTCTCTTGTTCTAGCCAGTGACGGGAAGCACTTTCAGACCCAGTACTGTTGTTGCTGGGGTTGCTCCTAGTGTTTCCTCTCCTTGCTCACCAACCCCTGCTACCTCCAGGGGGAAGAGGCAGTCTGAGCAATGCTTTGGGAATGAAAGGAAAAAAAACCAACAAACAACAAACCTGATGACGCTTTCTCCATCTTTCCTTCTCAGATAAATTCTTTTTATGTTTTTTTAAGCACTGCTAATCTCACAGGTTGAGGAGGGAAGGATACTTTTTCTCATTTCTGTGACAGACAGCTAGCCTAATCAGGCAGGTTATAGCAGAGGTGACTATAACTGAACACATATAAATTAATAAGGCGAATCTGTACTCTTGCATCAACCAATGAAGCTTAAATTTATAGCTATACTGAGGAAGTAATAAGAAGTAGCATGCCTCCAAAAAACAGCAGCTGTGGGGACAGTAGTCATGGACACTCTGTTCTTCTATTGATGTGCTGGATTTCTTCAGAGAGAATCTTGAAGACATTCAGAACAAATACAATAATAATTATACCCATCTTTGTGCTGTAATGATGAGTGGCACAGAAAAGAGAACTATCAAGTGCTAAAACAGGACCACACAGCATCAGAAAGAAAGAATGAAAAATAAGTAACTGAAGCTCACCAGAGAAATTATAAGTTTAAATATGATGAAGACAGGTGGGCTCACACTTCTACTCCAGCAAAAATATGTATATTTATGTCCTATCTTAAAAAAAATTGCAGTAAAACCTGTGTCTTGCCACATTCACATTAGTGTAGTGGAGCTCTCCTGACAGGCTGACTATATCTACCAAATCGCCAGTGTCACTTCTTTAGGTAATATGGATTCTTTCTTGAAGGGCTGGTGTCTGACCCTGTTACCTATGCGAGATGTAACTGTAGCACACCTGAGGTAGCTGAGGCACTAGCTACTTGGTCACCCATTGGAAAGAGAAATCAGCTATAGTGGAACAAACCAAAATATCAACATTTATTTTACTGTGAACCAAAGAATGATAAAAGAATGCCAGGAATACAAAAAAGATCTGGTTTCTAAATGTATACAGCATATACATACTTAAATAATGTTTTTGTGTAAATATCAACACATTGTTTTTAGCTATATTTGCATGTCGTGGAGGAAAAGGGGGAGGGGGGGCGGCAGAACCTTTAGAAGGAAGAAAAGCGCTGTAATACGAAAGTAATATGCAGAACCCATATGGGATTCTGAAAATATTTTATGCAAATGTATAGTCAAAATTCTTTCACTCTGCAGCAAACAGCTCTGTGGTTGTGCTGCTGTTTGTAGTGCAGTACCTCTGAACTACTGAAAACCTGACAGCCTTGAAAATATTTAATTCTCCCAACTGATTTTGATCATCACACAGTTCTTGAACATTTCTAAGAAGGCTAGGTTCTTCCTCTTTATTTCTTACTCAGATTGGTTGGTTCAGATCATTTTTTCTTTAAAAGTGATATCATTAACATGGTCAAGAAATTGTGAAATTTCAAGGCTAAACAGACTATTTGCAACTAGCTGTCCCAGAACAGAAAATTGCATCGCTACTGATTCTCTAAAATAAAGGATTATAGAATTTGAGTGCTGCTGGGGTGCCTACCAGCATTCTTCATGAGCTAGCTGAGATGCCATGCATATTATAATTGATGCACATCTCGACCCAGAATACTGTTTTAGCGTTTGCTAGTGCACCTTACACAATATAGTCTTTGGTTTGGTCACAGCTGCATCACCTCTGCCATATGTCAGATGCATACAAATATTGTTGACTAATCAAATTAAAAATGCTTTCAAAAATGTTATCACAGTTTTCAACAACTTCTACAACCCATTCTTCATTTTTCAGAGAAGAGAGGGGGCTGGGAAGTGAAGTGTGAAAGCTTTTTTCCAAGATGCTGCCGCCTCCTGGCACAGCTTTTTAGGATCTCTCTGCTCTGTAAAATAGTTTAAAAAAATCTCTATTTGAAACACATTTTCCTTCACCACCTCACTCAGATTTTAGAAATGCCTGCCTCAATTCACTCATCACAAAATATCTATAAATGTATATAATTTACCCCATAGAGCATGTAGCCTTGCACTGGAGAAGTTACTGTACAGAATGCAGTTCCATAGTAGAAAAAATATTACTTCTGGATGAAAAAAATATGTCATTGTTACAGGTGGAATTAGTGACTACCTGGAATTTCTGCAGTTGTGTGTGGTCTAAGATTTCCTTTTTATCTGGAATCTCAAAGACTTGTCTTTTTTCCTGTATCATGTCTGTGCAACTGCAACATCTCCTGCAGAATATTAGAGCTTTTATCCAGCTTTCATATTTGTAGTCATTTTGACCTGACACCTTGAACTGTTAGCTGTCTTTCGAGATCCCGTGGGTTCCCACAGGACAATTCACTGATATGTAAAAAGCTGAACTTGAATGTGACCTCTAGGCTTCTTCATTTTCCAGCCTGTTAGCAGATTGTTTGTGTGCAGTTTGATACCAGACAGAAACTATTGCTGTAGATCTATTTTATGCTTTACTTTTCTTCCCACGGAGTGCCATTTATATATTATTTCTTTTCTTTTTGAAGAAGAAAGAAATGCTGCTCTAACAGTACATAGGACATGAAAAGCTTGCCTGGAAATCTGTGTGTGAATTACATGTTTTATGGAAATGCTTGGGAAATTATATTGCCAGATCATACTTAAGAGAGAGAAAAAGAGACAGGGCAAGATTGTCTAAACGGGTAAAGTAGTGCTATTCTGATTTTGATATTGGTTATAGGTATAAATATTTTTCTATTCATAAATTAGTATTGTGGTTTGTTTGTTTTGTTTGGGTTTTTCTTGTGTGTGTTTTTTTTTTTTTTTAAATAAATATACATTAGTAGAGACAAGCCTGGGATATTTTTTTTGGTCTGCGTTTAGATAAAAATACAAATGAAGCCAAAATGGATTTTGCCTTTGAAGGAGAAGG
Source organism: Ibycter americanus (assembly GCA_035590275.1). Lineage (NCBI taxonomy): Eukaryota > Metazoa > Chordata > Aves > Falconiformes > Falconidae > Ibycter > Ibycter americanus. The sequence goes on from JAVJGI010000001.1 coordinate 60,383,704, forward strand.
TAATATAGCTATGTATTGCAGTTATTCCCAGATGGCACAAATACAGTTGAGTAGCACAGGTTTTTTCCCTCCCTGTCTTAAATTGAAAGTTCCAAGAATTAGCACCTAAAAATCGTGGTTCCTTATATGACTATACTGTGCAGGTAACTTTGCTCTGAAGAGATCTGTGAGATGGTCACAGCTCATGAACTGCATATTGTTCCTTTTTTTTTTTTTTTTTTCCCTTCTTTGAGGCAGAAGTCAACTCTGAAGGTAGCAGCAAGAGGACAAGTCACTCATGCTCTGAAACACAAGAGCTTTGGTTTGAAGTCCAACTGTAATCCTTTCTATTTTTTTAAGCTTTGCAATTTGTTTGACCTCATAGGCTATAAAAAAATGATTTGTCAAATCAGGCTTACTTCTTCTTATCTCAAATTTTGAATCAAAAAGCCTGAAAAATACCCATGCCTTGAAATCTGCCCCCAAAGTAGAGCTTGTTTCATCACAGAAACACTATCCAAACCTGATTCCAGCTGCAGGCAGAAACAGATATTGAGTGTTCTGTGCGAATAGGAATACTTTATGATTTATTCCAAACTCGAAGTTACTTTTGAACTTGGTTCAGCAGGTAGACAACGCTTCAGGAAATGTTTGGGTTTTTTTTCATTTTAAATCCAGATCTGATCTTCTATATATTCAGTTATCTACAATAACTGAAAGGTTCCTTTCAGTCAAATATCTCTACATGGAAATAATTGTTATAAATAAAGAATTGTCATCTCATTAGTGGCTTAGAAGGATGAAAGTCTGGCAAAATAGGTAGGTAGGTAGATATATAGGCACCCAACACAAACACACATGGCTTTTTTTAAATGCTAAAAGTTTTTTTCAGATCAACCTCCCCTATCACTGACCCATTCCAAGTGAGTTGCAGCCATTAGTTTTAAATAGGTTTTAGCATACCTTTTTTCAAAGCGAATATAAAATGTCCATAGACAAACCATATAAACAAGTGCATACAAACTTAAGTTTTTTTAAAACTTTGTAACTTTCAAAAATGGAAGGTACTGTATTTTTGTGGAGTTTGTAGCATTTGCATTTGTCATTCTGCTTTTTTTACATTATCAAACCTAAACATTTCTTTACAGGAGCTAATTTCTTTAACTAACTTTCACTTTCATATCTAGGCATTTAAAATCTAACAAAATGCACTGGGAAAAGAATTCAGTAACCTATCATCAAGATATATTATTCCCAGCTTTCAGACCAGTAAATTACATCAGTGGATCAAATTTGGTTCTGGACTTTTGCCAGGTTCAATGTGTACCCATGTGTGCCTTCTAATTGGCAAGCAAGAGCAGCTACAACCCCTCCCATAGCAAACTTCTCACAAGAGGTTCAATTCCATAGCAAAGGTTAACTTACTTGGTCAGGAAGGAAGGGAACCTGAGCAGCAGGAAAAATAATCAAATATTTAATGAATTCCCAGAGCAACCTCCCATAAAGATCAAGCTCCCATAAAGCAGAGATCATTATTTATAGCAACTCCACTGCTGCAAAATTCTCTTGGGAGAATGGAAACTATCTAAGCTCCCTCAGGTTCTCTTACTCCTGTAATTTCACTGCTATACATTAGCTGAAAAGTCTTAATGCAATCCTTTTGCCCTCTTGTATGTCTCTGGAGGTCACTAGTTTTTGTTTGGTTTGTTTTCTAAATGTTCCAGATGGTTCTATGAAGACTGCATTGGTTCCTTAAATATGTCATTTTCATAAATCCTGGTACATCCCAGAGGCTTACCCAGCATCATTGCGCTTTCCTACCTTGAAAGCTTCCAGAATCCCATCGGTTTTGATAATACTCCAAGAAATCTTTTCTATAATGTTTGCTTTTTTCCAAATTTCCATAAAGAGGTCATTTCAGTCTGTATTTCAGATTACAAATGGAGGCATGTTGGGAACACTGACAGCATCAGCTTTACAAGTGGAGGCATGTTGGGAACACTGACAGCATCAGCTTTAAGCATTTTAAACACATATATTAGAAGCCCATGTTTAGTCTATAGTTAGTGAAGAAAAGCTAGCTCCTAATTCAGGTTTTCATAATCACTTTCTTTGTGGTAGTAAACAGAACTCAGAACAAGTCATTAAAACTACTCACAATCTGAAACAGTAGGAAAAAAGTCAAGGAAAAAATGAAGAACTGAAGCAACACAGTCAGTCTACTGAGAGGAAAGCTAAAAAGTAATGTCTTTCTTTCTTCCATGGAATTTGTAGGCAATATAATACAGATTAATCAGAATTTTAGCTTAGAACTATGAAAAGCGTGAACACTGCAAGCCAAAGCCAAACTAGTTTAAAACAAATAAATAAGTGTTTTTTAAAGTGTGGTAAGACTTAAAAGAAAAATACCTAAGCCTATAGTCACCTTTTTATTATTAGAACTCTTTAAAACAAGATTAAAGATAATTTTAAACCTGAAATTATAAGCAGAAATTACAAGCAGAAATTACAAAGGTAATCATAATAGCTACTTTTAACCTCTAGTTCTATTCAGGGACACATGATTTCACTCTGAAAATGCTGAAAACATTTGTTTTGACTGAATTATTTGTTGTCTACATTAAAATTTAAAACAAAAATAGACAGTAATAGAGTCAGATGATATAAACTGAACAACATATTTCTATTTAATAACATTCAAACCAACCCACCAAGTTTCACACAGCTTTAATAGTCTTAAAGCAAGTTTGTTTTTTTTCTTTGCACATTCTTTTCAGCTGGGCTGCCTTATGTAGTGGCACGAATCTCAGAGGAGATCATTTACCTGCCTTTCCTGTCAAATTACATTGCAGAATCAACAGTAACCAATGAAGTGTGGTATTTCATGCTAGATCTCCATAAATCTGGTCAGCGAAGTATCTCCTGTAATTAAAAATGGTTTAGACAATTAAATATTTAAATACTACAAAAAGTGGTTAAAAATGTGAACTTAATGTGATCATGGTCAGTAAAAGTGTTTATACAATAAATAAGAATATTTCAAGACTAGATTTTAAGAATAACAGTGGAAAGAAGCTGAGAATTCACAAGTAAATCTGTCAGGCTTTCATCAGAAAAATACAGGTGCTATTCTAGATCCCGTGACTCCCAAAATCAGTGGGGCAGTTCCTCTTGTTGATCTACTATTACACCAATGAAATTGTTCATGCTACCATATACAAACTAGTCTTGACCACCTCAGACAAGATATGGCACTCTATTTTAAGTTTCTAACTGGTGCCTGGGCAAGTCTGACGGTCAGGAGCAGAAGACCGTACCTATCCTGTCCCCAAATACTGTCCTCCAGAATTACTGTGTCCCAAACCTTGTGTAACTTCCATTTGTTTAGTATAAAATAAAGTAAGACTATATATATCAAATCCATCCTTGATCAATGCAATTGCCTTATGCACTAGCTCTTTTTTCTCCCTCAGTCATTGGTCAGAACTACATACGATTTTGTAAATACAGTAACATTGGTCAAATTATTGCCTTTTGAGCTTACTACAATATATGATCAAGGGACTTAATAATTAGTCACAACTGGCCCTGTAGTTCTATACTAGGTGCATTTGTTTAAACTTAACTCTTGAAGTATTACCACTTGTAACAACAGGTATTTCTGTGCAAAGACATTAGTCTCCCAAATTTGAATCTTGAAACCCCTGACATTAATGGAAACTGACTCTGGACTTTAGTCAGGATCGGGTTGGGGTTTTGCATGCATATGCTGTGAATTAACAGATACTTGCATCTTGAACCCAGGCATTTTAACTGGTGTTAGTTTGTTGATCATTTTTTTATAGAACAAAAGCATATAAAAACCTGTAAATTTGTGCAAACTACACATATCCTCAATATTATACTGGAAGGTGATTCAATGGATCTTCTTAAAAATGTGATACTGTATTTATGTTTATTTCCTTACATTACAAAAAAAATTAATATCAGTGGCACATCATTTGAAAAAAATAAATGCATGCCTTCATTTTTCTCAGAGTAGTGTGACTATATTTTTGGTAAGATAACATGGCATTATTTCCTAGTATTTCAAGATTTTGCTTTTTCACTGAAAAGAAACATACATGTTTAAATTTTCTTCAGGAAGTTGGTAACTTTCATTAAGATTTTGGAGGAAATATTCGATCAGAACTATAATTAAACAATCCCCAGGCTCTTTGGAGGGAATTTCAAAACCTATAGAATCACAGAATGGTCAGGGTTGGAAGCGACCTCTGGAGATCATCTAGTCCAACCCCCTGCTAAAGCAGGTTCACCTACAGCAGGTTGCGTAGGTGCATTCAGGTGCATTTTGAATGCCTCCAGAGAAGGAGACTCCGCACCCTCTCTGGGTAGCCTGTTCCAGTGCTCTGTCACCCTCAATGTAAAGAGGTTTACTTTGCAGTGTAGTAAAGAAATATAGCAAAAAACAATGATCTTGGAAATGAAGTATTAGGAATTAGAGTATGTCTGTCTACGATCACAGAAAAGTCAAGAAATTGGAAATTCCTAGGGAACATCACAATCCCTTCAGATGACATCTACATAGGTTAGCCTAAATAGCAACCGAAAAACATTGTGAGATCAACTTTAAACAGATCTATTAATGCACATATTCAGTGACACTAATAGATTAACTATTTAGAATACTATTGTATAGTGTGTCTGATCAGGGTCAGAACTAGAGTGTGTGGGTATGATAATTTGATGTAAAATAGAACTAGAAGCTCAGGTTCTCCATATTCAAAGAATTCTAATGATATTTAATAAATACATTGCATTTATTTTTTAACAACGTTACTATTAACAATATGCTGTATAATGTTGCAAATCTATTTTAACTATAAGTAGTTTGTGGTATTTGCACAGCTACAAGTAGGTTAATTTTCAAGTACTTAATAATCATATAATTTAATTCTGTAGAGAAACTTTATTTTTTTAAATGATAATGTTATAAATTGTGAACTGACAGCTGAGTACTAAGGATGCTGATCAGTCATCTCAATGGAAGTGTGCAGCAGCAGAAAATTAGAAGAAAATAATTTGATAGAGTATTTGAAAGAGTTTAGCCTTGAGCTAGTCCAATCAGACACATTATAGCACAAATAAATTCAAGGCTGAATGAATTTACCCATGCTAACTTCAGAGGATCCTGTGGGTTTCAAAAATAACAGGTTTGAAGGGTTCAGCCAGTTCCTTTTTTAGGACTTAAATTTGAGAATCCAGAGTAGACTTCCCATACTACCTGCACGTACCCTAACTTGTCCACTAATCTCTTCTTTTTGTCATGGATTTTGAAGTGAGGATATAGCCTGCAATCAGTAGAAGTTGGGCACACATGGTAGTATAGACTGCATCAAGATAAATAAATACATCTTATGTTAAATTTTTATTTAGAATACACATATATGTTTTCTAATAGCTCTTGCTTCAAGACCTCAGCTTGTTGAAGAAAGATTTGTTTCATCTGTTCCCTTTGCAAAGTTCCTGGTTTGTGGAGAAGCATGTCAGACACAAGTAAACAAATAGATGAATGGTACATTGTCATTTAAAAATGAATGGCAAACTTTACTAACCTGAAAATCCAAAAGATCAAAACATTCTAGGAGTTCTTCCAACTTATTTGCCAGTAGCAGTGGGAAGAAAGAAACAGAAAGTAGAATTCTGGAACAGGAAAACACAATTAACTCTGATTACCCAGGAATCCAGTTGGGGAAGAACTCATCTGCCTGTGATTATTCATTAGAGGGTAGTTGAGTGGATTCAAACTAGCAGAATGCTCACTTTTAAAAAGTGCTTTAGCAATGGACTTCAGCTCTTTGTAGTTTAACTATGTAGCAATTAGTAAATAGCTGTTTGTCAGATACATTTCAATCTTTTTTTTCCTATGTAACATAGTCTAAACTGCATCTCTCTGTGAGTACAATTTGCAATATATAACATAGATTAGGATTAGATAATGAAGAATACAAATGAAATAACACCACACGTATCTGTACATACTTGTATGTTTCAAAAATGCTTTTTATTTATTAGCAAATGCTGAAAAATCTTGCACGGTTTTTCTCAAAATACCTGCTAACAGCGAGAGACACACAACAGTAGTATTACAGCCACATAGTAAGTGCAGTAGGTTTTGATGTAAAATCTATAATGGTTGTCACATTGGGAGCTCTACAATGTAATAACTCTAATTCAGTGAGAAAAAATGTGTTAAATATTGTAACTTATAAAGATAAAAAATGAATCTTGACAGAATAAAAAATAGATGGGAACAATGTTACATTTCAGATAAAAGGTTTTTTAGGTCTTAGAGCAGAGAAGTCAGAGGCATGCTGTCCGAGTTAATGGCAGATTTTTACTAACCAGAAAGAGAATGAAAGGTTATTCTACTGTGAGGTACTAGGTGAGGAAAGAATGCAAAATAACTTTCTAATTATGATAAAAATGTTCTTCAAGATAAACCGTCTCAGCTCTCTCAGCCTTTCCTCATAAGGGAGATGCTTCAGTTCCCTAATCATCTCTGTAGCCCTCCACTGGACCCTCTCCAGCAGTTCCCTGTCTCTCTTGAGCTGGGGAGCCCAGAACTGGACACAGCACTCCAGATGCAGCCTCACCAGGGCAGAGCAGAGGGTCAGGATCACCTCCCTCGACCTGCTGGCCACCCTCCCCATAACGCACCCCAGGGTCCCATCCGCTTCCTGCAAGCCCAACTTGCTGCCCACCAGAACTCCCAGGTCCTTCTCTGCAGAGCTGCCTTCCAGCAGGTCAAACCCCTAGCCTGTCCTGGTGCAGGGATTGTTCCTCCTGAGGTGTGGGACCCTACACTTGCCTTTGCTGAACTTCATTAGGTTTCTCCCCGCCCAGCTCTCTGGCCTGTCCAGGTCTCGCTGAATGGCAGCGTGGCCTTCTAGGGTATCAGCCGCTTCTCCCAGTTTTGTATCATCTGCAAACTTGCTGAGGGCACACTCGGCCCCTTCACCCAGGTCACTGATGAACAAGTTGAACAAGCTTGGACCCAGTACTGATGCTTGAGGAACACCACTAACTACAGACCCCCAACTAGACTCTGTGCCACTGATCACAACCCTCTGAGCTCTGCCATTTAAATAGTTCTTAAGCCAGCCTGCTGCCAGAAATTCCCTTGCCTCTTCTAAGCAGGTGGATCCCATCCCTCCCTAACAGGCTATAGTCCTGTTGTGGTAGAAACAAAAATCCTCATGACAGCACTAACCGTGAAGCCAGAAGCTGGTTTGCATTATACATCTATTTCTGGCTGCACCCTTTCCTTTTACTGGTAAAATGGAAGAAAAAATAACTTTGGTACCAGTAATTTTCAGTTGCATTCCCAGGGCATTGCAGTCTTCCTTGATTCTGCCCATGTTCTGGCTTGTGATGAAGGTCCAGGAGAGGGCAAGCTGCGGGCAGAGCAAGCAGGAGGAGCTGAAGAGGAAGGCAGCATGCAGCAATGTGCAGTTGGAAGTGACAAGTGAATAGAGAGAGTTGTCATCTCCCACCAGATCCGTCTGAATAACTGGGGGGAATCCTGGACAGGAGAGTCCCTACCCCCTGAATGGCAGGAGGATTAATGGGCACCACTGGAGGCTGTTAAGAGAATATATACTCAGTTTAGTGGCAAGAGAGAGTAGAAGATAAACCTATTTGATAAAATTTGAAATAACAAGTACATTGGCTGGGTGGTCAAAAGAAAATTATGTACTTGACCTCCTCAGACAGCATGGGAAAATGCTGTTACCACCACATAACACAGGTTATATTCCCTACTAATGAAAGATAATAGGGATAGGTGATTTTTATTAAGTTCATCTGGACAGGAGTCCTATATAAATTGGAGGTTTTGAAATTTTAGTGTTAACTCTTTTTGGGAAAAAAGTAAAAAATTCAGAGATGTAAGTGACCTAAACTGACAATGTTTTTAGGTTCAGCATGGCAGAAAACTTCTTATATCAAGGATATAAAAATTTCATATTTTATTAGAAACTTTGTTTATGAAGGCTACATACCCTATATTTAGAAGGAAAAAAGTTTTGAAGTCATTTATTTTAGCCTAGGAAATGCTGAAATTTCTTTCTCAAGAATGTTTGAAATGTGAAAAACAGTTAAGGCAGAGAAATACGCCAAAACTTACACTTCTGTGGAAAACTGCCTATTATGACAATGTAGTGTTATTTTCATGTTTGAATGAAAACTATCAAATCAATTTTGGTGTCAAACAACAGACCTAATGGGAGACAATTCATGTCATCCTGAAATATTTTTTGAATTACAGAGGAGGAAATGAAATGGGGCAAATTAAATTCCACTACTTTCTAAAGAAATAATATGACAAAGAAACAAGCATGGCTGCCAGGTAGTTTAGGTGTTTCTGCTCTACTGGAACTGGTGAAATTAATCACAGCCGAAATTAAGAGAGGAAATTTTTTAGCAAAGGCTGCTTGTAGTGAATTGACTATCAAAGAGAGCTGTAGAACTGGATTAGGTATGTGTAAAACCTGGCACGTCTAGCAGATTTATAGGACATCAGAGGCAAAGCAGAGTGAAAAGAAAGAAAAAAGGTTAAGAATAAGGAGATATACCAGAGTTCAGAGCTGAACATACTGTGGAATTTTGGAAGCAAAAGAGATAATGTTGTTATGTGCTGTGGGAAAATAACCTGAATGGGCAAACTGTGGTTGCCATAGCAATCATTGCTATGCAAGGGATCCCACAGAAAACATTTATTGAAAAAGTCTAATGAATTTGGACTTGATTACAAGGGACGGTGCAGGCTTACTTCTCCAGGGGAAGAATTAAATTTGAGGTTTGTTATTGGTGTAAAATAATTGGGACTAAGATTAAGGTATCTTTTATGTCCATTTAACATTTTACTGTCTTACTTTTTTGTCAGGCTTTGGCATATGCATAGCAGTGACTTTCATGGACTTTCACAGAGTTTTCTACATAAAATTAGTGTGACAAAAAGAAATATCTAGCTGGTGAGGATAACAAGGCAAGGAGAAGATCCTTAAAAAAAAAAGAAAGCACTGAAGATGGTCAGAAAGCTCCAGTAATTAAAATGAACTGGTTTTTAATACCTGTATGTGAACAGTTCCTGGCTGTAGATTACCATACCTTCAAGACTACAGAAGCTCTGTCAGCAGTCAGACCAGTCAAATAGGTTGTATGGCCTGATAAATTGCCATTTTCTTTTGAGAAGACCTTAACTTATTTTATTTCTGTATTTTAAGACAAAAAATCTGACACATACCTGATGTATGATGATGAGCACATTACCTCTTCTCTAGTAAGGCAACATACACTAAGGTGTTGCTCCCCAGGCCCAGGAAAATTAATCCATACTATGTGTAATAGCTAACTGGAAGGATCCTAGTGCCAGAAATGACAGCCTGTGAGGAACAATCATGCAGTACAATTTGCCAGTACAAAGGGTACTCTAGGTTTTAATTGATAAAACAGAGAATGTGAGGAAAAAGGTAACATTATTAACAGCCATGACAGAACAATATATATTTTGTTTATTATGGGTTGGAATTTAACTCCTGAAAAAAGAAAGTTACTGTCACATGAGCTGAGATCCATGGTTGTGTCTGAGGATGAGAAGGACAGGACAGCTCCGCTTGTCTGATCATGCAAACACAGGAATCAGAGAGATGGAGGAAAAGGAGGGAATAAATGTGTTCTTCCTAAGGAGATGCCATCAGCTCTTCCACTGACTGGAACAGCACCAAGGCGCTTTTCTGTGTCCCCTGCACTAATATTAGGGTAAAGATTCTTATTCAAGCTAAAGATTCTTATTCAAGCAATTATCTACTAATACCTTCAATCAGCATTAGGTGCTTTGACAAGCATGGTTAGTTTAGCAACGCTCAGACACACTCTGACTCATATGTCTGTGCTGTAATCTAAGGGACTATGTTATTTCTCCGTCATGCCTAGGTTTCACTACTTGCTCTAACACATTCAGTTTTTAAAGAAATTCATCCTGCTTAAATAGCAATTACAAGATCAAGATGTTTAAATGTTTCATATGGTAAACATCACATGCAGATGATCTGCTCCAGCAATAGCAGTACTGCAACGCATTGTCAAATGATTTCAGATACTTGGAGTGTGTGTTGGAGTAATGATAGGTGTTCATCTTCTTGACTTTGCTGTTGAGGCATAAAGAAGTAAAATCAGGCATTTCAGTGTTAGCAACAAGTTGCAAGCTCTTGGCAGCTTTCAGCTGAAGCGCGGTAGAGATAAGTGTGCCATCCCTGAGAGGTAACAGCTTTGGTGATGTGGCTGGTAGCACTCTGCCTGCCCAGCTTGCCTACGGGCAGCATGCTGCTCTCCACACAGTGGGGAAAGGGAGCTAGTTCACGAGAACTTTCCCAGAGTAAACTCTGAGGATCAGGCTGAAAGGAAGCTTTCCTAATGTACTGGTTGTATAGTGGGAGGCCATAAACCAACACAGAGCCTTCTTCACTCTTGTATGTGAGAAATGTCAAGTAAACAAAGTCCTTTCATCACCATGAAACCAATGAAGTTGCATCCTACTGGCTCAGTCCTTTATGTCTGTTGTTCACTGCATGCCCTACTTAACCTGTAATGGCTTCTTTTAAAATAAGCAGCTCTAGCAAAAAGAGGCTTCTGATTGTTCTAAATGGCATTGTCACTGACATCAAAACAGCACAGTATGTGTTTCCACTTGTAATTTATATGAATATCACCTGAACATTAAATATTAGGGCAGAAACAATCAGCTATTTCATGCAAATCAGACTCACATCGTATGCTCCTCATGAGATAGATGCCAGCCTGACTCCTTCATTAGGCAAGAAGTGTTCAGACTTTGCTCCCCGTATAATCAAGTGTTACGGGTCAACCACAAATAAAGCTCATCAGCTAGAATTAAAAAGTCCTTTGAAACAAATGGCAAAGAAAATTCTGAAAAGCAGTGTGCAGCTGGACAGCTCAAACAGATCTATTATTTTCAAGAACAAAACCTGCTACAGTAATATTTAGGCAATATACCCAAGGTAGAATCCTCTGAAACTGTGCCATTAGTGTGTGCCCCTTTTGCTGAAATAGAAAAGAGGTTAAGAAGGAAATAAAGTTGAGCAAACAGACATTATCAGAATGCTACTACTAATGGCAATAACATAAGCAAAATAGTGGGGTTTTTTTTCTGCAGGTTTCCCAAAGAAGGAGATTTTTCAATTAAAAATATGGAATTTCTCAATACTCAGACAACTCATAGTTTCTTTAGCTGATATATTATAACATTATAAGAAAGGATAGTCCAAATGCTTGTGAGATTTGTGGCTTAACTGGAATTTTTGTATTTTAGTAGCATAATCCATGAAGCTATTAAAACTAGCTCAGAAGAAAATGTAACAGAATTTAGAAAACTACTGTCAGATTTGCTATTTTAAGTAACTTATATTTAAAATCTCTAACTTATAAAGTGTCTTGTTCTATATAAATAATGATTTTAGATAGCGTTTTCAAATCTAGAAGTTATTACATCTATAGGTATTTTTGTACTGTAATTTTAATAATAAAAATGCTGATTCGATGATTGGTCCTCAAATAAGCAGCAGCAAATCAAAGTGCACACTGAGCATTTTTTCATACAGCACATCATCTGAAAAAGGCGAAACATCTTCTGAAAACAAACTGAGGGAAAGCTTACATCTATATGGATTCAAACAAGGATCTGCAGAAGGAAACAAGATGAGGAAAAAAGTGTCATGGATGCCTCAGCAATGTACACTGAAGTGAAAGAAAAACTTCTTCACACATTGTCACAGGCAAAATGATCTTGACCTGGAATATATTTACTTAGTTTGTTGCCAACTAAAAAAAAAATTAATCCAAACCCCAAAACATTTAATCACTGATGCAGGTATTGACAGAGGAGAAAATAAATAATTACACAAACATATAAGTAAGCCTTCTTCCTCCCTCTTCCCCAGGCTTATGTCAAGCACATTCCCAGTGTCATCTCCCCCTTTTCTAGTCTCAGCTTGCCTTGTTTTTGCATTGGTGACACTCAGCGTGTCCCAGTCCCTCCAGTGAGGTGAGTGGCAGTGCACTGGTTTCTTTCTGCTGCTCTACCGTGCTTCTTGCTGCTTTTCCTCCACCACTCTATGATTCTCAGTGTCCTTGCCCTTGCTGCGGCCACCTGTAGTCCCCAGGGATGTGCTCGGACACGTCACACGCAGGCTTTGTTTTCACAGTTGTCTGTGATCAACACCAGGCAATCCACTGCCTGTTCTCACACCGGGCACCCTGCAGCCCCACTGCCCAGGCCCTGCCAGGTATGGCTGATAAGCTCATTCAAAAGCAATTTCCAAGAAAAAAGTGAAGGACAAATATTTTGAGAGTGCTGTCTCTCAGTCCTTTCCCTCATTAATAAATACTGACCACCATAAAAAGTTATTGCACATCAGTACAGACAAAAACCCAAACCCACCGTGAACCACAAAGCAAACAGCAAGACTGCCTTGTGTAGAAGGAAAACTTTTCACAAAGACCAAATAAAAAAGTGGCTTGGTCAACACTCCCACAAATAGTTTAAATAATTAATACACTTATAGGCCTGATCTATCTCAGATACTAAAAATTTTCCTTTAATTTAGGGGAAGACTGAAGTTACTGGAGTTGCACTGAACCAAAGCAGTAACAGACTTTGAGAGTACTGAAAAAATGAAAAAATGCAGGTGACTGAATTTGAAGTCCCACCCTTATGACAACCTACCAAACAGAATAAATATACATATGTATATACATAGTTTAACCTGAGAACGAGGCTGCAATTTTAGACTTTGTAAGAACACTCTTCAGTCTCCTCTGGCCTGGAACACTGGACTCATTCACAGGCAGGAGATACAAAACAAGATGTTTCTCCTTTCAAATAGGTTCTCTGTCTAACATAAGACAACATGATCTCATGGTAGAAGGAGATTTTAATATCCTTTTCAAACAATGCCTTTACAGAATGCAAACTCTTAGTTATTCCCTATTCAAATTTCTGAATCTTCACAATACCTCTGAAAGAGATGATACTGTCTGCCTCCAGGAGGCTTTTAACAAGTACGTATCCCAAATTTATCTTTAATCAAGCCAAAACACAAAGATTTCTCACACAAGTTTCAGGGACATCTGTGCTGCACAGCTCATCTCGGCAGGATTTATAAAATCCTTTCCCCTACTGTCCACAGAAGTTTCTTCTGATACAGGAAGCAGAGGAAGCTGCTCCCACCAGGAACAGAGTAGAACAAGGATTAGTTGAGATAAAGGGAGTGATAAAACTCATTGTCCTATAATACACACAGCATAATTTGTGATTCACACAACTCATTAATCCTATCAGTCTTGAATGGTGTGGATCCAAGGAAGCCAGGGTATATATTTGGGTTCTCAAAGTAGATTTCACAAAGTCTAAGATCAATACCTGCTGAGAGAAAATTTACTTTCTGTTCACTGTATCAGGTGTATGGTAGACTGGCTAATTTCTAGTTTCCAAAAGCTAGTCCAACATTACTAATGAATTGACCGAGTCAGTCACAGTTACAGATCATGTGTGGATTGACTTGAAAAAGAAAATGTTAGCTAATGTAAAAATTACCTCTCTACATAAATATGAAGATATGGAGTCCATTGGATCATTATGTGATGCATGTGTAATAAAATCTGAACAAACAAAGCTCTGTTTTTCAATGTATACTGAATAAAACTGAAAGAGTGAGAAATATTTGGGGGCGGGGGGGAAAGGAGGTTACTCATAACTGATATAGCTAAGCCTTTTAATTGTTTGTACCTGCAGATTAATATAAAAAAGATGCACGTGCTAATATGCTTGACACTAGAAGTATGATGTAGATGCTATTCCTAAAAGTCCCTTTTCTGAAAGATGAATCAGGCAAAACTCAATGATTAAGGTTTGTCTTAGAATGTAGTCAACTCCTTCCACTGTTTGTTCATAAATTATTCATAATCTCTATGAAATTGAAAATCTCCATGGTGCCCTCTGTGAAGTCTCAATAATTCTGCTTGAAAAAACAGAAAAGATTTTCTACACACTTTTGAGCATCATGCAGAATCATTTATTCCCTTAGATCATAAAAATCTTTGCTACATGCCAATAAAATAGTGTTGCATACCAAAAGCAAGGCGAATTTAAAGAACCAACAGAGACCATTTCCCAGTGCTATGCTGAGGTGAATACATGGTGTAATGGCAGTTTCGGGTGCAGTGCAAAGGGAGAGGAGAATGATTTATAAGCTAATTCTTTCAAGGTTTTATGTTAGTTTATTTAGCAGCATGGAGGGTTTGGATTATTATTTGGGTATAGATACTTCTTGTAGGGAAGTTCCTGTCCCTCTCCTTATAAAGTTGTCAATAGATAAGAACCAGTTGGACTGATGGTGGGGAAAGAGTACTATATGTTCTTAAGGAAAAAGCACTGTAAAAATTGTTCATTATAGGTTTTGTGCTTGTTTTGTTCCAGTGAACTTTTCCAGCTATGTTTAAACTACAACCTATTTATAAATAACACAACAGTGGGTGACTACAGCACAATGTGTTCTCTAGCTGCAACATTCAAGCTCTTATATCATTTGACCTGCTGCTGTGACTAACATGCTCTTTAAATAGACTAAAGAAATAAAATTGCAGGAGCTTTGCCATCGTTTTTGGTAAGTTCAACATTATGTAGAGTAAGCAAGCTGAAAAAGTTGGGTATTGCCAGCTGATATTATTGTTCTTGTGCTCCACTGAAAAAGAAATATTTTTTCTCTATGTTATGAAATAACAGAAAAGAACCAGACAAAATTTTTTCAGGCAGCTTTAATGTGCTATACTGTCAAAGGCTAAGCCCTTTGGGTACTACACAAAACTGATTTTCAGCCTGCTTTACTGACTGTAGTGTAGTTTCTTTTCTACTTAAATAGCAGTAAAAAACACACCTTGTTTGAACATTGTGTAGCACACTGGAAGGTCAGAGCATCTGTTTTATTTGTGTTGCAATACTTCAGCATTAACAGCAGGCAAACTTGGACCAACAACAATTAGAAGGGTCAAACACACAAAGAAAACTAGTTGTAGCCTGCTCCACAAAGTAAATTTATCCTCCCCATGTATCTTTTAAAGGAAACCTGTCACATGAACAATTGCATGCATCTACATTACTCTGTCTTCTACTTTGTTTGACTAACTTCTGTTTTAAGGCAGTTCCAGTAACTAGGTTGAAAATATACCCACTCAATAAATTTTCAGACTTAGCAACCCTTCTAGCTGGATTTTCTAACCTATCCTTGCTGAATTTTTGCACAAAGGGCACCAAGAATATTTGTCTTTTTCTTTTCAGATACTTTTCATAGAGACCATTATCTGCTCTACCCTCATTCATAGACAGAGACTTGTAGGCTGAACAACCTTGTTTATTTAAGTTTTTTTCTTATAGGTTATGTGTTCTAGAAATCTGATTGCCATAGTCCTATGTGAATTGCACTCCCCGTTGTTGAATTACACTAGTTTTTTTTTAAAACTCAAAATTCTTTTCAGTTCTAGTTCGGTCCTCTTCTGTGCTTTTAGCCCTCTCCTGTTTAATATGTCTTGTAACTTCTCTTTCTCTTACCTAATACTGAATAATAATACTGGATAATTTTTTGTGCATTTCATCCATCAGAATCCCAGTACTTTGCTGATCCTTCACTTACCGCAAATTTGCAGGGGCGGGGATGAAGCAGAAGAACTGTTACACAGCACAGTACTATGAGACAAGACTTGATCAACACTACTTTCAATAAGAAACGCAGAGCAGTCTGAGAAATCTGCAAAGCAGTGTGCTGCCCAGCACATGGCAAAGGAGGTAGATCTTAGCATTAACAGAAACTGATGCCTACTTTTGTTGTACTATATTAATGGCACCTCTAGCTTATAACGTGGCCAAAGAGAGAGAGGAGAGACAGCTTCTTTGTTTCGTTGTTGCAGTAAAATAATAACTGGGACTCTGGATGATACCAGGGGCTATGAAATATTTAGAAATATTAATAGGGCTTTAGAAAACATGGAAAAGATGATATAGGGTAACTTATACTCTTGTCTAGTATTTGACATGCTAAAAATGCATCATTTATTACAAATCCTGATTTCTTCTGTGGAAAGGCACTTAACTGTATGGCAAATGAGAATTTACTTGGCAATTTATGGGTGCAGGGAATTACTCAGACAGGACTCTTGTGTCTGGCTCCTTTTGCCATCCTTTTTCTATTCCTACCACTGCCTGTTTGACTTTCATAAAATTTCTCCCCCTCATTTTGAATTTTTAATTATTAGAATTCCCGAAACCTGTCACAAAAGATACATCAGATTCATAATTTGAAAAGCATTTGATTCCTGGCTGGAGATTTCCCTTAGTGAGATCCACACACAAGCTGTTCTGTCAGACGATTTCCTGATATAAAAGGATTAATCTGTGATCTGCTGCTTTGTTGTGAAATAAACTACAATTCCTACAATGGAAACCAAAGTCTTCCAGAAATCTTCCTAACATAAAGAAGAACATTTCCCTCACAGTTGTAATAAGGACTGCAAACTCACACTGATATTTGTGGTTTGGGTGTGATTTTCCTGGTGTAGGGGGACCAAAATTTACTTACTTAAAGCATTGCAGTTACATTTACTAAAGCTGCTCAAGTATAGCATCTAAATGTCCTAGAAAATGTATGGCTCCCATGTGCAGGTGTTTCTCACCCAGTGGTAGAAACCATCAGTAGGAGGAGCAAGGAAGTTCAGAGTCACTGGGTTCTGCCAGCCGTAGCACTGAATAGCCAGGGATAGGGAAGTAAAATCTGGAAAGAAAACGAAGCAGATACTTGAGAATTAGAACAATCAGGGTGATTACAATCCTACACAAATTCTGGAGAGGGTTTTGTTGTTAGTTGCTGCTTTTTTTTTTTTTTTTTTTAAGAGACAGTCTGGTGTAATGAACTTCTCCAGTCAAGGCAGTTCTTCAATTTACTCCAATTTAACACCCTTTACCTTTTGCAGTGTTTCTATTCTTTTGCATGCACCTTCTGCAGTCATAGTAAAAGAGCATCTAGGAAATGTAAAGAACTTCTATCTCACCTCTGCTGTTCTCCAGAGCTTTGAGTTTAGAAATCCTCTAAATGTTAATCCTTCAGTAGTGCTAATTTATATAGGTATGTTGTCTGCAATGATTAATACATCTACAAATTAGGATGGAAATTATCAAAAGTAAAATTGACTGATGGGACATTTGCTACTAGCTAGCAAAAACTGTCTGTGCTGAGTGAAGTTTGAAATTCAAGACGTAGGGGAAAGAAGAAAGGGGAAAGCAGAAGAAAAATGTATTTACAATGACATTTCTCCTTACTATATCTCTTTCCAAATTTCCCTGGCTGCTTCTTATTTTGTTGTTATATACAACCTGTCTTCACACAGAAGGCACTAAGCTTTTCCCCTCCTTTAACATCCTACAAAGTATGATGCTTTGACCAAGGCTCTGTCTTTTAATTATTTTTTATTTGTTATTATAGAGACTTGCAACACATACCTCAAAACTGATTGAATGGAAGACTCTCCAAAAATACATGGCTTTGGAAAGTCACGAAGTAAAATTAGCAAATTAACATCTTCCTGTGACTACTAGCTGTCCTCAAGTCCCTATCTTCAGGAAGAATAAAAAAGCTGGTTTGTTTTTTACTGTCACACCGCGCGCGGGGGGGGGGGGGGCGGG
>JAVJGI010000001.1:60401501-60440446 GCA_035590275.1 Ibycter americanus
GTTCTTTTGGCGATATTTGGTCACCTTCCTTGAAATTTTGGGGTTAGAGAACCTTTTAGTTGACTTGCTTAGCCAGTCCATAATATATCTATTCCACCCCAGTGGCCATAAGCATTTCCAGCATATATATCCAGCATGAATACATATATATGTAAGTACATATGTCGATAACATCAGTAAGTTCAAGTGTAAACTAGTCCTAGGAAAATAAACTTGCTGAAGACAAGCGAAAAATCAAATGAACATTTTGTAAGGACAAGCAGATCAATGTTGAGACAGAATAGCAGGTGCTTATTGATAGATTTGTGACTGTTTTAGAAATCAAATTAAAGGTATATTGTTTAATGTTGTACAGACAGAAATTCTCATAACATGGCAGGGGGAAAAATAGGGCTGCCAACAACAATTGACTTTTTTGAGCAAGTTTTTTGAGAGCTCTGGGAAAACTAATTCATGCCAACTCCAATTTTAGGTAACATGGTATGTGCAAACGTGTTGGTATGTGACAAGATTTTAAGCAGTATCTTTACCTTTGTTTGCATAACACATGTATTAGACATTTATTTGCCTCAGTAAGACACCCAACAGTTCTGATTTGTTGTGATACTTGCAAATCTAAAATATTTCTGCTGATGTTGCCTACTTCACAATGTAAAGAAACATTGTTTCTTTGAAGTACTTGTTTCTCTTCCAGTCTTGAGGATGACTGAAGGTTTTATTTGACTTTTTCTGTACTGCATTCCCTAATGATATTACAAAACACAGCCAAAATTTTCTCATATTAATTTTTGCTAAGTATCTCTGAAACACAGTAATAAAGATATTCAAAACAAAGGTTGGGTCAATGATTAAGCTGTGAGATCAAGAAGTCAGTTTTCTTAGCTTTGTACATCCATCTAGAGGAATGAAGAAAAATGTATAGACCAATTGCTCAGTGTCCTTTAAAAGGTCACAATATCGAGCTCTTCTTTTCACAAGAAAGAAATCAGTACTCAATTACTTTTTTTAAAAAATAAGTTGGGTTTGTTTTTTTTTTCAGGTTAACATACCTTATGAGGGTCTGGATTAATTCTTCACTTTCAGTGCAGCAAACCAATGCAGTTTGAGGAACATGGTGTCATTTTGTAATGCGGATGACTATATTTATACTTTCATCAGTATTCAACAGGGCAATAGCTATAATTCTGAATCATTGCTTTTTGATTGTATGGAAATCAATACTACCACTGCCATGTCTATAGGGACAAATAATGTAAGACCAATTTTCCATTATTCATAAAGTCTAGTTATTGTTGTAATTCTTAAACTTGTTTAACTATTTAGTTTGTTGGCAGAGACACGAGTTAGTTATGAACATCTTTAATTACTTTTTCTGTCACTTGACAAAACTGATTGTTATCATGGGAAATTAGACTTTCAAAAGCAATAATAAAAAGGAGCGCTCAGCCATGTCAGAGGTCTCCCATACAACAAGAATAAGTGAAAGGACTTATCAGTTGGTTTCTAATTGAGTCTGATGGGAATAAAAGATACTATACCATTTAATACATGCTTTAAGTATACCTCCTGCTGTTTTTCTTCTATCACATTTTTGAGATATTCATTTTATCCTATTGCCCCCTAACTATGGGGCATAGGAATACCACTGAAATAATCTTAACTTTTTAATCTGTTATGGTTCCAAAGTAAGCAGGATACCACCATGAAGGAACATTTTAAATTCAGTTTCAAAAATATTATCTAGATCAAAAGTGATTAGGTTTCATTCTCAGACTTCATGAAAAATATATTCATGAAAGTAAAATCACCATTGTTTCTTAGCAACAGCTTCATGACCAGCAGAGAAGAAATGCAGACTCTGCTTAGCAAATTGTTTCCTCCCTGTTCGTAACCAAAAACATAATTTGTCCATCAGTAATGAAGTAACTTTGCTGGGATCCTAAAATATATACAGCTGACCATTGGATAAACTCATTATAAATCTACCAAGAAAAAAGATATTAGAGAAGAATGAAACTTGTACATGGTGAGTTAACTGGGCCACACTTGTCTGTGTCAAAATCCATTTCAAGGCAGAATTAATTCAACCATTTTTTTTTTTCTTCTTCTCATTTTGGTTGTGCGTTGGGTTTTTTTTGTCTCTGTTTTTGTTTACTGTGGGCAGCACTGTTTCTTGAACCATTTCTAACAGGAGGGAAGGAGTGGGTGGGAGAAAAAAAGAGAGACCTGAAGTCCAGAAACAAAATATTGCATTACTGGAAAATAAAATAATCTTTTCTGAACACATACCCCTTTATAATATATCTTTTTTTATTAGCAGTTATTTCTCAGGCATAGGATAGAATTTTTGCATTTTCTACAAGTTCACACTAATACTAGTACTTTCTATGTGAAAACAGATTAACAAACCTGTTAAAAAACACAGATTAAAGATACAGAGGTGATGGAGAACGATAACAGCTTGCAGGTCTTAATACTGTGACAGTATATAATGTGCTGGTACTCCACTTAGAAAGAAAGGAGAATTTGCAAAATATTATAATGACTAAACACTTATGGACAGAACTGTAATACTAGCTTCCTCTTAACTGTTTTAAGTCAAAGGCCTGTAATAAAATGATTCTATTCCTACTGAGGGAATAACGCAACAACAAACTAAGCATATTTTTAAACAAATTAAACAGGTCAACAAACTAATGACTAAAAAAGGCACACATTTTTGAACAATATTTCAGCCTGGTAAAACAGCATATGCTGAATTATAGAGCATATAAAAGCATTATGCGCAGCATGAAAGAAAATAATGGAGTGACGCTTAACTGAGATGGTATGTGATGAGGTGGTGATATATAGAGCAGTCAAGATTTACTTCATAGAAAACCACTCAAAATGGTCTGCTGAAACTAATCAGAAATGGCAATAATTAAAAAAACTAAGATTATATAGAAAAGTTGTATGAAACTGTAAGAATGGAGCAACACAGCCAATATTTTGTCATGCCAAATAATGCTTATCAGAATTGCCAAATTTAAATTAATTAAACTGATTGCACAGCCAAGGTGAATAGTGTTTGGTGGGCTAAAAAGAAAGATTTTGACTCTTTGGTTACAGAAATTATAAAGTATAAATTTCTTCTAAAAATATTAAAGCTATCTAACATGGATTGTGTTAGAATAATGTGCCCAGAATTTGTATTGCTTCACTATCTTTATTACAACATGGACCAAAACTATATTGCTGTTCTTTTCCTCAGATGGGCTTTTAGTCTTTTGAGGTTTTTAATAGTCTTATATATAAAAAATATTTATATTTGCGATTATTACTATGTATTGTTTGAAATGGCATGGAAGTAGGTCATGAATGAGAGAGCTGGAGGAAAGACAAGAAACTGGACATCAGATTTTCTGTACTAGAACATGAAAATACACCATAGCATAAATAAAGAGAAGAAAAGTTCAATCAACTTTCTCATCTAGGACTTTTAAACATTGTTTTCCTTTAAAATGCATTTATATAAGGATTGTGTGAAAAATTTTAATAGCCACTATGATCAATACTTAGCTCTTGTGTTTATACCACATATATGTGGTATCTATACACATGATATATGCCTTATATATTCATCATCAATGTTTTAAGCATTTAAATTTTTCCTCTAGAAACAAGACAATTTATATAAACCAGATCCTGTTTAGATTATAATAATAATAATAAAAAAAATAGGGAAAAAAATAAATCGCATGTATTACAAGCAGTCCTTGACAAAGATAAAGCTTAAATTAGTAACTGAGGTTGGTGGTACCAGTGACCTATATTACCTAACAACTGCATCTATACTATACAACTGTATGCAACTATACTACACAACTATATTTTTTACTGTACAAATAAATATCCTAAATGGTTTGAGCTAAGTCTGACATTCCTTCAAATAAAAATTGGTCAATAATTGTTGGGAAAAGCTACACAGTATTTAGCCCTAAAGAAACAGATGTTCTGTCTTTCTTTCCCTGATTTTCAAGAAATTGTTCAGATTACACTTGTTTTATAAACTGAATCTCACAGCCCCAGGATGCAGGTGCAAAGCAGAACAGGAATTTGTCAAACAGCAGGGCTTTGCTTCCTTGTGGGATTTCTCAAAGGAGCTCAACAAGAGACGTCCCAGACTCCCAGTTAGCACTCTTCTCTTTCCTGACTTTACTCTTAGCTGCCTGCAAGCAGTACAATTTGAGTTAGCTTGGGCCAAATACAGTAAATACAACCCCACAAACTTCATTTTGCTGTGGACACAGTTTACAGATCAATGCAATCTTTGAAGTTGATCTTGCTCTGAGTGAGGCTGGACCTCCAGAGGTCCTTTCCAATCTAAATTGTCACAAAGCAAAGCTATGAAGCACTGGTTTAAAATAAACAAAACCACCTGTCTCTCCCCCAACAATGTAGTTGTCTCATGGGAGAGGTGGACAACTATTTGCAAGACATATTCTTTGAATCCACTGTGCTCCATGTCTCACAATGTCAACGTGGATAAGTTGTAATATCATTACATGCTTTACTGCTTTTAAGCCTATTTGAAAGAGTAACTAGGATTTCAAGCAAAACAAGGGAACAGTCTCTCAGATTCTTACCCAACCTAACGTAGCTGCTTGGATTGGATCTTTCTTTGGGAAACTTATTCCATGGCAGAGGCACCAGCTCAAGAAAGTGTTGACATCCCTGCTGTGTTTCTCAGTCTTTTGATATGAAAACACTTGCTCTCCACCTCCTCCTTCCATGACCTTATTCCTTAACCATTGTTCTGGGATCAAAGACTACTAAAGAGAGATATAGCTTGAAATTAGAGTATCCACATCTGAGTATATCTAAATGCCTGTAATAATCAAGGAATCTGTACTCAACACAGGCAATGGTGATACAGACAGTGCAATCAATGGAATCCAGAATTCAACATTGACCAGTTCTCCTCAGAAGCAATTAGACATGTGCTTTAGGGAAACCTTAGCCACAAGGACTCCAACTTCCATTCACTACAGATTGCTATTGACAGTAGTGGGAGACACCTGACTCATAGATACAGCAGTTCAAGTGCTTTAATTAGGAGCTGAATCCCACCCTTACTGACTTAATATGTGAGGTAGCTTATTCTGCACTTTGCAAACTAAGGCATGCAACATGTAGGCAGAGAAAGGGGTGCTCAGCCTTTCTTCACTCCTGAGCTGAGAAGCCATGCAAGTAACACCACCCCAACTCTACAAAGCGAGTACAGGAGATGGGCAGGAGACTGGAGGAGGACATAGGCAGGGAAGGAACAAAGGTACATGAGCCTGGGCAGCACAGGAGAGCAACACAAAACCAAACATGAGGCCCCTAGTGAAAATACTGACACCCAGTAAGTTCATTCAATATCAGCCTGCACTTACAACCACTCCATTATCACAGTATTATTTCTTGCCCTTTGGCAATGGGAATACACCAGCGTTTATGTTGGTCTAATATACTTTTGTCACATTTTGCTTTTTGCATCTTGTGTAGCTTTTTCAATATGATATAGAATAATATTTAACATTCAGCTATGTCATCTTATTGGCACTCTACACCGGCAAAGTAGATACAGGCCTGCTTTTATCTGAGGTGTTCTGTACTGATGCCTGTAAACTTAAACAGGATATTCCTAATTTCAGCTCGACTATTCCTTGGATGGGAATGTCCACATGCAGTGCTACAGCTATATCGTTACATTCTTAATTCACAATACCAGAATAATCTTTAAAATCTAGTTTTAATAAGAAAATATTTCCAATTTGATTCCATATAAAAACACCAAGCCATTTTTTTTTTCCATAAGAGATCATTTTAGCATGTAAATGACATAATTTGCTTTTTTTTTTTTTAAATAAGTACACCTTGCTCAACTTACTCATCAG
This sequence comes from Ibycter americanus, assembly GCA_035590275.1. Lineage (NCBI taxonomy): Eukaryota > Metazoa > Chordata > Aves > Falconiformes > Falconidae > Ibycter > Ibycter americanus. The sequence continues at coordinate 60,407,426 of JAVJGI010000001.1, forward strand.
TGACCTGGGTGAAGGGGCTGAGTGTACCCTCAGCAAGTTTGCAGATGATATAAAACTGAGAAGAGTGACTGATAGCCCAGAAGGCTGCGCTGCCATTCAGTGAGACCTGGACAGGCTGGAGAGCTGGGTAGAGAGGAACCTAATGAAGTTCAACAGGGGCAAGTGTAGGGTCCTGCACCTCAGGAGGAATAACCCCCTGAACCAGGACAGGCTAGGGGCTGACCTGCTAGAAGGTAGCTCTGCAAAGAAGGACCTAGGAGTTCCGGTGGGCAGCAAGTTGCCCATGGGCCAGCAGTGTACCTTGTGGCCAAGAAGGCTGATGGGGTCCTGGGGTGCATTATGGGGAGGGTGGCCAGCAGGTCGAGGGACATGATCCTGACCCTCTGCTCTGCGCTGGTGAGGCTGCATCTGGAGTGCTGTGTCCAGTTCTGGGCTCCCCAGCTCAAGAGAGACAGGGAACTGCTAGAGAGGTTTGTAAAGAAACAATGTATTGATAATTGCCTTAAATATTGCTTAGTGTGTCATGGTTTAACCCTAGCTGGTAATTAAGTACCATGCAGCTGCTCGTTCACTCCCTCCTCACCCAAAGGGGTGGGGAGGAGAGTTGGAAAGCAACTCAGGGGTTGAGATAAGAACAATTTCATAATTGAAACAGAATAAAAATGAAAGAACAATAACAACAATGATGACAATAACTGTTACAATGAAAAGGGGGATAGAAAGAATAAAATCCATACGGAAAGGAATAAAGGAACACATGGTGCACAATGCAACTGCTCACCACCCACCGACCAAAGCCCAGCCAGTCCCCAAGCAATGATCTCCCTGTCCCAGCCAATCCCCCCAGTATATATACTCAGCATGACATCTCATGGTGTGGAATATCCCTTTGGCTAATTCGAGTAGCTGGCTTGGCTGTGTCCCCTCCCAATTCCTTGTGCTCTTCCAGCCTTTTTGCTAACAAGGCCTGAGGAACTGAAAAGTCCTTGACTGAGTATAAATATTACCTAGCAAGAACTAAAACCATCAGTGTGTTATCAACACTGTTCGCACATCAAAGCCAAAACACAGCAGCTTACTAGCTCCTAAGAAGATAATTAACTCCATCCCAGCTGAAACCAGGACAGTGCAGAACTGGTGCAAAGCTGTGCTGCTCAGATTGGAGAGGAACTGAAATGAGATGCTGTTGCCTAACTTGATAACCACAAGATGAGGAATTGAGACAGTCTGTGGCTGCACAGTAAGCTGCAGTTTTCCTAACTTGGTAACCACAGGGTGGTACAGGATGGTACAGGCTTTAGGTCTTGTGAAGGCGGGGTCTAGCTAGCACTTCCTGAAAAAACGTCTGTGGTAACATAAGGCAACTGCTCATGTGCAAGCAAGGGCTACCTAAAACCCCTCACAACCACTGATGGGGACCTCCACCACCAAGACACCTAGGGTGAAGAGGACCAATGGGACACTGCTGGCTCCATGGGTGATGATGTCTCTTTCTTATTTCTCTCTCCCCACCTCCCACACCCCCCCTCACCCCACCCCCTCCTCTCTTTCTTTTTATTGAATAGTGACTAGGTCTAAGTAACAACATGTGGCATGGGACTTGCTTATCCAGTTGAAATAATGGCCATTGAGCTATTGTATCTAACCACATGTCTTGTATTTTGTGTTAATAAATCATTAAACTGGTTGGTTGGTGTTGTTTCACCTTCATTCAGTCCAAGGGAATCATGAACTTGGTCGTTGGTCCCAAGGGGAGGGAGGTTGTCCTAAATGACTCCTTTTGGGTCGTGACAAGGGTCTGGCAGAGGGCTACGAAAATGATTAGGGGACTGAAGCATTTCCCTTATGAGGAAAGGCTGAGAGAGCTGGGACTGTTTAGCTTGAAGAAGACTGAGAGGGGATCTTATCAATGTCTACAGATGTCTTAAGGGCAAGTGTCAAGAGGATGGGGCCAGGCTCTTTTCACTAGTGACCAGCAACAGGACAAGGGGCAACGGGCACGAACTGCAACACAGGAAGCTCCATCTGAACACGGGGAAGAACTTCTTTACCTTGATGGTGACAGAGCACTGGAACAGTCTGCCCAGAGAGGGTGTGGAGTCTCCTTCTCTGGAGGCATTCAAAACCTTCCTGGACATGATACTGTGCAACCTCCTGTAGGTGAACCTGCTTTAGCAGGGGGTTGGACTAGATCTCCAGAGGCCACTTCCAACCCTGACCATTCTGTGACTGTGATTTCCCTCCCTATCCACTTCTGTAAAAAGGATAACTAGGCTGAAGATATAATTTCTCACTGAGGTATTTATTGGTAGTAGTTGACTTGTCATAACAATTTAAATTCTTTATTGATGAAAGTACAATCAACAGTAGATGTGGATACATAGCAATACATTTTAAAAATGTGTTTCCCTGCATGAAATTACTGGTGCTTGGCCCTTTTAAGGCTACTTATATAGCAAGTCATGCTATTGCAATGGTAATTGTATTTCTAAGACTACGTAACTGCATATTCAACTACACAGCAAATAATTTAAAATCAATGGATATGTGCGGTCTGACTAAGATTATATAGGTAGCGAAAAACTGGCTAAATATAAAAAAGCAATTCACTGAGAGGCAAAATTCCAAACAGTGTGATTTGGGTGAGTATTTCAGGTAACCGAATGAAGTCCTGACTGAAAGGGTAATGAAAACTTAGGGGGGAGGAGGGGGAAATAAATCCATGTAACAGTCCTACCTGCTGAACTTGGTTGAATAATTTTGGCTTGGTTTTACTTTAGAACTCTTAAATCTTTTTCTATTCTCTTTGAGAGGATGTTGTTAAGACGTCACAAACACTGAAACGGTGATGGTAAGCAAAGATTTCTAGTTTACAGCCAGTTTCTCCTAGCCCAGTTGGAAGGTACAGTTTTAGCCAAGTTTCTTTTTAAACCTGGGATTTACATTCAGTTTCTCCAGTAACAACAGAGGACTTTTATGCAAATAAGGCAGCAATTACCTGCCTTGTGGCTGCTGATGTAAAATAAAGCAAATTAAAGAAAGTCTTAGATATGCACCAGCCATTCCTTCCCCTTCCTAGCACATACTCAATGATAAAGAACAATATAATCTCTTAAACTAGACTAGGAAAAGATCCTGCCAGAAATATGGTAACAATTGCGTGCTGTCTGGGAGACAGACTGGGTAAATTTGCCTTCCACAACATTATGCTCATATATAAGGATAAATTAATGTTGGCACTGCTCTTGGCTGTCTGCATTCACACTCAGAAATGTAGAATTCATTTAATTGGATGAATTTCAAGTAATACTGGAAACTTCTGCCAATGACCAAATTGAATCTTCCCAGAATTAGAAAGACACAGACCATTCCAGCAGAGAAGTGTTGAAAGGTTTGACAGCCAATTGCTGACCTATGCTAGAACGAATATACATTTTAGATTGAAAGGCAGAGCTGCTCAATAGCTCAATTATATAAGATCTCTGTTTCCCTTTTTTAGTATATCTGCCTAATTAAAAAAATGTTTATACTAGCATGAATAGCACCCTAGAAATATTTCTCTCCCAAAAGAAAGCTAAGTTTAACAATGACAGTTTTCTGTTAAGAGTTACTTACTTTGAAGCTTTTTAATTTATGTCAGTCATACTTCAGAATGATCTTATCAATAGCAAAAAGTGATACTCTGGAGTGATAGATGGCTTATATGCACTCATTTTTATACATTTTGCCACAATACTGGATCGAGACAACTTTATTTAGAATGAGCAATGAATTAGAGTATTTTTTAAAATTACCTCCTAATCAAATTAATCTAATCTGAGTCAAATTAATTTGTCACATACACTATTAATAATAACAACAGAAGTAGTAATATAACCTTTTAGTTTCTCAGCTGACAACACATTAGTTTAATATTCTTATTGATTATCCTTGACACTTTCTTTCTCTTTTTAGTTCCCTTTTGTTTTGTGTCAGATTTTGTTTGTCCAGTCACATTGTTGAGTGGCAAGGGAGATAAAATAAGATGAAATGCCAGCAGCTGGAACAACTTGGGAAATATACTGCTTCAAACACCTCACCTGACAGATTCAGTCTGCTCTTGTTTATATGCAGACAGGTAACACATTATTTATACTAATTTCCACACCATGATCATTCTTACATAAATGAAACAAAAGGAAAACAATATAAAAAAACAGTACAGAAAGATGTTCAGCAGGTGCTTACACCTCTATTGTCATGAAATTAAACTGAGTTATTTTATGTACATTTTTTTTTTTTTTTTCCTTAATAAGAATAGATAAAACTTCTGTAGATTAGGTCAAACCATGGAAACTTTTATGGTGTATGTAGTTCATACATTAGCAAAGCTAAAAAGAGATTGCTGTAATGCCTCAAGGTCATGTCACATAACACTTGTTTACAATACAATATTACCAAGAATGATTAACTATTCTTTTATCCCTCTGCCTTCTTCAACACATATCCCCAGATTATTCTGAATTTTATTTGATTTGCATATGCCTATCAGTTCCAATGTCGATCAGAGCTTTACTTCACTCTAATTACAGACAGGGAAAATTTAAAAGGACAGTTCCTGTCCTTAAGCATTTTCTCAACTATTTAGACACACATTACCTGAAGAGCACTGAATATTGCCTTAAACATTTGAAGAAAATAGATTGTATTTAACCATATTTGGCACAGCATTACACCACATGCAATCTCTTTGAAATCAACAATATTGAATAGGGAATAAACCTGCGCAGGTTGTCATGCTATGTATATTTCATAAGCAGCATCAAATTAAGATCATATCAAGCTATTTACTCTGCATCAATGGCAACTGACTTTGTTGTTTCCCATTTGCACGCATTTTTATTGTGGTTGTTTATCTCTCACTGGAATCCCACTTCCTTGCCATCTATTATCACTCCGACTCCCTAATGTGGCTCTTATTTTTTTGTAGCTATTTCCTGTGAAATGAGAGTGTGCAAAACAGACAGCTCAGCATGCCCTATTTCCCTGCCCCCTATGAACACCAGTAAGTACATAACAATATTTCTTTTCTTATTACAGGAATATCTGTCCTATGGACTTCTCGGGTTCAGAATAATTTTAGAGTTCAGGCCACGTATGCTGGAGAATTTAGGTCACTTGATGATCTTATTCAGAAGGAAAGATGCATGAGTTTCTGTAAAGGTTTTTTTCGTCTTGCTAGGCTAACATTTGCCTTCAAAAGTTTAGACATTGAAAGGAATTGGAAATCCACTATCTTATCACATACAAGATGCTCTAGTGTATACTAGCTATGTACATATGCATGTGTATTTTAAAACTGCATAGGTATGACCAAACTTTAGGAAATATTGTTTAGTTTTGTGTGTGCACAAGAAGACAAACTCTAAGTGTAGGAAAGCCCATATTTTCCAGTACAGTGCCATAGAGGAATAAAAATTCTTTTGCAAATCAAAAAAATCTCTGCTCAGCAAGAAGTTAAAGATAGCTAGTTAATGAAAAAACACTTAAAGAACTGCATAATTTCTCATTCAAATGATGATCATTAATAAAACCCATGAACTTAAATTCTGTAAAGTGGGCAAAATTGTAGCTGTGCTCTGCTGATACAGCACATGAAATACAGTGATATGAAAAAAAATAATCTACCAGTGTTCACATTGAGAATGATGATCTAGCTTTGTAAAATAATAAATAATTAGCAAAATCAAAGTCAGATCAACAGCCTTTTATGGAATTCATGTTCGCTTTTGTAGAGGTGAACCAAGACTGCTCAGGAAGAGACTGTATTGTGGGCAGTGGGAAGAGGCACAGGATGCTCCTTGTCTTTGCTTTCTGAACAAAATAGGGGTGATGGAGTTTTCATTAACCAGCAAAATAGGAGGAAGTGTATGGGCTAGGGGAAGCCTGAAGAAGATATTTTCAGGGAGCCCATATAATTTGTAATCACAAGTCAGACCAGAGCTAATATTACTATATATGAGGTGATTTAGCAGCCACTCTCTAACAAGCCATACTGACTCCATGCAAGAAGTTATTTTTCAGAAGCATATAACTTGAATAGTTGTAGGTATAAGGAAAACATACCTGAACAACAGCAGGGCCACCTTAAGCCAGTTTTGACTTTCCATTGCAATCCCATGAGATGCTGCAGTGTCAGAGAAGGGTTAGTTCTCTATCAGAGGACTGATGCTTGGATAGGAATTGAAATGGAGGAGACCAGCAAGTGTTAATGCACTTCAGATATTTTCTGGTAAAAGTCTCTACAAATCATAATGCAGCACCCATGATTTCTGTTTTGAGAATTTCACTAGGAAGAAAAGATTATAAGTAATATTCTCTGGCTCATGAATTCTATATTTTTCCTACTGTTCAGTGATATTTTCCCTTCAGTATAATTCTACAGGTGAGTGTGAAATGACTAGTGATGCCTTCTATTCCTCTCTCTCTCTCCTGTAACAGAGCAACAGAGCAAAGAGGTTTGGCTTTCTTCTTCCTTCTTTTAGCAAAAGAACTTACTAAAATTTTCTTACCTTCCACCCCCCCCGCCCAAGTTAGATTAAAGGAGTGCAGCTCTACCTGAATAAAATAACCGGAGCCAAGAATTTCTTTTCACTATATGTTTCTAAGTGTCTTATTCACTCTTATACATTATAGCCTTTGAAATAAGGTTACTCAGCTACTTCATTTGCTAAATTTTTTTTGAAGCTAGACAATTTTGACCAAAATTTAGTAACCAGGCAGCAGTATTTAAGTTCACTGGCCCTGGGCCTACTGGCCCTGGGCCTACCAGATGTTACAGGCTCCCTTCTTTTCTATGAGCTATGGCAGACATGCAAAAATATAAAATCACTGAAGGAAAGCAAGTGATATCACAGTTGGTGTAAATAAAATTTTCCATCTGACAACAGTCTACTGTGAAAGTAATACCACTTTAAATAGTGCCAAGGAGCTACAAGAATACTCCTTACACACACAGCAGACACAAAAATCTGTCACAAACTGGGAACTTGTTTGTTGATATAGAAACACCTCAAAAAATAGGGCACACAAAGAATTTATTGCTGTCCAAAATCATAAGCCTTAGTCCAGACCTAGTGACTTCTGTGGAGCCAGCTGGAAACGGACAGAGGACAGGACAGTCTGACAGGGAACCTGATCCTCTTGGCAGACAATATTCACTTGTTTGAAAGGCCAAGGACTTCTACTTATTTATTTCTTGTTTGCATTCACAATCAATCTGAGCACTGGTTTATCAGGCAGCACCACCCAGCCGTGGTTTGACAGCTGAACAGCTGAGGAGGAGGCAAAGCTGGAGGAAGGCCAAGGGTCTGTGCAGTGACAGGGCATAGCTGGCTCGGCGCAGGTAGATTAATGAGACTACGGAGATAGGTATGGACAATCCCTACTAAAGATACCACATCAGGTTGAAGGTGGGGACAAGGAAACCTCAGTCAGCATTTTACAGGTATTGTCTACTGAATCCTTATGCAGGAAAAAAACCTCTCTTCATCTCTGACCGTTAAAAAAAGCTGCAACAAAATGTTCTGCTGATATCTGGCCAGTACCGAATAGCTGAGGATATAACCTTTTTCTGTTACTGCTGCTAAGGTGATTAATGCCACCAGCTTCATAATCTTACTGGAAGATTGTCACTAAGGTTGTCTTTGACACATGGAAAATGATGTAGAGGATAGAATTGTGTGGGGAAAGTTCTGCTCCCGCCCAGCCACTCATTTGTTCCTCCTTAGCACCTGGGATATCACAGCACATGAAATACAACATGTTTTCAGTCATAGATGGTTAATACATGTCAAATATTACCTATGCTAGACACCCATATTTGGCCTAGCTTTTGTACTGAAATAAATAAATAAATCTGGAAAATGCCTCAAAGGAATCTATAAAACTGTCTACACCATCAAGTAGTGTTTGAATTGGCTTAGTGCTCAAATTAATTGCAAGTTATGATGAGGATATTCCTTTTCCGAAAAAAGACTGCATTTTATATAAACTACTTTAATGGCACATACATACATGTATATGACACAGAAAACAATTGCCATGTTCTGAATACCCAGAAAATCTATTCTCAGGGATTCTGTTCCTTCTGATGAGAGTAGAAAATAGATTGAATTAACTTTGAAATATTTCCTGAACACATCCTTATTTTATATGAAAAATTTCTGACTATATTCCTTCCGGATGGTGAAAAGGAAGAAAAAAAATCCCACAGAGATATGAATCAAATATTACCAACTGTAATAGAATATAAAATACGCAGTAAATAAGAGCAGTTCTGTTGTTAAGGAGTCTTTTAACTGCCTCTTTGTGTCAGCACGGATAAAGACATGACATTTCCCTTGGCAATGTTAAAGACAGAGCAATATTAAGCTTTGTACAAAAGTTCAAGTTCTTTTAAGTCCCTCTTGAATTTCTTCCAGGAGTTTATAAACTGACTGCATTCATCCATTACAGGTGGAATGATGAAAGGGAAAAAGTGAAGATAATATATATATTTTTTTCATTCTCTTGTTTTGCCTTTGAGAACATTCAAAGAAATAAATGGAAGAGAAATACTGAAGAATCTCTCACTGAAACTCAGATTTTGCTGCTTCAGTTTATAATCTCTGGAGATTTGCTGAACTGAAGGGCATTTTAGGATATTAGAGGAGATACGGTCTTCCTTCTCAGGTGACATTTTTTTCCCTTATCCCTTCAGTAAAAGGTTCTTAAATAAAATTCCTTTTAAATAAATTCAGCCGTAAGTATGATTTGTGAAAGTGTGATGTAAGTCAAATGAAATAAAAGTTAATTCTGGTTGGATTTCATCCTAATTATTAAAATTAGCCTTAGGGTTAAGATCAATACTTCTTCTTGCTAAAGAATTTCCACAAAGTTTCTTGTCTAAAATATGAATTTCCATATTGCAACATTTCACATTTTCAAAGAAAGAGAGAGCCTGGAGGCAACTGAAGGAAAAAAAAAAAAAAAAAGATACTCTGAGGTAACAGCTGTGTTTGTGTTTTATTTACAAGACCTGTAAAACTTAGAAGTAATGCACATTTAAATGCACATTTAAAATAAGTTGCACCACAGTATTTTTCTTTTGTCTTTGCAGTAGTAACAGACAGAAACAACTTTGTAAAACCACTGCAGGTCTTGTAAGCGATTAGTAACAGACTTCCATTTGCTTTGAGAACCATCAGGGTATTTTTTCTTTTTTCCCTTCACATTATAGGCACCTTTTAACGGTTATCTAATGAACGCTCAAAAGATAGCGGCAAGTGACCTAGTGACAAAATTTGTTTAAATTAGATACAAAGGACTTGAGCATCCATTTTAATCCATACAGCAGAAAAGATCTAATGAAGATGTGATCACTGTTCCTAATGAAAAATTATTTAAAAATTTAGCAGGGAAGTTCAAGATATATGAAATTATATCTTATAATTCAATGTAAGAAACTAATGGAGATTGTGGTGCATTGACCCTGGCTGGATGCCAGGTGCCCACCAAAACTGCTCGATTACTCCTCTTCCTCAACTGGACAGTGGAGAGAAAATACAATGAAAGGCTCATGGGCAAGATAAGGGCAGGAAGATCACTCACCAATTACTGTCACAGGTGAATCAGACTCTACTAGGGGAAAAAAGTTAATTTATTACCAATCAAATCAGAGTAAGATAATGAGAAATAAAACCAAATCTTAAAAACACCTTCCCCCCCACTTCTCATTTATTCCATGGCTTAATTTTACTCCCAATTTTCTCTACCTTCTCCCCCACCAGCAGCACAGGGACATGCGGAATGGGGGTTATGGTCAGTCCATCACACGCTGTCTCTGCTGTTCCTTCCCCCTCAGGGGGAGGCTCCTCACACTCTGCCCCTGCTCCACCATGGGGTCCCTCCCACGGGAGACGGTCCTCTGCAAACATCTCCAGCATGAGTCCTTCCCATGGGCTGCAGATCTTCATCAACTGCTTCAGCGTGGGTCCCTTCCATAGGGTGCAGTCTTTCAGGAACAGCCTGATCTAGCGCGGGTCCCCCACAGGGTCACAAGTCCTGCCATCAAACCTGCTCCAGCCTGGGCTCCTCTCTCCATGGGTCTACAGGTCCTGCCAGGAGCCTGTTCCAACATGGGCTTCCCATGGGGTCACAGTCTACTTTAGGCATCCCCCTGCTCCAGTGTGGTGTCCTCCACAGGCTGCAGGTGGATATCTGCTCCACTGGCAACCTCCATGTGCTGCAGGGGCACATCCTGCCTCACCATGGTCCTCACCATAGGCTGCAGGGAAACCTCTGTTCTGGCACCTGGAGCACCTCCTGCCCCTCCTTCACTGACCTTGGTGTCTGCAGAGTGGCTACTCTCAGGTATTCTCATTCCTCTCTCTAGCTGCTGTCGTGCAGCAGTTTTTTTCCTCTTCTCAAATACATTATCCCAGAGGTACCACCACCGTCACTGATGATGGGCTTGGCCTTGACCAGCAGCACATCCATCTTGGAGCCGGCTGGCATTAGCTCCATCAAACACAGGGGAAGCTTCTTGCAGCTTCTCATAGGAGCCATCCCTGTAGCTCACCTGCTACCAAAACTGTGCCATGCAAACCCAATACAAAGATTTACCTGTTTCAAGCAGTCTTTTGGACCCTGGAGAAAAAAAAGTAGGAAAACAAATATCTAAGAACAGCTATTTCTGTGTCCTCTTTAATTTTTAAGCAGTTGATAAAACAGTGAATTAATTGGAACTGCTGAACCAACCCTAACCTATTTTTTTCAAAGTTGTAATAACTTTAGTTTGCAGAAGAACAGTGCAAAGAAGAAGATAGAGGTCTTTTATTCTGAATATTTTTTTTTTTCATTAATCCAGAGGGACCAGAAGTGTTGTGGTAGGCTTCTAAAGGGCTAATGTACCTGAAAAGATGAACAGTCATATATTACTCTGTTAGGTTCACTGCACAGAGCTAAGCTATCAGTCTAATTTGAAAAAGCCTAGTAAAGCAAGACTTGCACACAAAAATCTACTTCCCTGAGGACAGCTAACATTCTCTGAATGCTTTACGATTTTGCAGTGTTATTTTGTATAATTTCCCCTCTCACTTTTAGTTTCTCTAGGCTCCATACAGAATTCTGTTAACAACACCTCTTTATTATTATTTGACAGGAATAAATAACGGCTCAACTGGACTAGGATTAATCCTCAAGATTCTCTTTGAAGATATTATGATCTAGAAGGTATATAGAAAAAGGACTAGATACAGCATGAGAAACAGAGCCTGTTTATGTATGTATTAACACAACAAAGACAGTGATCTGAACATGCCCATAAAGGAAAGGTTGTAGGGATTTTTGTTAGAGTCACTGATCCCTAATCATTGTGCTAGTTATGCACCAGAGTTGGCCCCCACATATTTCACATGCATATACTTCCATGTGATACTCTTTGCTTAGGAACTTTGCAGCCATTATGCACGCACATACCAGTGATGCCAAGATCAACGCTCTATATCCCAGAGCCTGGGTAGTCCAGACAGTGTGCCAAAAGCGTTTACTCTCTTCTATTGTACTTTAACTGCCGTCTGAGAGCCTCAGCTGTGGCTGAGAAGAATGAGACAACCTGGAAGATGTGTGTAAATATTATCTTTCTTTTCCTTCATTCTCAGCATCTCAATGCCCTCAGTGTCCTGACAGGTCCACATTGAGTGTGTGAAGTGCCACATCTTACATTCCGTCTGTCATAACGCTTCATATCACATTCCTTAGGTTAGCAGCAGTAAGGTAAGCCCTTTACAGGAGCTGCTTAGATGGCTTTATGCCTGTGAGTCTCCTCCAATCCTGCCTCAAAACAGGAACATTCTTCCAAATGCTGATTAGATAGTGTAGTGCCATTTCTTCCAGGAAACAAATCACCAACACTGGTAATAGCTCTCTAGACAAATAAAACCCACATGCCTAATGGCTAAGTATGCTGAACTGTCCTAAATGGATAATGGAATTCACATGTAAAAGCTTGTTGATCAGCAATTCCAAAGAATCACTTCTGTCTCTAAGGAATATTTCAATAATACTATTTATAGGACTTACAAATGCCTGCTGTATTGCATATTATTTTAATTGGTAACTATGAGAGAAATGACATTTTAATTTTCTAATACTTTATACAGGATCATTGAGTTGAAGGAAAACAAAAGAAGTTATCTAGTCTAACCCCTCATCATTAAGTTGTTTTGAAACACCACAAACTTAGTTTGGTTCACATGTGACCTTAACAATGACCATTTACAGACACTCAACAAAGTTAATTAATTCTGAGGGTAAATGAAGCAATTACCACATGGATAGGTTGAATATGTAATTAAAGTATTTTATAATCATAATTGTCAAATTCTGTAGTATGGTAGTATTTTGATAGTTTAACTTGTTTGTTTCATCTTTGTGAAGCGTATAGTTTAAGGACTAGGCATTACAGGCTGCATACTAAACTCAGATGTGTCCAAGCAAATCTGAGATAATTCTGCTGAAATTGAATTATCCCAGATACAGGTTGGTATGAATGAAATTAAGTACTGTTATCTTACTGTGTGTTTTTACAGAGGTATACATATTTAAACTGAAAAATCTAACCAAGAAGTCACTGAATGTTTATAAAATTTGTAATTGTATGGAAACAATAAAATGATGGTTTTTATTAACTGGTTTACCTGCAGTAAAGAATCTCCTCTATAACTTCAAGAAAATCTCTAAGGAATGTGCAAAACGCAAAATTCTACTTGTGCTGATTAAAAACAAATCTCAAGGTAAGAGATTCAAAAGTAATTTACAAGTTTGCACATATTGTACAGATTTATCATGGGAAAGGAATGATTTGGTGGGTAAGGCATTTGTTTGGCAATCAGGTAAAACTTAAAGGTAGAAGTATGTTTAAGTTTAGGTGATTTGACGCATGTCCCTAATTCAGGGCAGAAAAGTTATTTGTTAAATGTAGGAAGCAGGAAATTAGGTCTTTTGAAGAAATATTGCTATTATTAATTAGTTATATTTTTGCTCTACCTTTTTAATTAATTTCTATGTCAGTCACAGAAGCTGAAGAAATACCACATGTCACTATCAATGGGACGTAAGCAAGTCTCAGAGTGCATGATTTAGGAGCTCTGCAGGTGTTGACCCAAATCTCTCATAACATTTTCCTAATTTGAGAATAAAAGAGGTTCCAGTTTCACACAGGATTCTTAGCTAACATTGCAAGTATAAAGAAAAAGTGAAAAATAAGTCATATTGTGATGTATTGCTCATTTAAGAGGGAATGGAGGAGCATGAGAATCTACAAAAAAAAAGTAAAAATCTTTTAGTCTTAACTATAAGCAGTCATTGAGCAGCCTCTGTCATGACCTGAAAGGAGTCATTTAGAACAAACTCCCTCCCCTTGAGACGAATGACCAAGTTCGTGACACCCTTAGACTGAATTGAGGTGAAACAACACCGACCAACCAGTTCTATAATTCATTACTACAAAATATGAGACATGGTTAGATACAATAGCTCAACGGCAATTAACTGGATAAGCAAGTCCCATGCCACATGTTATTACTTAGATCTTGCCACCATCTATAAAAAAGAAAGAGAGGAGAGGAGAGGAGAAGGGGAGGGGGCTGGAGAGAGGTGGGGAGAGAGAGAGAGAGAGAGAGAGGAGATATCACCACCTGTGGATCCAGCAGCATCCCATTGGTCCTCTTCACCCTGGGTGTCTTGGTGGTGAGAGTCCCACCCCAGCTCTTGTAGATTCAGGGTTTATGCTTTTGAGAAGACACCTCCTCATTTACATACAAAGTGAAGGTAGGTGTGGTCTGTGTCTGAGCAAGCTCAACGTGTGAGCGGTGGTCGCAGGGGTTCCTCATCAGTGGTCACGAGGGGTTTAGGCAACCCCTGCTGTGCACGTGGGCAGTTGCCTTATGTTACCACAGAAGTTTCTTCCAGGAAGTGCCAGCTACATCTCACCTTTGTGAGACCTAAACCCATACCATCCTGTACCACCTTGTGGCTACCAAGTTAGGCAGCAGCAGTTCACTTTGCAGCTACAGCTCATTTCAGTTCCTCTCCAATCCGAGCAGAACAGCTTTGCACCAGTTCTGCTTGAATTTGTGCGCTAAGCAACGTTTAAGACAATTATCAATATATTGGTTCCTTACAGCCTCCCACCCTCTTAAATGAAAAGCATGAAAGGGAAGATAGAAGACAACAGTTTAGAAGACAAACAGTTAAAACTGCTGGTACTGAACACTAAAACACTTCTGTGTCAGTGCTGCACAAATCTGCTTTTTAGGGCTTTTGAGCCTGCTGCCTAACTCTGAACAGAGATGGCTACAAAATGAGCTGTGATGAGACATGCCATCAGCCTTTTTTCATGTTTGTTTCCATCCAGAACATATTACAGCTGTGATCCCTTAGCATGCATCAGCATGTTTTCTACTCAGAACCACGTTGTGAATATTCTCAGATTTCATAATTTAAAATTAGAAAAAGAGAAAAATAAAAGCAATTAAAAGCTAAGAATTAGAAACAAATTGTCATCATCCATTATTTATTGCACCTGCAGTCATAGCATAAGAATATTTGGTAGCCATGTGTTGATAGTTTTCTCCTCTAAACTTAAGTTATTCAAAATATTGTAGGTTAAAGCAGGTGAGAAAATAATGAAGAAAATATCAAAAAGAAGACAAGAAAAACATGGCTTTCTGCTCTACTTAATTGAAATAGATTTCCTTGTATACTAGACAGCTTTTCAATTTACAAATCATATAGCATATGACGTTTTAACAGCTGAAAACCTGATTATTTGCATACTTCTGTATTATCTGTATCCAGGTATTTAGGAATTAAAAGTTACAGTGACACCTTAATCTTAGTTTTGTTTCTGAATATGACAGGGACAAAGTAATATTACAGTGGAACTATAAATAAACAGAAAGTGTGTTTTCTTCAAATACTTTCAGATTTATCACCAATATCTACCAAGTGTGCACATTTTTATAATCAGTTTTTTACTTGGTCATCATAAACACAGAGAAATAATAAATAATAATATCACTGAGAAAACCTGCATCACAAAAGAGCAAAACAAGTAAAAGAAGCCTTTGTATCATTTTTGCTACTAGAAAAAAAATAATCCTCCTTTTATCTAGAGCAGTCTGGTCAACTGACGTAGTCTTGCCACAGGCACAGTACAAAAAGACCTGTTTTCCACCTACACTGTGGTCTTTTCCCTCATTTACAACTAGCACTGAAGGTCGAAGCTAAAATACAGCTTTCAGTGTCACTTCCAATGTTATTTTTACAGCTATTGAAATACAAAACATACAGAACTTAATGAGGTACCTTGGAAAAACAATTACAATTTTACCAGATCAACAGAATGCAAAAGTAATTTGAATCTTTACTTATAATATGCAAGAGAATAAGCCCAGAAAAGCATCTTTGCAACCAGAAAGTGGCATGCCCAGAGAGCCCATGCACTAAGCATATGCCACGCTTGTTATTTAAACTCAAGCTCTTCAGCCAGGTCCTTGGCAACCAGCAGTTTTGGCATCAAGCCCACCAGCTGGGAGGCCACCAGCTGGGCTGCCTGGCTTCATGGGTAGGCCCAGGGAAGTTGCCACTGACTGAGCCAGCAAACACAGTGCATCATCGACCCTCTGGCAGGCTGGTCTGAGAGCTCAGCAGCTGGGAAACCACCCCAACCTTGTTCATATAACCGAGGGACCCAGCCAGCAGCAGAGCTGGCTGCTCGAGGCAACGGGGAACTTGCAATGGGCAGCACCAGAGAGGGCTGAGAAGAAAGCAGCCCAACCTGTGGCTCATCAGGAAGGCTTCACAGGGACCAGAATATTTCAGTCGTCCAAAGAACTGATTATTCTACCATTCTACCAGCTGAGAAGCCATGCAGCCCAGAGGCACTCGTTCAGGCTGATGATACCATCAGTGTCTGCTTTGGAAGAGAGATGCATAGGAACTCCCTCACGTCACTGGTCAACAGGGGAAAATTGATCTTTTTGCATAATTGTTTGGCAAGGTCAAAAAAGGAGGCCCCTGACCTACAAATATTATTGGAATTCTACATAGCTAAAACCATCCACAAAGTGTGGCTAGACTGCGTCAAGGGATATAACACTATTTGGAAGGCACAAGATTAAAACCTTATATAATCCACAAAGCTCTATGGGGAAATTGCCAACAAACTGCCCTGAAAGAGCTTTGCCAAGCAGTTCGCATCCACATTGATCTGTCTGTGCTTAAACAGTGCTTCTGACTATTTCAGTTCAGTGTGAGGTAGCATGGCCTCAGGCTCAGTGAAAGCCCTGTGTTCCACCTGCACTGGTCGGTGCAGTGGTGGTCTCTCCATATGCGTGACGTCTCTTCTTTGACAGCAGAAATGGAGCGTCATATTCCTTTTCTTCCACTCCAGTCTCTTACAGTTTTTATTTTTGGTGTCCTGAGTTTGCTTTCAAAACACTGGACTCTGGAAAAAAACCCCAGGCTTCAGCACTCACCAGCATGCCCAGACAAGACACTTTACATTTTGAAAGCCCACTCTAAGAGCAAGACAGATAACTGGGCACAGCAAGGAGCAGGATGACAGTGCATGAAGATTAACAGTCCTGTAAATGGTTCCCAAGAAACTCATCACAGTGACCCAGCAGCCTTGCAATGTGCGCTGATCTGTGATGTCAATCTGTGACATGCACCCATCACTTCAGAACCTTAAAAAAAAAAAAAGCATTTTCCCAGAGTTGCATAACAAATTCCCTTCAGCTCCTCAGCAGGTACTCCCTGGTATGTAAGCTGGTCCGACAGCAGAGAGTTAGGGGGTTGAACAGGATATAGTGAATGCTCATGATCTCAGCAGAGGAAATATTTTTGCGTCTGCTACTAGATGCAATGGATTGCACAATGAAAACCGCTGTTGCCTGGATAAGATGGATGGGTTGTTTTTGAATACCCTGCATAAAACCAGTGCAGGCAGTGCACCACTAACGAAAATTTTAAAAGTCACTTTTATGCAACAAGCCTTCTTCAATTAATAACTTCCGTAAAGTTATTATACTACTGCTCTGGGGATCTGCTCTGCTGTTTTGCCATATGATGAATACACTTGTCTTTAAGTGCAGATTGCCAAGCATAATTAAGTATAGTAAAGAAATTATGTGATGTAAATATATGAGTCCGTGGAACATCCTATTTAGAACTGAATTGAGTACTTCCAGGCAGAAGAATGGTTCTTTCTGTGGTGCATCAATCTATAATTTCTTGGTTTATTTCAGATAGCCAAAACACACTCTGGTCACTATTCAGGTTTCCAGACTTCCAATAAAATGCTTAGTCATTTATTCTATTCCAAGATCTGAAATCATATGCACACGCTTTCACATCAATTAATCTTGGGCTTCTGCACATTTTTCTTTATAACACTTAAATAGGCTTCTATAAATGCATAAACATATTACCAGTGTCTTTCTTTTTGCCTCTACTCTGATAGCAAAACCCACTAACTGTACTCTTTTTGTCCATGTGATGGAGAATAGTTCAGAGGAAGCATATTAAAAGCTCTTCCCCCTTTTATGTTATCCATTTAATTGCAGTATTCCCTTGTCCACTGATACACTGACTATGTAGGTCTCTTCAGCCTTGGCTTTTTCTTGGCTCACCAATACCAGGATCTCTATTTTCAGTAATGACCAATCCTTGTTTTTAAAAAATGTCCTCTGTTGCTTTCCAGGTGGTGATGGGAACCTAATTCACCATGTCTTAGAGTTCAACCTAGTGGGAGACTTGAGGTTAGAGTTTGCTCTATTTCTTTCCTCTTTTGTTAAGCCTGCTGCAACACTTTCTTTCTGCTTCAAACAAGTGCTAGTCTTGCCAACCTCAGATGTTTCCTGATCTTTGCAAGTATGTGATGCACATCTTCAGAGGTTTCTCCATTCTCCACGCATAGAAAGCGACTTCAAGGAAAACTAGAACTTTCTCCCTGAATAATATCACAGCTTGAGGTCTATCTTTAGCTTTCTTGAGCGTTGCTTGTGCAGGTGAAAATGAAATTTTAAACCAGATTGATTTCCGATTCTAGTGATTCCTGAGCTCCCACATACAGAAACTTGACCAAAGGATTCACAAAGCACTGCAGGAATGGTTACATGTGGAGTTGGTATTGAAGGTAGAGATATTATAACATGCACACAAGAACTTCAACAGACTATGCTGTTCAAAAAGCTAAAGTGCAGAAGTGTAGAATAAAAATATCCATAAGCACCACTTGCTGCGGATTTTTGTTTTGTGTATAGAATGCCGAGAATCTCAAAGACTGTCATCTAGAAATATGCCTGCATCAAATGCCAAAGTTGTATTACGTTACTGTGCCTTCCCTTAAAAAAAATGTCTGGACTATTTAAATGACCTACTTGGCACATTCAGTCAGTACACCCTGTAGCTTTCTGGTTTCAGCATTCCCAGAAGAGCTGCATGTAGCTCTCTTCATATTTCACAGAATGACAAAATGGTCAGGGTTGGAAGTGGCCTCTGGAGATCATCTAGTCCAACCCCCTGCTAAAGCAGGTTCACCTACAGGAGGTTGCACAGAATCATGTCCAGGCAGGTGATGAATGCCTCCAGAGAAGGAAACTCCACACCCTCTCTGGGCAGACTGTGCCATTGCTCTGTCACCATCAAGGTAAAGAAGTTCTTCCCCATGTTCAGGTGGAGCTTCCTGTGTTGTGGTTTGTGCCCATTGCCCCTTGTCCTGTTGCTGGTCACTAGTGAAAAGAGCCTGGCCCCGTCCTTTTGACACTCGCCCTTAAGACATTTGTAGATATTGATAAGATCTCTCACTCTTCTCTTCTCCAGGATAAACAGACTGTCGAGCAATGTGTCCTTGTAAAAAATTTTTCTCTGAACACTCATTTATTTTGGTTTCATTCAAAAGTTTATTCAGTGTATGCATTCTTCACAAAGGTTGCTAGAGTCAGAATTTTTCCACCTTTGCTGATACTTAACAAGCAGTTCTATCAATTGTTCTGTCCACCAGGCTTCTATCTCTCATTGTCACTGTGCTGTGAAAGGCAAACATGGGGTAATAGAGACTGATTATTTTCTTCTGAGTGTCCCAATTCATTGAAAATTGACCTTTTGAATGCCCCAGTGAATTCTCCTGATAATTTTCAAGAGACATTTTGCTGGTTTTCCCCTCTATGTTACAGGGGATTGGCAGTTTAGCTTAAAAGCTTCCATTAAATAAAGTTTCCCTGCTGCCATAGAAAAGCCTTTAATTTCACCTATATTTGCCCTTACGGCTTGGCATATCTCAAACAAAGAGGAAAACATTACCCTGTGAACTAATAATCTCAGGTAAACCTTACACTCCTTTATCATTTATACAATATTAGAGGCAAGCGTGAGGCTTTAAACATAAATTAAAAGATAATCTCTTGTCTTCAAAAGCATACATTCAAATTGGACATTAATTTTTATAAATATAGTAATCCAAGTATGAAGGCTGGGCATGAAGACTGGAGGCTAGCATAAGAAATGGACTACGAGTAAAAAGTAACTTAGTAATGATGGTTCTTCACAAGCATGCCTGTAGCCTGACCTGTTATCTCAAAAGGACATCATGCTGTCTTTCATGCTTTGACAGATCTGAGCCACTCTGAATTGACTTATGAATACTGCATATTGCCAAATACTTTGGGATGTTTACAGTGTGAATACATTGAGATACCTCAGCTAATATGTCTGCGAAACAGGTGGAATGCAAAACCCAATAATTTAGGAGCTATTCAAGGACAAAGTCAGAACCATCAGCCAAGGAAAGTGTGGCTCAGCCTCTTCATCATACATGCCCAGAATTAGTGTACACCGGAAACCAAAATAATCACAACCTTACAAAACAGGCTTCAAAGAATTCTGATTCCTATCTCAAGAGAAAGTTGTGTGAGCAACCAAGCATGAGTGCGGAGAGGCAAAAAAAAGTGCAATAAGAGAGAAAATACGTATTTTCATAGGCTATAACTATTTTTTCTTTGTCATAATATAATTTTACATCTTTCCTTCTACTGCAAACTAAATAAAGCAGAGATATTTGCAGTACAAAATAAGAAGACCCACAAAGGAATGAGGTGGAATTATTTGTCTTCAACAGCTATTCCATGCAAGAGATTCTAAACTTCTCCCTTATGGGGAAGTGCCCAAGAGCAGAACAACAACAAATTTGTCTCTGAAAGTATGATGGCACAGCTCTGCCATCTGGAGCTTCCTCTCAGACCTCAGGAGTCAATTACACTGCCATCCGAATAATTTGGTAACATGGAGCCAGGCAAACAAATATCTTTTATACAGGAAGTGTGAAGTAACACCTGTAAAGCCAAAAAGGGGGAAAGGAGTAGTGAATCTGAACAGGATATGGAAATTAGGATTTATAATCCTGAACAGCGAAATCCTTAGGTGCAAAAATCAACGTGCCAAATACAGCCAAACCACTGATGTGCTGTTGTGTAGAGATCCAGGTACTTACACATCTCCCAAGGTCAGACCTAAAGCCATCTTAGACCTTCTAGAAAGGTCTCATCTATCCGGAGTAAAAACTTGAAATCTTGAATCACATTTTTCATTGGTGAACAGTACATCAAGTTTCCAAAATTAACAGTATGATAGAGGAATCTTTAGAGAGAAAAGACAAGAATGAATACAGGACTGGGGGAGAAAATAGAAAAGCCTCAAAGAACTTAGGTTGTCTGGACAAAAAGTGAAGCTGTAACAATGACTAACCACAATGTGACAACATATGTATTAAAAGTGAAAATTGATTAAAAGAATGCTTTTTACTAGCAGTCAATATTTAAACAAAATTTGTGGAACTAATATTCAGACTAGAAATAAGGTATATTGAGTAGAAATATTCATTAAGCACTGCTAGGCACTGTGATGGCAATGGAAATTTTAAATCCGGGTGGCTTTTTCCCTCAAGAGATATAGCCTACTGGAACCGGAAACAGCTTGGGCAAAACCTAGTCTGACACCTTTCCGTAGACAATGGCTATTTCTTCTGCCTATATAAGTGACAAATATTAGATTTATCTTTGTCAACTAAAAATCCAAAGGTCACAGTATCTCCATATAGCATTTGGTAATAAGCATTTGGCAATAAGCATTTGGCACTAAACATCAGAGAATTTTAAAGTAAAAAATACTTCCCAAAATGCTC
Source organism: Ibycter americanus (assembly GCA_035590275.1). Lineage (NCBI taxonomy): Eukaryota > Metazoa > Chordata > Aves > Falconiformes > Falconidae > Ibycter > Ibycter americanus. The sequence continues at coordinate 60,428,691 of JAVJGI010000001.1, forward strand.
TGAAATACTGAGACATTGCATGAAGAATGACAGTTGCCAAAAGAAAAAGATACACATATTTATGTTCTCCTCATTAATGTCTTTAACTTTTTCCTTGAAAATTTAGTTTCAGATTTAGGAAAGTAGCATTGTATGATTAAAAACAGTGAGTACGGAAGAGAAATCTGAGAGGGTGAAATTAAGCAGCATATAGTCCTTACACAGCATTTCAGAATTGCATCTGAAATTTCCTTGGAAAAAGTAATAACAGAAGTTAGTTACTAATCCCCGATGACTGTGATTATTACCTTTGGGAATGCTCAAATATTACAATAGCAGTGACAGTGTAAGATCTGAAATAGAGGACAAAAACCCTAAATTATTGCAATTGAGAAGGAGAAAAAAAATAACAAACCCAAAAACATCAGTGGAGGGTGACCAAAAAGGACCAAATCAGTGTTTGTAGAGCACAGAAAGCAAAGGGAAGCAATGGCAAAATGGACACTGAAAATAAATTGGACTAAGACCATCAAAGGTAAAGAGCTTTAAAAAGGATTTGGAGAAATTCGGTAGTGTTAATAAAGCAATCAGAAAGGTTCTCAAGGAAGACAATCATAGGAAAATGGAATTTATATCTCCTCAAATCTATCTAAAATGTTAAGAGAAAGAGAGATATATTTTTTTTTCCTTTGGAGACACAGAAGATTTAGCAGGAATATAAATATTGGAAGAATAAAATAAGACAGATGTGCTTTTTTTCTATAATGCTTATCTTGAATATGTTCACAGGTAGGCTGAAGAATGATAATGCCAAATAATTGCAGGAAAAGACAAATATTAAGGTGAACACTCACAATAAGAACTATTGTTTCCCTGCATTTGAGTTATTAACTATACATTAGCAAAAAAATAGATAGGTGAATGTTTTAACTCTATAAAGAAGGGAAAGGCCTGAGGCAAAGCTGGAGTTTGAGGATTCAGTAGCACAGAAGTTATAATCAAAGCTTTTACAGAAGATAATGTAAACAGTAGGGAAAAAACACTGGCTATGAAAAAAAAGAAGAGTTTCAGTGCTACTCATCATCAAGCAATGCCCATGATAGATTTATGTAATCAAAATGCTCATATTGATGCAGAGCTTAAAACCAACACATTTGGATGCAGACCTAATTCTTATTTGCACAGAATACTTACATGGTATGGACTGTGGAGGAAAATCAAATACATAGACTTAAAGGGCAAGATCAAATACTGCTCAGACTCTCTACTATCCACTGTGTGTCTCTACAGGTTTAGATGCACCGCTGTGATGCCTTCCTGCCCGTGCAAATGACGTTGTATAAGGCAGACAAATTTTGACCGTGAATGGCATTGTATCTAGCATATTTTGACAGTAGTTGAGCCTGACATTAACAAACAACTATTCTAGTAAACAAATGATTCTGTTCAGAGTTTTCAGTTCAGGCCTACACGCAAGCCATGTCAGAAGTGAAGGGCAAGCATTTTTTACGGAGACATGGAACTGAACACAGAAATTAACATTATTTTAATTTCTCCATAATATTAAGAGTTTAGTACGGTGGTATTTCTACCATATTTATGCCACAACAGGACATTAAGGCTATTACAAGGTAATAGAGTTTTATGAGCATATAGTTTCTAGACATGGGAATTGAACATATCCAGTCACGTCAGGTATCAGACACTCTTTTGCCTAACACTCTGAGTGACAGCTTGATTTAATTGATATGGCTTGAATTCCTATTACAGCTAAGAATGTCAAGTTGCAACCAACTTTGTAGGCAGCTGATAAGTCTATTCAGTTCTGTTATGATAAAACTGAAGCTTTGAGATTTTCCATCACGCAATAATTAGTATGTTGAATCTGAATATTTCACACGCTTGTCATTGTTAAGATAAAACACAATGAGGGCAAAGCAAACTGAGTGACTGAGAACAATGCAGACCCAACTGAAGTTGTTCTGTATGCTTAGGAAGCTTATATTAAGCATAAAGAACATTCTGCAAAATTTCACCCAAGTTAGAAACAATGGTAAGAACTGGTTTCAGACAAGGAACTGACAAGTCACCATTTTGACTACTTGGAATCTGATATCCCACTGACAGCTTCTTTGCATTATATACACACACACAGAGAAATACATATATATATGCACACACGCATGTATCTTATGAGTTGGTGCATTATCTATGCTTTGTAATGTAAGCCTGTGTGTTTAGCATTCCTTTTCCCCATTATTTATTAATTCACTATTTTGATGCTTATTATGCATCATTATTATGATGCCCCATTCCTGGAAGTGTTCAAGGCCAGGCTGGATGGGGCTTTGAGCAACCTGGTCTAGTGGAAGGTGTCCCTGCCCACGGCAGGGGGGTTGGAACTGGATAATCTTTAAGGTCCCTTCCAGCCAAAAACATTCTATGATTCCATGATTATAGTATGGGAAAATCTTAAAAAGTCAACAAAATTTAATTCATCCTCACAGGGAAAATTTTGGTTTGCTTTCTTCCACCTAAAATGTGGAATACCCCTTAAATTACCAGCTAGAGTCATTCCAGTATGACAAATTCATCTTCTACACCTAAACTTGTCTTCCATTCAGAATCTAAGGAAAACTCATACAGAAAATGGGCTTTCTCAATGACCGCTCCAAGGCCTTCCTCCTAGTCTTGTTAAAAATTGGCAATCCTTGTAAAAAAAAACCAAAACATTTTGCAGCACTTTCAATGTTTTTCATACCTCCACAAGACTGTACTAATGAAAGACGAAGTACTGCACATAGATTACACCACTAACCTCCACAAATGCAAAAGCTGTCCTTTTTAATGAGATCTTGCTGTGACTAATCAAACTTATTTGCGTAAAAGGTAGCTTTTGCTAACTTATTTTAATAAATCACCATGATCTAACATAGTATTGTGTGCTCTAGATACCCACATATGCTTGACGCCTTACTATTAGAGGACTCCCTGCCCTTTATGATGAACAAGATGTAAAAGCCTGTAACTTATTAAGACTTCAACTTTATTAACCAAATCATCTGAGAATTCACACAGTGCAGGCCATGATCCTATAAGTAATTACTCACTCCATATGGAAGACCTTTATCAGTCTTCAGTGGCTTATTTCCAAAAATCCACTGCTTTGTTACTTCTAGTAGCGGACATTAAAAGTCCCATCTCTGTCCCATATTTTTTATTTATTTTAGGGGAATGCCATAATCTGTCTCCGGGAATCAAGAAACCAAACTCCACATGGTATGAGATCTATCCTGGACACCTATCAGAAGCAGCTGCAAACAATTACCTTACTCTTAACTACCACAGGCTACAAAATTCATTTCCCCCAAATTACTCTGGTATCAAATATGACCATTCAATTTTTTCTTAATTCGGAACTGTTTTGACCTTGTGAACTCAAAGTCATTTCATCTTTCTCCTTCCAAAACTTTCACTGCAGTATTTTGGAGAAAAAAATAGAAATTAAAAAAATGTTTTTCTTCCACTCATTAAGGCAGTAGAACTGAAAAAACCCATGTATTTTACACCTGGTGAAGAAGAATAATCACTGACAGATTCTTCCTGGATGCTGAAAATTAAAAGAGAGGTTTTGCATAATGTGAGAGTGGTTCATCTAACTTTCCAGTCCACTACTGGGATTTTGTTTTGTAGTAGCTTCCACGAATGGAATTCTTTCCTTATTAGGTTACTACAGGTTAATATTACAGACCCTCTCTCTCACAATGCTTTTAAAGATGGAGTTCTGGCATGAAAACAAGAAGAAATCAAGAAAACTTAATTTAAGTAGTTATATGAACTATTTACAGTAGTTAATAAAAGTGAAACCTCTGCTTTGAAAGAAAAATAGAACAAAGAAGAAGGAATGAGAAGGGGAAAAAAAAAGGTCAGACTGATGTTAGGTAAGTCATTATTTGTTTTCTGATCATTCCTCTAGGAAGCAACGGCTGATCAATTTTCAGGAAAATCAAGAATATGGACCAAGCCATAAAAAAAAAAGATATGAACTTCACAGGAATATTCTTTCCAAGTCTTTCAGACTCATCCTCTGGAAAACTTTGGATTCTAGGGCTCTTTATAATTAAATCCGTCAATGCATCATATGCCTTCATGGGGTCTTTGTTTCCTTGGGCACAAGACACACTAGTAAAGAAATAACAAAGTTAGATTGATACTAAAAATATTTTTCTCTTTTTTTTTTTTTTCTCTTTTTCTTTTCCATCTTCCCCCCCCTCCATCCCTCTCTCTGAATAATGCCATAAAGAAGACCTGGGCAGCGAGTGCCTGTCAAACAGAGTCATGCTGTAAAGAACTTTGTAGGAATGAGACCTTTATATATAAACCCGCACAGGTAGCAGCAGTGCTGTTACCTAGAACGATCACTTAATGATGTGCCAGCCCAATACCAGTGGAATTACCCATAAAGATTAGAAAAGTCTCCATTCTCTGTGTAAAGACTTTCTGCCAAGGCTGCTGCTTCCACCCACTGTAGTGTATTTTTGACGTGTGGACACTAGTTCATTAAGGTCAATGTTTCATTTTACATAGTCCAGTAAACAGCAATCTTAATGAAAATTTTTGGCTGATGGTCCGTTATAGCTGGCATAACAAACAGCTGACTAAAGTATTCCAGTGTTCAGAGAACAATGATAAAAGTGTTTATTAGGGGTATGCAGCTATGCCAAATACAATCATATATAATCAGCTGCACCAGAAAAGCCTGTCAACACATTGGAGAATATTGTCAGTCAGATGATGCATCTGCTACAAGTGGCAGCTGTTGTGCTCTGGAGTGTAGACAATTAGACACTAATATACTCCTTGGGCTATTCGCAGCACTCAAGCATGGTATTAGCTGACACCTGTTAAACTGTAATCCCTATATTTTTGCTACCTACCCACCATAATTATTGAAAGTATAATTTAAGGTATCTAAAGACATGACATTTCATACATAACAGTGAACGTAACAGCAATACCTCATATATTTCCGAACTTTGCTTTAGGAGAAGCTCTTTAAATAGTTCACAAGCAGTCAGGCTGAATAAAATCATAAGCCTCTTACCAAAGTCCTAAATGCCAAGTACCAAATGTATTTACATGTAATGTACTATGTGATACAGTGTAAATTTTTATATCTAATTACTGAAGTAGGAATCAGTAATATTGCAAATAAGGAAGGACACATATTTTGTGGAGACTAATTATCAGCTATGTGAACAGAAGAATCAGAGAAAAAATCCTGCGTGTAAGGTTACAAAGAAATTGAGTATAAATCTTTGCTTTTAGCATAAGTATTTATGCATTTAGTGAGTTTATTAGATTCTGCTTTATTTGACTAGCTCTGGATTTTGCTTCATATCACTAGATCTGGTAATAATTTTGATTGGATTATCAGCCCCCCTGATTTTGTCTGAGCAACAATTTTTACTTGTAGGAAGGACATATTCCAGGGGTTTATAAAATTATTTTATATAGATGTATATATTCATACATATAAATGGACTACTACAGATCTAGTACTGTAAACACCAATTACAAAGGCTATTATAAAAAGTCTTCCCTAATGAAGTAAGCCTTCCTCAGTCTGTAAAAATAACATGCTCAAACAAGTCAGGATAAATTACAAAAGCATATCTGAATGATAAGTTCTTGCATATCATACTAAAATCCTTAAACTCCTGAAGTTTATTCATCGTTGATTGAAAACAAACAATGACAATGATTCTCATTCAAGCGATAAGGCAGACATGGATAAAGTACATACACTTAAATACTCCTAAAAATCATGACTAAAGTTTCTGATCAGTTTTTTCCCTTCTTTCTGATAACTATTCTTGCCAAGCATGAAAAAGAAAGAAGAGCTTTTACATAAAATCTAGTCACATAGGATATTAAAGACATAGCTCCCAGGGTACTATAAACATGTAATGCCTTACTTAATTTAATAACTGTAAGAGCTGTTAATTTGCTAATTGAAAATTCACTATCCCTTGTTTTTCTATTTTTAAAGCACAATGGGAGGCATTAGGTTGACACCACTAGAAAAACAGTGTTCTTCCCTTTAAAGCTTGTGATGCTTCTGAAGATTTTTTTTTTAGCTTCATCAAGTTTTCTTGAGTTTTTAAAAAGATAATTCAGAATAGCTCTTAAAAGTAGATCTAAGGAATTTAAAAGAAATCTGATCCTAACCACTGCAAGTTACTTTAGTTTTCTGAATTTGGATAAAGCTCATAGTGTAGGCAGTACATTTAGGGATGTTTATAGTGGTCACTTAGCTGTCAACCCTGTGAGTAGTCTCATAAACCTTACTGAAGATTGTTGCCTACCAGAGACTGGAACATTAATAAAATCCTAAGAGAGGGCAAAGTATTTATGATGGTCCCTAATAACGGAAAAACAAATATTTGAAAAGGGCTTAGTCTTTTCCATGCAGAAAACACTGAACGGTATATTGCAATGATTTATGATTACTAGACTTTCAACAGAAATTCAACTTCAAAAAAACCCCCCAAACATTTTTTTGATGAAAAATAGGCAGAAGTGTTTTTTTCTCAACTAGAATGCCTAATACTCTAGACTGCTGCACACAGATTTTATTCAGCTCTCTGGAGAGCTCTCATCTTGAAAAGGCACCAGCCACACTGCATCTGCTGGTAGACAATTCCCTCCAATGGTACTTACCACGCTGCTCCACACATAACACTGATGGCATGAAGCATGCCATGGTGCAGAGCATGACAACCGCCTCAGAAGTTAGCAGTAAAAGCCAGCACAGTAGCTAGGACTAGTGATTTGGTCATGCACTAGAGCTGAATCTAGTGAGGAAGGCAGAAGCCTAGTATGAGAAAAAAGGCACCAGCTGTAACAGCTCTAAGCACTGACTACCAAACACCTAGCAGTACCTCCTGGGGTCTTATATAACCCTTTAAGCATCTTTTGATCTTAATAAGATTTGTTATACAAGGAGATAGGCTGGACAGATAAGAGTTGGAAAGCTTTGCTGGAGAGACACCGGGTTAGTCAGGGAGAGAAACCTTCCCCGAGACAGATGGGGCTGTAAACCTCACTGGATCAACCAGAATATGAGTGTTTAGTCAGCCACTTGGAAAGTGAAATATTCAGCATGTTGCCCAAAACACAAATTTTCTTCTAAGTGTCCCTCAATATTCTCCAAAAGTAATGTTTTTTATAAAACTCCCTTCTCCCCTACAGCAAAAAAATCCTTTGTGCCTTAACTTGCTGAATGTTCAGAGCACAACATAATTTATATGCCAGCTGAATACGTGTGACAACTTTTATTTCAATAAGCATTTTAGGAATATGACGATAAACAAGCTAAAATCAGAAAAATAATTACTAGAAAAGGAGGCACTGTGACTAGAAGTTATTTGAAGACAGATTTTGCTGAACTATAAAATGGTCAAACAAAACTAAAAATGCTGCTTCAGTGGTGTGCTTTTAATACAGGTTTGGAAAAAGAGAGCAAAAGGTCCAAACAATGGTCTAAGACCGTGTTTTTCTTGCTTTCTAGCAAAACTTGATTCATGTCCTTAGGGAAGGGTGGTTACATGCGTCTTTAGAACCTGTGGGACCTTGGAGTGTGCATGACCCTTGTTGGCAGGAGAGATGAATAATTCCAGGGGAACATGTGTACCCTTTGCAGCAACACTCTGAGAGTAATAGATTTAAAAAACCCTCAGTGGTCCTATTAAGACTGCACTTTAACCGAAATGGAGCCAGTCTGCTGGCACTGAAAATTAAAAAGGTTGTAGAGGAGTATTTATGCTAGGAGCTAGGTGAAAACCAACAGGCACATAAGAACACCTGGTTCAGACTGATGTGACCCCTGAGAGGATATGGTAAATTTTCAGTGTGTCTCTGAAAGGCCAGGAGGGAATAAACATCACAATCACAATAAATAGAGTACACAAACAAGACTGTTAGCCAGGCCAGCTGACTGGCATGTGCAAAGTCAAGCAAGGGCAAAATTTACAAGTGCTTCTGTGCCAGAACTACAAGCTTAATGCAGGATGCTGGTTGTATTGGGGATATCCCTACACTCAATGCGTGCTCTGTAGCAGATAGGGCTAGATCACTGGAGAATACCTGTAGAAGTAGTACTAGACCAAATAAATTAGATAAACCAGGACCATATGGAATTTATCTGAGAGCTCTGGAGCATTATAAGAACAAGCTGAAGACTGGGACTTTTCAGTTTGAAGAGTCATTGGAAAAAGCTGAAGTGGGTATGTTTAACATTTATGGTGGTGGATAAGGTGGTTACAGAGCTATTATTCATCAAATAGCTGCATCAGGGGAGGGTCAGACTTGACATTAGGAAACATTTTTTTGCTGAGAGGTTAAACACTGGAAGAGAATTCCTAGAGAGGTGGTCAATGCCCTATGCCTGTCAGTGTTTAAGAGGCATTTGGACAATGCCCTTAATGTGCTTTGACTTTTGGTCAGGCAGTTGGACTAGATGATTATTGCAGGTCCCTTCCAACTGTAATAATCCATTCTGTTCTATTCTAAATCCCAAAGTATCACAACTAGGAACACTCGGTGGTGATTTGAAGATCAGCTTAAAACAGATCAAAGAAAGCTCCTATTTGAGTAGCAGTTGATGAACATGTGGAACCTGCTGCCACAGAAAGCAGCTGTGTCAGCAGCTTTGAAAAAGGATTACAGAAACTCATGCACATCAGATCCATAAACCGATACCACAGGTACGACATACGGAATACAACTGTGGATAATAGGGGAGTCTGTGGGGAAGAGGCTATGTAAATTCACCAGACTTCCATGCTGTCCCTAAATAACATCCCCTGCTGCCACTGACAGAGATTGGTCTGACCTAGACTTGGACATGGGATGAGCTAAGTGCATTAGTTAGGTGTTTTCTCCAGAGTCCACAGAAGTCCAGTAGGAATGCTAACAGGAAAACAACAGGGAGATATCTAAGGTGTTTTCTTCAGAGGGTGATTAGGATAATTTGGTTTGGAATTATGTTAAGATTTTTAAGTTTGGTTTATAAAATGAAACATTACTTCCATGTGTTACTTTATTAAACTTGAGAAGGTAAGACCATTAACCTGGAGAACTTTCATGATACTAGAATTTACTACAGACTCTTACAGAAAGAATCTTAAGGAGTTGTAAGACTAATGGGCAAAAAAAGAGAAGGCACGCACAGAGAAATCACCGTGATTTAAAACACACAACTAAAAATATTTCAGAAAATTAATTCTCCCCAGAGTACAGCTGACAGATAGAGTAGTCAATTCTTGCACCATTGATAGCCAGATCTTCCTGTGCAAAATCGTATTTTACAGAGATGACATTTTCATGGGAGAAAGACTGTGAAACCAGTTATTTACTTCCTTTTCTCCCTTCCACCATACTGTGATTACTGATTATTGCATGTGTGAAGAAAACTCCATTCTCCATTTGTCTGAGCTCTTCTGTGTCCCATGACAATAAATAGGGCAGCCATACAGCTCAGTAGCTTGTTACAATTTACAAACCAATTTCTTGCTTGTTTTTCAAACCCCTCTCCAAGACCCCAGTGTTGTGGAACAACTGGCAATATACAATGGCCATCTGCACTATCTTCACCTTTTGAGAATTCAAATTGACTTTCTTTAGCCTAGCATGTGGAGTTAAGGGGTGCGCGTTGCTTGATGCGCATTCACACCATCCAGTGTATTTGGGAAGACAATTTTAGTACAGGACCATCAGCTGCACAGTGGCAGATGAGCTGTGGAATCAAGCTGCTTTTGCCCCTTATGTGCAGGGTAAAGCTTTTATCTGTGTTTCAAGGCTTCAAATACAATTTCTAAAGCTGTATATGTGAAACATAGCCCAATGCCACCAATTCGCTGTGCTGATTGATGGCACTTATCCTCAGACACAATAGAGTATGTTCATATAAAGTCAGCAGGGCTTTTTAGGATTTGCACAAAACCCTTGCAGCATAGTAGATGCTGATATAATTCAAATCAGAAGTAAAAATGGCTATGATGCAGACAGACAGTGGTGCATAGAAGTCACAGACAGGTCTGAAAAGGGAAATATTGATTAATATTGATTAATGTAACTTCTCAAGAGTGGTGCCGCTCAACTAAATGAAGCCAAAGCAAAGCACTGTGGAATATTCAGATTCACCTTCATTATTTTATAGTAATTTTTAGACCTGCAGGGTATTGCCTTACTGTGCTTGATTCGTGAAGACTGATCCAGCAAAATATTTTATCATGCTCCCAACTTCAAACTTCAGATGTTGCATTAAGTTCACTGGAATGACTCACATACTTATAGTAAAATACATAGTCAAAGCTCTGAAGGGGCTTAACCTAAATGTTAAGTGTAGCGACAAAACTGCATTCAATATAAATAAATCCAAAGGATAAGCTGATATGCATTAAATAATAGAGCAAAAATATATGAACTCTACACAAAAAAATGTTCTGAACATCAAAAAGTATATCCCACTCATACAAAGGATATGCAAGACAATGGAAAACAACACAAAATATGAAAAGAACTAGCATGTACCTTACCTTAACTTATTTTCCAGATTAATTGTGTTAATAGAAAAGTTCAATGAATTGAAGGTGCACATTTCACAAAAGTTTATTCTAAAGAATTTTATTTACATTTATTTAAAAATTGATATAACTTAATTTGTCATACTTCACAACATGATAATACATTATTTACTTCTAAAAGGGAATAATACACCATTTAGAAATTTTTCTTTGGAATGTAAATACTTTGTCATTGCAATAGTCTAACTGAAGTGGTATTTGTTAGGCAAACTGTACAGTGTCAAATTTAATTAAATGTTTTCTTGGTAGGTTTCCTAAAAATAGATAGGAAAATTGCCTAAATCAACTGAAATTATACTGTTCTGTAAAATGTGAGACAATGTGATGTATATGTATTTTTCCCTTTCAGTTCTCAGAAACATATGGCCATTAATAAAGTTCTGTGGTTTAGATATATAATTTAAATCTCTTTAAAAGTACGTAATGTACTACAGTTAAACAAAAAGATAAACCCCACATTATATTAAAGCCATGCAAGATTTTGGAAACTGGAGGTAAATAAACAAATCATTTTAGGAAGCAGCTCCAGGAATCTGATTAATCACGTGGTGACTTGCTCACAAATATATCCTAACATGCATGAGAAGAGGCCTGTATTAATACAGCACTGTAGAGAGGCCTGGTACGGTGTTCTAGACTTTCCTAATGAAAAATGGAAGTACCGATAGTTTAATATCAGCATTTTAGTAGGTCTGCTGTAGTCCAGCAGTTTATGCTAGGAAACTTGAAGATGAGGTGGCAATAGTTATCATAGAGAAAAGATACCTGTATGTAAAATTTGCATTGTATGTGATCTAATTCATAAGTAGAGATATAAACTATTGCTTTACAAGGTCATATAAGAAGAGAACTCATCTGGGCTCTAAAACTGTGAAGTGTGATGTGGGTAGACATAAATGTACTATGTGCTTAAAAAACACTCCACAACCAAAAGCTTTCTCCAGTCCAGTCCTTTAGCTGGTGGATCTACCTTTCATAACACAAGAAAGCTGGTGGTGTTTCTGAAATGCCTGTAAGTAGGCCTGCTTTCATAAAATTTTTACATATGTATATATATTTCTTGAGTGCTGTGAAACAACTCACAGTAGAAATCAATGTTTGCTCCCAGATACTGTTTGGGGTGGGGGG
>JAVJGI010000001.1:60443671-60458245 GCA_035590275.1 Ibycter americanus
CTCCTCCCCATCCCTCTGGGTGAGGGGGAGTGAGCAAGTGGCTGCGTGGTGCTTGGTTGCTGGCCGGGGTTAAACCACAACAGCTGGACACTCCTTAAAAAGGTCAACTGTCTTTAAATATTTAAGTTTTCCCCAAACTGAGGGAAACTTTCTAATTTAAATTTATTTATTCTTAGGCTGAATTGTGGTTAATTGACTCTAATCAGACCAGATATACAATATATGCTTTTACCTTTGCTTTTCTGAAACTTTTCCTGGGCCTGGCCTGTATAAGAAATGTATTGGTTAAAGATCAAATAATATTTTTAAATTCAAACAATAAAATCTGAAGGTCAGTTCAAAGTTTCAGAGGAGACCCTATTTTACACAGAGAGCTTGTGTTAAATTCTAGTCTCGGTATGGACTGTGTTGAATCAACACAATGATTATGTTGGGGTTTTTTCACTATACCTTCTATTTATCTCAGTGTCATTAGGTTTTCCCAGACTGGACTAGTACAAGCCTGAATAAAATGGCTAAAAGTAACTTTTTTTTCTGCTGTATCAGCCATCATGTTTTAGTCACCCAAGACTTGGCAGGACCTGCATTACCGATAGCTCCATACAACTCTTGCGCTTGTACAGAAGTTAGGATTTTTTTAGGCATTGTGCAGTTATCTACTGTCTGGCTACTGTGGATATTTCTGAAATAGTAACATGGCGCCAAGGAGCTCAGTGCCAGTGCAAAGAAACCACCCAGATGCTCACCTTGCTTTTTGCCAGAGCTCTGTGCAAGGCCATGCTGTTGCTAGAACTGACACTACCCAATTTAAACGTAGAGAGGATTTGTTCACCTTGATGACATCACCGCAAGACCTTTTACATGACTGTGTAATTGTCAAGTGGCTTGTAAACTGGTGTAGTTTAAACATAAACATACGGATTATGCTTATTCTGGCAAGGTACAAAGGAGCTTGAGTAGTGTAATATGCTTTTACAGTAGATGAGATGCAGTACTATAATTGTAACTTTACTAATGCTGATGTAGAATTAAAACCTATACTTCTTTAAAATTGGATTTTCTTAACATAAGGACTGCATTTAAATGCAGTGTCTGTTGTTTCTAAAAACATTTTTGAAAAAAACCTCTGGTATACCTAGTGTGAGGACAAAAACTTGAAAAACAAATTAAAGCTATTACCATATGGCTAATGTAGGCAAAAGTAAGGAATAATACTAACAAAACAACTATCAAATAAAAATATACAGAAAACCTAAAAAATTCTCATCAGCTATCCTACATCTTCCTCTTACCCTTGGAATGTTTCCCTCTTGATTATTCTTGAAATGAGTTCTGATACATTTCCCATTTTATGTATCATCACATTTATTCATTGTTATATGGCAGCACCAGATGAAAATGCTAAGATCAAATGAAAGAAGTACAGGAGAGATTTCAAAGTGACTGTGTTAATTACATGCTGTAAAAGTTCTAGCTTTCCAGGAAAAAGCAATGTCCAACTTCCAAAACCTTGCTAACATTTTCATAAAACAAAAAATCCAAGGAAATGAAATAAAAAAAAATCTTAGTTTCAGTGTACTGTTTTTGAATAATATTATCTACAATTATAAGACAGGCAGTCCATTAAATAGAAAAAAGATTTGTTTTACATAAAGCAAGAGAGTACAAAAGCACAGCTTTTGTAATTTTGGTAATATTGCAGTTTTACAAATATATTGCATAGTATGTGTAAGAAAATAGTTCCCATCTTTTTTATATATTTATATACACAAGAAAATCATTAACATAAAGGTTACAAAACAAAAATGGTTAGCAGACCTTTACTGAGTACTGATTGAAACAATATGACACTTAAACTGCAATTCAATTTACATATGCATTACAGTTAATCAGCTGATAACAATTCCATAATCTAATGTTTGGGTTTTGAAATTTTTTAATTTTATTTAGACAATGATTTAGAATTTTTAAAAAACTATTAAAAAAATACATGGTGTTAGCAACCGAATATCTTAAACATCCTTCATTAAATCCTTTTAGACATTTATGGCTGTACCTTCAATCCAGATTTAGTAGCCCTCTACACCTAAAACAGTTTAAAGTGAATTCTGTTATCCACTCAAGCCACTGTTCTGAAAACAGTATAACTTCAGCTGAAACAAGCAATGTCTTTACATGTTTTGGAATACACACTCCTTTGTTTTCTTAGGAACACAAAAGATCCTCGTATGCATGAACAGTAACGTAACTGCACCACACGGACAAAAAAATTAAACCCTGGAAAAAAGTGAACAATCTACAGCTCAAAATGCTGCACAAATCTAAACTATGTTACAATTTCATGTTGTAATTACAACTTGTCATCTCTTCATTCCAACAGAATTAGTAGAAGCAGCAGTGTCATAGTGTTAGATATAATAGAAGTGTCAGTCTTTGGTCTTATTACTTAACCAATGAATGAACTGCAATACAAAACCATACAGCTAACAGTGCTCAGAGAGGTTGGCTGATGCTTTTATTTTTCTATTTTTTAAACAAGAAAGAGACAGTATCCTATAATATCATGACAGAGATATTTTTACAGAAGATAAATCTATTGTATATATTAAATACATGTAACTAATAAGGTCTTTTCATATATTTCATTGTTGTCATAAGGATAGCCCTGAAGAAGTCAAACAGCTGCAATACCTTCTTAGTGGTTCCCATACAAACATTCTAGTACAAAAAGAAGCTTTATTCGATACATGTATTCGTATACTATAAAAAATCTCAGAGGAATATTTTAGCCACTGTTTGGTTTTGTTTTGTTTTGTTTTGTTTTTCTTTTTCTTTAATTTAATTGCACTAATATTAATGCTTTAAAATATCATATCTTTCCCTACAGTTGCCACAACAAAGGAATATGTTAAGGGGAAACTCTGGCCTTAACCAGAGTAAGAAGTGACATACCTTTTCTAAATATACAATCAAAATATTCAGTCAGATAAACACTCTACCTAGAGAAATATTAGCTGGGGCTTAATAATAACCTGAATGATAGATATTATAAATGGCCAACAAAGACTGAAATAACTTGGAGACAGGGCCAGTAATCTATGAGGAAGGTGCCAGAATCTGAAAATTTCCTATGGCTTTGCACACAATGACCACAGCATTGTAAAACCAGCACTGAAATAGCACAGCTATAGCTCCATGTTTTAATATGATATTTGCACTAGGATCTTTCTAGTTTACTTCCATCTGAAATGACATTGTGGAATTGTGCTATTTTTCTGATATTTTTGGGGAGTACTATAGGCAGAAGAGTTCTACTATTGAGGTTTTCACTATTGCCAGCTCCAAACATTCAAAACCACTGGGTCTGTTTCTCCTTCCACTCAGGAATGATGATGAAGCTTACAGATTATCGGTGTTTTAATTTCTTAGTTCTCTAAATGCATTGAAATCACTTTTCCAATACTCTCTGAAATCATGTGGGCTAGAAATATTCTTTAAAATAAAACCTGAGATTTCCCCCTTCTTACAGTTTTCAATGGATTTAAAATAAAACATCAATATTATGAAGCTCACCAGAATATTAAGACATTATGAGAACTCATTATGCTATCTCATAGGTTACTGAAGCTCTTAAATACTATCTACTTCATACTGAAGGGACTCCAACCAAGAAAGTCCTGACAGTGCAGAGCTATGTGGACTTAGTGGCTTGGGTTTTGTGAGTCCAATGTGCCATCTGCACCTCTGCCCTGAGTTTTCTTCATACAAAGTGGTAGATCATTCCAACCTTGCTGTTACAATGAATCTAATAACAAAAGATTTTATTTTTTTTCTACTTGCCCATTCCCACCCAAATTTGTTTAAAATTTATAAAGGCTGGGTCTTTCCTTCTGGTGGGCAGAAACTTTTTCCATACATATTACAGGTAAGTAACCACATAAGGTGAAGAGCAAACAAACAAGACATTTTCAATGGAAAATTCATGACAAAGTATCTGCAAGCCATCCTGTGCATTTATTTGAGGAGTAAAAAAAAAATCTTAGTCTACTTATGTGGCAATTTGTAAGAAGCCACAATTTAATTCACCAAATAGATTAGTCACTGTAATCTGTTCATCTTTTATGGCAACCAGTGTATGTAGGTGTACACAGATAATGAATACATACAGATGTGTCCTCATACAGATCTATATATTTTCCTTCTGAAATTCTATTTATTCACATGACTTTCACACTACCTTTTTATTACTTGTGTGCATAAGAAAAAAACATTTGTTTCCCTTCAGTTTTAAGGGTATATTGTATGGCTACACTTTCTAATGTTTTATTGTCACCTTCTTTGTCATCTTTTTCTGTCCCTCTTACTAAAATTCCTAAGGATTCTAATATATTTTCTTGCAATATTTTCTAATATATTTTCATTCCAACTGAAAGAATAAAATGCTCAAAGAAATAACAAATCAGCTGTTAAAAGCCGTCTTTTGAAGAGAGAAAATAATCAATTTTAAATCTTCATTTAACTGGTAGAAACAGTAAATATAGAATTCTTTCTGTTGGGTGAAATTCACACCTCTGAAGAGGGCCACTGGAAAGGCAAGCACCACTCAAGCCGTGGACACGTCTTGTGCTGGTCCTCTGCATAGGAGTGAATTTCACCTGTGAAAACAAAATCAACCTTATTAGGTGGTAATAAAATAAAAAAGTCAATGACACTATGAGTTCGCTCATTTTCAATTTTTTTTCTGTAAGAAGAAAGAAATATTGCGTAGAAATACCCACCTT
Source organism: Ibycter americanus (assembly GCA_035590275.1). NCBI lineage: Eukaryota > Metazoa > Chordata > Aves > Falconiformes > Falconidae > Ibycter > Ibycter americanus. The sequence continues at coordinate 60,448,453 of JAVJGI010000001.1, forward strand.
GTGCTGTCTGCCCTGACTTTAGAGTTATCTTGCAAAAGCTGCCATTGCATTGGTGATCTTACATTCAGACACCTCTAAAGCTACATGCTAGGTGATGTAATTTAAAGAATAGAATTAAAAAGCACACTTACCTCATGTGATCAAGCCATCTTCCACAATGGGAAATATTTTTATACTGTTTTACATTCCTGGGTTCTGCAAGTTTCAAGATACTCTTGTTAATCAATGTTGTGTTAAATTTACTAGCAGCATACCAAAGCATTTTTTATAAGATTTCCATTACCAACCAAACCAAACAAGTATGAACATTGATACAAGAAACAAATTCCACATCCAACTTGTCAAAAAAGGAAGTCAGTAGTGAGATCTGAGTGCAAATGGGGCTGCATAATTTAAACACACACCTGATAAAGTCAATGTATTATCGACGTACTTTTTAATATCGAATGTCATTTAATATGTGTTTATATATATTACTATTACTTTGAAAACCTTAGCCGCAGATGTAAACAAAAGAGAATAATAAATGTGAATGTCATACCAGTTGTTAGTGCATTGCTTCTCAGCATTACACATTACATTAGTACCAATGTTTGTACTGTGTTCAAATGGCAGCAGCTAGACATAGCTAGAAAATGGACAAGATGTACCTTTGAAGATTTTCTCTTGGTTTTGCATTTGCCAATTATAAATACCTTGTGAAGAGCAATACACTGATCAACAAACATATCGTCATTATTTCCCTCTTTACCCTGTTCCTCTTTTCCAGAAACTGTATGTTCTACTTAAAGCAATTGCTTCACATGCAGTAGCCACAAAAATACTACATAAGGCCATTCAGATCTGACAAACAAGAGCGGATGTCTTTTTAACTTTGAAAGGTAATATTGCTGAGCACTTCCAAAATTTACCTGGTGTACAAAACCCTAGACTTAGTAGACAAAGAGTAACAACACACTTTAAAGAAACCAAACTCAGTGGGGGATTCTGTCTCTTTTTGTGTTAAAAACCATTTACTGAATTTAATTGTGTAGTAAAGCAAGCATCACACAATGCTTCAAAATTTTAAAATTCAGGGATAAAAGTTTACATCCAAAAAGATGAATGGAAAATTGTGCTTTCAGACAATAAAGTTGTTTATCATACAGGGGGAACCAATTCATCTCACCATCAGACTCAGGGCAAATTTCTTTTATGTACTGTGTATATATATATATATATATATATGTGCAGTTCATATCCAGGTCCTGCAAAAATCTAAAACTATGTGCTTCACTTCATGTAGCAAAGGCACCTGTGTTATTCTCCCTTTTGGACAAAAGGTGATATTATGTTCCAGGTTTCCTGATGAAGAATACATTGATTTCTGAATATCTCACTCCCATCTCTACGTTGAGTGGCAACACAAACCACAAGAGAAGGCAGCGCTGTATTCCTGCTTACACTGGAAGAAGTTGCTCTGCAGGCCGTTTGAAGCATCAAACTTGTCACAAGGGAAACCGAGCAGAACTGTGAAGCAGAGGGATAGTAACAAAAGGCTATTCTGGTGTGAGGATAAATTGGAGTCATTCTAGCTCCACAAGCAGATGTTGCTACTGGATTGACATGTGGAGCCTGCTCCTGCTGGAGACAGGTAAAGTTTACCATTGGGACAGACGCAGAGCTCATAGATAGTCTGGCGAGGAGCTGAAGAGCTGGGTGAGGAGGAAGAGGAGGAGGAGGAGGAGGAAGAGGAGGAAAAGGAACCCACTGGTAGATTTCCCAGGCGGATTGTATCTGCATTTAAAAATATCTACAAAAGGGAAAAAAAAAAAAAAAGGAGTAAGTAAATTTCTTTCAGCATTGTGACATATTTTAAAGAAGTGTTTTGAGGCAGTCATGAGCTCATTAGAAATAGCTTAAAAAATGAGAAATATTTTCTTAGAAATATTAAAAAGATTATTAGAAACATTAGAAATATGTATTAGAAATAAAGTCCTGACAACATTTCCTGGTTTTCATCTCTGCGTAGCTGTATATCCATTAATACTCATTACTACAGTATATTCAAACACTTCAACCAACACGTTGATTCAGATACAAGCACTGTCATACAAAAACATTTTGACAATATTTTTGAACAGGTTGAATTTTCACTTGTACATTTTATGATTAAAATTTATTCATTCATGGCAGTATCATACCCTTGCTCTGGAAGAATTTGTATTTTAATAAGTGTGAAGTGATATTAAAGCACATTCCCCAGTGTGTTCCTGTAAGCAGCTGGAAATACATGCTGAACTGTTCTAAATTATAGGGTCTTAACAACAGCTACATCCAGAGAATAATTAAATAAGGGTACAGAGTCATAGGCACAAAATAAAGAGCTTATTTGACCTAAATTAAGAGAAGAAAAGATTTCAAGTTAAAGTCTTACTAAGAAGGTCATCAAGCTATTCCCATTTGTTTCTGAACATTGAATATGATTTAAAAATACTGCTTTTTTTTTTAATGTGCTTCCATTGAAAATAACATGACTCAGTATGAAACTGTAGATACAGGTGATGTTTATGAATCTGTATCTAGTTCTGCAATATTTACACTTATGTTACATTTTCAGGGTGTTGAATAAACAATTTCATGAAATCAGGTAGCTAAAGGAAAAAAACACGTCTTCCACTGACCCAAACAGACAAGTCTCCAGCTTCTTAGAATTTATTTTTATTAATGAAAGGAGTAAATGAGAGCTGAAGTAAGATCAGTTATTACCTCAGGTGCAGACTAAGAACTTCTAGAAGACAGGTAACAAATCAAAATGACATTAAGCCATGCAGATAATAGTATGAAGCTTAGGAAAAGACAGTTCCTTAAATACTTGCTAGTGTTTTTAATAAGGTATTGACAATCAAGAAAGCCAACTTGACACCATTATATCACAATGCTGGCAGTACATGTAAAGAACCTGGGAAGTTATGGCATATATTGCTTTTTTCTACAGGAAGCAAATATTATTTTAGGATAAAATCAGTGCTATATGGCAGAAAAGCAGTGCAGAAGCACTACTAAGCCCTTACTGGAGAATGGTGAAGAAAAGCAGTCTGGGAAAAAATTAAGAAGGCTGGATAAAATCCCCATACCAGGGCTGATGCACAGTCATAGAATCATAGAATCACAAAATAATTTAGATTGGAAAAGACCTTTGAGATCATCAAGTCCAACTGTTAACCCAGGACTGCCAAGTCCATCACTAAAACATGCCCCTAAGCACCACATCTACACGTTTTTAAATACCTCCAGGGATGGTGATTCCACCACCTCCCTGGGCAGCCTGTTCCAATGCTTGACCACTCTTTCAGTGAAGAAATTTTTCCTAATATCCAATCTAAACCTCCCCTGATGCAACTTGAGGCCATGTCCTCTTGTCCTGTTACTTATCTGGGAAAAGAGACCAACCCCCACCTGCCTACAACCTCCTTTCAGGGAGCAGAGAAGACCAATAAGGTCTCTCCTGAGTCTCCTTTTCTCCAGGGTAAACACTCCCAGTTCCTTCAGGTGCTCCTCATAAGACTTGTGCTCCAGACCCTTCATCAGCTTTGTTGCTCTTCTCTGGAAATGTTCCAGCACCTCAACGTCCCTTTTGAAGTGAGTGGCCCAAAACTGAACACAGTATTGGAGGTGCAGCCACACCAGTGCCAAGTACAGGGGGATGATCGCTGCCCTTGTCCTGCTGGCCACAATATTTCTGACACAAGCCAGGATGTTATTGGCCGCCTTGGCCACCTGGGCACACTGCTGGTTCATGTTCAGCTGGTTGTCAGCCAGCACCCCCAGGTCCTTTTCCTCCAGGTCACTCTTCCCCAAACCTTTAGTGTTGCATGCGGCAGTTGTGACCAAGTGCAGGACCTGGCACTTCTCTTGGTTGAACCTCATACAACTGGCCTTGGCCCATCAGTCCAGCCTGTCCAGATCCCTCTGCAGAGCCTTCCTGCCCTTCAGCAGATCAACAGTCCCCCTCCCCTCCTCCCCTCCCAAATTGGTCTTGTCTGCAAACTCACTGAAGGTGCACTCAATGCCCTTGTCCACATCATCGATAAAGATACTAAACAGGACTGGGCCCAGTACTGAGCCGGGGGAACACCACTTGTGACTGGCCACCAGCTGGAGGTAACTCCATTTACTACCACTCTTTGGGCTTAGACACCCAGCCAGCTTTTAACCCAGTGTAGGGTACACTCATCCAAGCCATGAGCAGCCAGTTTCTCCAGGAGAATGTTTTTGGAGGTGGTGTCAAAGGCTTTACTAAGTCCAGGTAGACAACATCCACAGCCTTTCCCTCATCCACTAAGCAGGTCACCTTGTCATAGGAGGAGATCAGGTTAGTCAAGCAGGACCTGCCTTTCATAGACCCATGCTGGCTGGGCCTGATCCCCTGGCTGTCCTGCACGTGCCATGTGACGGCATTCAGGATGTTTCCTGGTCTTCTTCTGGATGGGTGTCACATTTGCTAACCTTCAGTCTTCTGGGATCTCTCCAGTTTGTCAGGACTGTTGATTAATGATGGAGAGTGGCTTGGCAAACTGTTCTGACGGCTCCCTCAGTACCCTCGGGTGGATCCCATCTGGCCCCATAGACCTGTGCATGTCTAAGTGGAGCAGTAGGTCACTGACTGTTTCCTCCTGGATTCTGGGGACTTCATGCTGCTCCTTGTCCCTGTCTTCCAGCTCAGGGGGCTGAGTAGCCAGAGGGAAGCTGGTATTACTATTAAAAGCTGAGGTAAAAAAACCATTAAGTACCTCAACCTTTTCCTCATCCTTTGTGGCAATGTTTGCCTTTCTGATCTTTGCCCTGCATAACCTCACGACTTCCTTATAGTCCCCTGGAGTTGCCTCCCCCTTCTTCCAAAGGTGATAAACTCTCCTTTTTTTCCCTGAGTTCCAGCCAAATCTCTCTGTTCAGCCAGGCTGGTGCTCCCCTCCACTGGCTCGTCTTTCAGCACGTGGGGCTGGCCTGCTTCTGCACCTTTAAGACTTCCTTCTTGAAGAGTGTCCATCCTTCCTGGACCCCTTGGTCCTTCAGTGCTGCCTCCCAAGGTGCTCTGTCAACCAGACTTTTAAACAGGCCAAAGTCGACCCTCTGGAAGTGCAAGGCAGCAGTTCTGCTGACCCCCCTCCATACTTCTCTGAAAATCGAAAACTGTCATCTCATGATCGCTATGCCCAAGATGTCCTCTGACCACCATGCCACTTGACAGTCCTTCCCTGTTTGTAAACAACAGTCATATTACTATTCATAGCAGAAGCATTGTAAATGACTGGGATCATCAAAGGAAATACAGGCTGAAAGTAGTCCCAAACAATACAACCTCCCCATCGTTGTGATTTGTCCAGCTCCTAGAATAAAATACTGTCATTGATGCAAATTTACACTAAAAGGGACAGAAAGGGAGAATTTCAGAGGCACAGGTGACAATTGCATAGCACGATGTCTGTTTAAATTCACATTCTGACTGACAGAGGAATTGATTACAAAACTAAAATGCAGAAAATTATCATCTTTCTTTTATAATTTATATGACAAAGGAATGATGTATTTACACACACGTATACCCATTGCTGTTTTAAAAGTCCAGTATCATAGACCTGAGATAATTAGGAGTCAAAACCCCTGCAGAAAAAAATTGGAAGGAAGAAATATGGATGGTGTTGAGAACAACTTAATAATGTTCTGCTAGAATTACAACCAAAAAAAAAAAAATTACACATGCAGAAACATTCAGCTCAGCTAGCAGTAAATGTGAAAGTAACTATAGTGAACACAATAAGAAAAAAAATAACAGATGAAGGAAAAAAGAATTTGGTAGCAAACTAGAAGCTAGGAATTGGTAAAATGAAGGAAGGAAACAAAAGACATAATAATCAATGGAATGCTGACTAAGAAAAAGTACTCTTTCACTTCTTATATCAAGAGTAAAAGAAATAATAACAAGTCCAACTTTTATGCAGCAACTATTAATGTAGCAATGATGGAGTTAACAATAGTATTGCATAAAAAACCAGTAGCATTCAACAGTGTAAGCTCCATGCAAGTATAAGTTTATCTTTTATACTGAGTAGTGCTCAGCATAGTTCTGCACTTGGAGAAAGATCAGGTATTGATGTCAGAACATGACTCTGATAAAATAGTTTCAATTTCAACAGTAACTCTGCCGGATATTAAACAGGAGACAGTAATGTCATATACTTTTAATCAGCAGCTCTTGATAACTTTTAACAAATAGTTCCCCCTAAAAATCTGAGTAGTCTTTTGGACTTTTAATACTGATTTGCAGTAAGCCCTGATATACTTGGAATATCAAAGTTGAGGAAAAGACTATTTCTATGCTTTTCTTTAAAAACAATGGGAGCATGAGGTATCAGAATATTATATATGTGATAATAAAAGACACTTCAGTGTAGAAGACATACATGTGAGAAAATCCAACAACAAGATTAGCTATCTGTACTTTTATCAGAATGTGTGACTGGCCATTTTAACAATTTAGCTGCTGTGGTGATGGGGAAGGATCATGAGAAATCTGTAAATCAAAATCAAATGGGCTCTAAAAGATGTGTCTCGATTCAAACAAGAAATAACTCAGAATAAAAAATCAGAGGGCATGTGTGTCTGAGATCAGGCTAGATTAAAATCTCTTGAACTTTATTATCATTTTCTAGAAGCTCAATATTGTTATGTGTTTGTTTACATCAGGACAGCTGTGCTTCTGCAACCCCTCATCACAGATGTTCTATAGGGTAATGCTCTAAGACTTTCATCCAGTGGACCTTACCCCAGTGTGCATTACAACACAATGTACCTCGGTTATTTTGCTCATTAAATTAAATGATCCTTTTAATCATAGCTGGGCATGCTTTTCCACTGGTGTTTACAAATTTCACAGTGATGTAGATCAATCTAGGTTTTCCTGGTGTCATAATCTTGAGTGGTAGCTATCAGGTCCCATCCCACCATACAACCCAGAACGTCTGGTAAGCAATGTGGATACCAGGGTACAGTGTCTGAGAAAAACCGAAGCAGCTTCTTGAGAGGGTGTATCTGCTGTGGTGAGTCTAAGAAGCTCTAAGTCTTTGCAGAAAGCTGGGAAGGCTGTGCAATTTAAACAGACTCCCATAGCTAATTGCTGGGCAACCCCGAGATGAAGAAGATTAATAAAGATGGCTTAAAGCCAGCATTGAAAGCTACTCTGTATATATGCTGTCACAGTTATAAACAAAAGACTAAATTTACAGATGCAACATTATTATCTATTAGTTAAGCAGGGGTCCAAATCTACCATCCTAGTGGCCCAATACATAAGGCATCTCAGAGGAACTGTTTCATGATATAGCCCCTCCCCTCCATTCATCTGCTAAAAACTGAAATTCATGTCTGAAAAGTCCTCCAACATCAGTAAAACTTAAACTACTTATTGTTTTATGCCAGATGTTATGAGGTGTTTAAAGAGAAGGGAAGAAGTAGCAAGACAAAAAACTGAACAGCATTATGTTCCCAGGCAACACTGTTGCTAGATGACAGTAGTTAATGGAAGTGCCTGTAGACGTGGTCTTTCTCTAATCTTTTGTGCTGTGAAAGGTACAAGATAAGCCATTCAATACTTCATATACATCAAGGCCATGCAAGCCAGTCATGCTCCGAGTCTCACACCTCAGCAGATAAATAGGCAAGAATAAAAACAAATCTTTCATCCATTCTTGGAAAGATTACAAAATGGAAAAGGCAGCAGCTACTCACAGAAATGCTGTTTCACAGAGAGCAGAGCACTGAGCAGCATCATTTTGTCTAAATGTTTAAGGTTTAGAAATCCTAGATCATTGCTTTGTCTTGTGCATCTTAGTGCCAAGAAAAATACATTAGCCCTATAATATTTAAAAGTAGACCTGCTTTCTGACTAATTAAAGTCAGAAGGAGACAACTTTCAGTGGGCAAGGTATAGGAATGAGGTAAAAAAATACTCCTACAAGCCATTTCATACAGAGATATGAAACTGCCACGTATAGAATTTCTCCACTGGGTCCTTGACTAAGCCCTCTCAAGACAGGAGATGGTAGGCTACATTGATAAAGCCAAATGAAAGAGTTTGGATTTATAACTTTTAAGAGTTTTCTCTATTCATGTACAATTTGATTGGACAGGTAATTCTACAGAGCTGCAAAGGCATATTTCAGGGTTAATGTAGATAAGAAATGGCAGGAAACTGGAGTAAATGTGGACAAAAAGAAGGAAAGCTGAAAGGTTGGTAACCAGTATGAGGAGACAGTGTAGTGACATCTCCCTAAATAAACCTTTCTGATTCCCTTACGCTCTTCAGAATTAATCTGAATTATAACAATGCAAGATTTTGTCTAGACTTTTTGCTCTTCTGCATATGCTCTCAGAAGCATACATACAAAGAGGATTATATAGATTGGGTCACTAAACTAAACTACATAATTTTCATGTGCCAGTATGTTTTAATATTCAAGGTGAAGATGATTATAGGATAAATTGCAGTACTTTAGCTCATGTGGGCTATTTGTTCTAACACCTATCTGTGTTTCTGACATTAATTTTAAAACCATTCACCTAAACTAGCTTTCATTAAATATGAAAGATAGTTCAAAGAAAAAAAAATCATAAATATTAACTTGATAGCATATATCCTGTAAAATCTAAACATATGCTGGCAGGGTATCTGGAACCATATCTGTCATAATGATTAATAGTATCGAGGAACCGTTAAACAGTGAAATGAATGGCATGACTGGGATGAAACTGAATATACTAAATATTCAGAGAAGACCAAAAGGTCTAGTACAATTTGTGTACTGAAAATGTATTCTCTGTAAGAGTAGGATCAATTGACCACAAGATAAATGAGATCTTTGGGCCAAAGTATGGTTTGATGTGGTGAATTTTCTCTTTCTGAAGACTATACCTGATACACCTGAACAGAGCCACCCTGGCACGTTTCTTCTTTTGTTAACATTGCTCTCATTCCCACCTCCATGTTATGCCTGGAACTAATGACAACTGCAAGCGATTTGAAAACTAACACACACACACATATATCTGTTCAATATAACATTGGTATATATATGTTAAATATAACATTGTACATTAGTGAAGTGTACTATTCCTGTTTGAAAGGAAGAATTTATGTTTTGACTCTTGACTACTGAAGTTGTGTTTATGAGAGTAACGTTTTGTTTAAAGTCCACATTTTTGTAAAATAATATTAAACAAACACCGGCACACATTGTAATTTCTGAGTTATAACCCCAGTGCAATTTAGATGGGTGGCAACTGAAGCAAGACACTTCTGGTGTATTTATTCTTTCTATCAAGGAAATAATTTTTAGGGATGATCAAATGGGGTTGCCTTGAATGTTGACCAGTAGAAGTTTACAAGCTCGAGTGCTTACGGAATGCCAATGGCAGTCTTGTACATAACAATTCCCAGAATCAAATTCTACATGATATTAGAAGTCTTTGAAAATTCATTCAGTCAGGGAACAGATGTGACTTCTTTGTGATATATGTACCTAACCCAGAAAGATAAATGTATTTGGAATATTTGTGTTTAGTCTACCAAGTACAAAAACTTATTAATTAATTATCATTTAAATCAGAACTAGATTAAAATGTAATATTAATGGAGAAATAATTTATTTCTAAAATAAATTATTCATTGTCACTTCTTTTATTTTTCTAATAAAATGGCTGATGATATTTGTCTTCAAAATTTGCCCGTGAACAAAAAGTTCACTTTGCGTTTGTA
>JAVJGI010000001.1:60466942-60529308 GCA_035590275.1 Ibycter americanus
GTGGGATATAATTTATCTATGTTAATTTTGCTCTGCTGGCTAGCAGAAGGTATTTCTTATAATAGAGGGAAACAGAAGATTTCCCTGTGCAGATGTGAATAAAATATTTGCTTCATGTCTATTTAAGCAGTGGATCCAACCCATGCTACTTAATAAAACAATTGATATGAACCTCTACCAATTTGGAATTTGTCTTCAAAACGGGATTGAAAAATATGCTCTCAACTGGAGATCGTACATCTAAAGCAGGTACTCATTTCTCCTTTACTGGCATCTTTACACCTGGGGGTCAAGAAATCATTCAATACTTCTAAGTATTTAACTTTTATATATGATGGTTTTGCCAACTTTGTGGCTTTTTTTTAGTTAGCATGGGAATGCAGTTATTTAAAAAAACATTTTGCAAATATAAAACCAATGAAACATTGTCTTGGTAAGCTCTTTCTAGATTTCTATAGATTAAAATAATTGTGTCATTGATCTTGCTGCCTGTGGGTAAAGAGTTGTAGCAGACTGGGTCTGCAGACAGATAAGATACACAAAGAAGAGAAGGGAAGGCAAAAGGATGTGCCAAGCTTCTCTCTATCCCTCTTCCTTCTTCTTCCTTGTAAACAAGCACTCCCAACCCTGAAACCCCATAGAACACAGGGCCTTCCTCTTCCACAAGTGAAACCATTTAGTTCCAAATTAGAATTAAGGATATTTTTAAAAAATAATTTTGGAAATATCTTTTTCCAGAAACCTCAAATGATTTTAAATATATATTTTTTTCATTTGCGTTATTATGGAAAGAGGAGCTGGCTGCCCTGATACTCAAGGAAACTGGTTTCAAGAGTCCTCCAGTGAGTCCAAGAGTCCTTAAAGGAGGCCACTAAACACGGCTGTTGCTAGATAAAATTAGGGTTTCCATTCAGTCCCTTTCCTGGAATTCAAACTGCAAACTCCAGTAGTATCCATAAAGAATAGCCAGGGACTTTTATGATCATGGTGACAAAACACCTGGAAGCCATTTTTAAGATACTGCAACTATTCAGAGGATTCTTGATTAACTGCATTTGACATCACAGTGGGAATGTTATGAAAATAAAATTACTATTCACTCATTTCATTCTCATTACTTATACTACTTACAAGATTATAAATGCACCTTTTAACATATATATATGCAACTAAAAGTCTCTTTTTGATACACCTCCATATATTTGCAAGACACATACGAATCATTATCAGCATAGTTATTTTTCCTGAAGCTTGTTGCATTCCGATGTTTTTAACTAAATGCTTATATTTTCAGGATGAATATTTTTTTTTTATTGAATTGCAACAGTAAGTGTGCAGGCCTCATGAACCCTTAGTATTGTTCACTAATCATCAGCTATCCTTTATCAGGAAGCAAAATTCTCAGATGATCATATGAAGCTTTCTTTGATTTATGTGGGAACCTAACCTTTAAGGGCACAATTTATCTCTCTATTTTGTGACTTCACAGCACGAGTATTAAGTAGGACAAAGTTAACTAAATGTTTTATGGAATAGGTAATGGCCTAAACAACTAAATATTAACGTTATTTTTTTTCTCTCAATATCCAAATTTTCAAGTCATGAACAATAAACTTAAATAAAGAGGAAACTTTCTTGACTGAAAGCAGAACAGTAGAATGGCATTCAGTACAGCATTTCATGTTATGTCCATGCTCTGCCTGTCGCTGACTTTGGCATGTGTCAGCATACCCTTGATATAAATCCTGAAATTCTCATTAACCCAGAAATCACCTCACTGGGCTCAGGTCTGAGTTCTAATTGCCCTGTACACGTCACTGGTTTCAGTTCAGTGGGTCTGCATTGTCATAGCAACACTTGAAACAACTGAATATTTTAATGTTATTTGACATAGATGATAAATCAGAAAAACAGTTTCCCCACGTAAGGGAAATAAAGGATCTCCTCTGAGAATGTAAAAGATACAAGTTACTGAGGAGGAAAAGTAAGGAATACAATGTCATTGAAGAGTTTTTCAGCGATGTTATTAAAGGACTAGAAAAAGAGAAGGAGCATCAAGGAAAGGCGAGGAGTGCTGGACAAAGCAAATGTTTAAAGCAAGAGCTTGGCAAAATAAGCAGGTGATGTGAGGAAAGTTAAAGAGAACTTAATGCATGATTGTTTCTTAGAGTGGGTGAGGGCATAGCCAGAAGAGCTAAAGACAGGAAAACTATCAAAATCCAAAATAATATTAAGAACATAACAAACCAAAACCCTAACTAGAATCTCAGGTAGTAAAAAATCATGCCTTCTAGAATGAAAAGCCCACTAAAACTCATACCTTTGAAAACAAAAAAAATCAGTAAAAATGTAGGGTTTAGAAGCTGAGTGTTCATTTCTTAAAGAAATACCACAACACGCTTGGAAGTCTAAACTTTCAGACTGTTAGACAAAGATCTGCATATGACACAATTCAAAATAGTCCCTTAAAGAAAGGTATGGAAAAAAAAAATTCTTCATAGCCCTGAACTCTTAGAGCTACCCCTATTCCACCCAAAACATTCACCGTCCTATAACCTTCCTTACTTTTGTTCTGACCTGAAACCCCTTCTACACATGCCCTGCTACTCTACTGAACTCCTTACATGTAGTTCATTTTCTTCCCAGAAATAGCTCCATTACCTCAGTTGTCTTCCAGAATATATTTTCTTGAAATAGAAATCTATCTTGTCAGAACAGGATTGAAGCAACATGCCCACAGAGAACGCTCAAGTGGCTGTCGAGTAAGATCTGAACATAAAGTGCCTGAGGGAGGTTGAAGAGCAAAACTGGGCTCTTTGAACAACTGGAAACACATGAGAACTGGTTGACATAAAATCTGCTCACTTTAGAAAACCATTAGCTTCCTGATTAGGAAGTGACAGTCTGGACCACCTGTAATCTTCTAATGATATTTTCAATATTGTTTTCTTAAAGGGCCTCTAGATAATATAAAAAGATATATTTTACCTGAGAAAAACTGTGACATAGTTTTGATCCACATCTAGAGAAAACTGCAAGTCGTGGAAAATTATTCTGCTGAAATCCCTTTGACAGCTCTGCTTCAACTTCTACAGATTAAGCATAGCAGAGAGCTTAGAATAGACTCTCCAGTGGCTCATACTTGGATTGTATTTAAACAGCCTAAGAAGAAAACAGCCCATTAAAAAAAAAAATATCAGAAGAGGTTTGATCAGTTCCCTTCGAGTCACTTTTTTAGGGCAAGCACAATTTCAGAAAGAACTGGAGAGACATTTTTTACCTTCTGCAATACAAAACAGAGTGGTAGACTACGAAGAAGCCAAATAGCTGTTTTCTTTCTTCTCAGCTGTGAATTCTATCTTGAAATACAACCGAGAATAGAATGAAAATTGCAGGACAAGACATGTAAAATCATTCAATCTTCTCTATTGCTTAGGTTACATCTGCAGTTCTCTGTATAATTACAGATATAAGCAATAGGAGCTGTTTGGCAGATTGGAACTAGTAGTTTTACAAACTCATGTACTCTCTGTAACTATCCACTACACAACCTCCCATCCTCTGAACCTCCTTTTTCTCATACCCATCCTATATGAGCTTCAGACCCTTTCCTTGGCTCCAACATGGTTCTAGGATAAGAACCCAAACCACACCCTCTGCACCCACCACCACAATACTGCTAGAAACTCCAAGTCTTCCGCATATTATAACAGTGACCTGCCCATGAAGCAAGATACGTCAGAAGCTGACGGTAGTTTGAAATCATGTGTATACAAATGAGTAAATTGATATCAGTAAGTACTAATATTACTAGCTGATTTTCTGTTAGCGTATCTAGTTGGGCACTAGCTAGCAGAAAACACACAGAAACTTAAGGATCTTTTGCCTTCTGTTGAATATGGATGAAAATGCCTAGCTGCATCACAAATTATCAGGGATATTAGGGGAGAGAACAGATAGACAAACAGCAAAATTAGAAGCCTTGTTTTCTCAGGAAAGTGGCTGAAGGGTGGCATAGAAAATGGATACTCCTGGAAAGGGGAAAAAGAACAACTAGAGTGAAAAAATCTCTGGGGAGACATGTAGTATAAAGAAATTAAATGTTGCTCAAACCAAAATAACACAAAACACTTTTTAGTAGTACTTTGCTACTTTTGCAGTAGTAAGGCTATTCACTTAAAATCATAAGAAAGAAAGGAAACAAAAATATTATGGATGTTACAGCAGGATAACTTGGCCTTAATGGTGTATAGTACAAGTTTTATGGACTATAGGTAGTATATCAAATTACATTGAATCAGAAAAACTACAGCAAAAAGGAGTATGCAGGTGTGGTAGAACAAGACTTTATTTGGTTTAGAGTCCAAAGCACTTCAGAAATGACTTCTGGTGTCACTAACAGCAGCCCCCAGGCACCGAGGACTGTTGTTCAATTTCCATTTAGAAAAACAGTCAAATGCTTCTACTTGGAATATCTGTGAAAATGAAATACTTGAACAAAGCATGTACTTTCATATCTAGTCCTAGGCTGGACCTACCTGGAACTAGAATTTTTTGAATATGCAGCAGCAGCTTGGGTCTGGAAGCAGTGTAGCAGCCCTGAGGCAACAAGACGTGTTGGAGCTGAGAGCAGGCAGCAGGGCACTGCTGAAACCCTGAGGGTCTCCACCTGGGACTCGAACACCTCAGCTGGTCACAGCTGCTATTAGACCTGAGCGGGCTTCATGTAAAGAATGATCCTCAGCTGCCTTCACACTAACCTGCAAAGTTGCCTGGTCCTTCATTAACTCAGCTCTGTGCAAATGCTTGCTATTGCTCCAAGCTTTTTACAGGTTTTGAGATAGGATTCATAGGGTATTATATTTACACTCGTAACCCTGTTAGCCTGAGACAGCTATGCTTGGAGCCCATCTGTGTGTGCCTGAAACCATGGCATGGCATAATTATAAAGCAAACATAATCCAGTCACTGATAATAAAGAATTTTAGTTGTCACTGTTCTTCCTTTTGAAAGGCTATGCCAGAACCTCTTGCATCTGAGAGGCAGAATGCTAATTTATATTTAATATGTCATCCAATATTCACCATCATACTATTGACTTTCATAATATTCTTATTTTAGTGCTCAAAATCTTCTGATTGCCAGTGCTTCCAAACCTGTACACTTCCTTCTAGCACAGAGTTATTAAAACTGGAGATAATATTAGTCCTGAAGAAACTCTCCTTTCAATCTCCCTCCAGGCTAAAGGAGGGATTTAAACACATATGTTTATTATATACCACTTAATATTTCTTTAAATACAATCTTCTCTGTCTTGCCTTTTTCATTTCTCATTAGGTATAGCACTATATCAAATACTTAAACACCAACGAGAGATCTACCTATTTACTCTTTTCCAGAAGATCTGGTATCTTATCAAGGGAAAAATATTTCTTTGGATCGGCATAATCTACTCACCTTCTATTACATCCTCATTTTTACCTATCTTCAAGCCATTAATAATTCTGTTCTTTAATGAATCTTTCAAAATAATATTATAAAGCATTGCATACTGCTGAGTTCAGGGTCTAACATACTAGATGACTCTTTTAACCCATTTTTTCCATCCATTTCACTAGAAGTGCTACCTTTACCAAACCATCAGTCCCACAGAGTCTGTCTTCCAGTGTGAACACTTCATTATAAATTTTGGTTATTTGGCCTTATTTTCACATGTAATTCAGTCATAGATCAGGGATAGAGATTATCCAGCACCCTAAATTAACCACAAGAAACTCAAGGAATTTTGCTATTTTGATAGCAATACTTTCTTCCTTCGTATCTGAGTTTGTACTAGAGCCTTTTCCCTTCTCCGATGTCAAACACAATCATTGTCACTGAACCCTAAAGCAAATTATTCTTTCAGTTTAAGAGCCATACCTAGTTACCTTTTGTTCCTGCTGTGTCCTATCTGCATACTAATTTGATCTTGCAGTTATCCCCAGAGAACAACAACAAATTAATTTACCCCCTTATTAAGGAGGTTATTGAGGGCAAAGCTATCTGCATTTAACTACTGTCTGCCTCTTTTGTGCATGGATGTTACTTATTAGTGCACCATGTTTTAATGCACTATTAGCCTAAAACCAATATTTGAGGACCTATTATATTGCCAGTTTAGTTTTCCTAACTGTATTCCTGTGAGAAAAAGTAGCGAGAGAAATATGAAGATTAAATTATTAAGATATAATTCATTTCCCTGATTCTAAGGCATGATTCTTTTATGCTACTTATCCCAGCTAATGAAAGTCAGATTTAATTAGTTTTTGGGATTTGACACAAAAGGGCTTACCAGCTTTCACAAAGGATCATAGAAAAACATCTTCTGAAAGCAAAACCTCACTAGCTATTATTTGAAAATGTAAGACAGGAGAAAGATGTGACTGAAGTGGCTGGGCACATAGGAATGAATTATTTTAAATCTCAACTGATTTCTATTTTTACACAGCACATTTTTAATAGCAAATATTACAGATATTTCTCTGTCTGAAGACCTCAAAATCTGACTATAGAACAAAGTGGCTGAGGAAAAGTTTAAATGTATGAAGTTAATATGAATCTTTTTCTTTTGGGCTCCCTGTCCAAAAGAGATGGAACTAAAATCTCAGGACTTTTGGGGCAAACACTACTAGGCTTGTGGGTATCAAAATCTTCATCCAAATTTTATAGTTCAGATACATTCCCAGTAATCAAGGTGGTCAGAATCCAATTTTTAAAATTAAGTAGTGAATTGTTTTATATATCCAAGTTTATGAATAGTTTTCCAGCATCTTTTTTGGGGAAAAAACCCCCAACCCAAAAACAAACCAAAAAACCAAAGGTGTTATTTAAATATACTCATACCTTGATGTCTGAGGTTTATTATGTCACCAAAAATACATATTCCAAACTGAAAAATATGGGATCATTTATATTTTAATTAACAATCCAATGAAAATTCTTTTGTCTGTCAGCCCTGTATACAAGTATTCTCATGGTCTAATGTATTTGCATTTATGCACTGCAACTTGCTGTCAAACTGCAATCACCTGTGTCCGCTGAAAAAAATGAATTTTAATGTCAACTCAGCAAACTCTCTACTGTTATGGTTAATCTCAGAAGTCCCAAGGCATAAAGATACAACATTTGGAAAAATACATTCTTTTAGGATTGCCTAGATTAGTATGGTCTACTGGACACATTGGCTAGGTTTCTACCGAAACATTAAGAAGTGCTAGGACCCCGACCAGACTGCTGGAACTCAATCATCTAAGCAGCTAAATAGTTGCTGACATATTTAACAGTCAATTGAGAGTCAGTTATTTCTCTCCCAAACAATTTTCAGGCAATATTTGGAGGGTAGCATACACCAAAGACCATTCCCACTCGGCATTTAGGATGCAACTATTCTGTTTTAGAGGATAAAATAATTTTACAATATCAGTGTAGTTGTATCAGTTGGACCTGAGGCCAGAAAATGTGTTCTAGTATTGTTTTGTTTCTGTGACAGGCGTAGCTTCTGAGGCCATGGGGAAATACTATGTTAGGGTTGGTGACCTTTTTGTTTAGGCATATTTGGCAAACAATTATATAAATGCTACATCACTGCTTTATGACAACATTCTTCAAATTAGCAAAAAAAAAAAAAAAAAGCAGCCAATTTATCTTTTTGGAAAATGAATGCAGGGCTTAAACTTTTTTAAAAAAACAACAACAGTTCTGGTTTTTTTTAAATCATTTGAAATAAGATTGAAAAGCATATGGTAACTGGAATTTTCAAAGGATAGACATGATCTGAGGTTCTAACTGTATTTTGCTGTCAGAAAATATCACACAAACCCATGATTATTTATGGTTCTTTCAAGCTACAAGGTTAAAAGGGCCTGCAGGTTCTCTTCTAGAAAGATTCATGCCAAAAGCCAAGAAATCTCTGTCCTAATAGTAATTGTCACCATTTTAAGAAGATTAAAATGACCTGAGAATTTGAAAGAAAGAATATCACTGAATCCTAACTAATATATAGGAGCACACGTGTACAAAAACTTGCAGAACACAATATAGACTGAATATATTAAGAATAAAATCACTTACACATAAGCTAATGCTGCTTGACCAAACAGCAAGGGTTTCCATTTCATCAATTTTTTTAATAAAAAGTTTGGATTAAGTTCATTATTAATGAGTGGGCAGAAAGTTGAATGGAAAATTCTCACTAATTTATGTTCAGCTTGGAAAAATGAGCTGAAGGAATGGTAGAGTTGGAAAACATTAAGCAACAAGGGGCATCATGGCAATTAATAAAGCCAAAAGACAAAGTGGTGAATGCTCAATATGTAAATTTCACAAGCAATATGAGGTGTTTTTAACCCTGGTGAAATTAATCCTGAAGATACAGGGTTATCGGTTTTACCATACATTTGCACTCTTATTATTATTTAATTATTAGAAAGAAGTTGACAAAACAGCGTCTCCACATTCTTTGAGTGAGACAAGTTCCACCTTCTCACTCAAATTTTTGGGTCCCTGAAAAAGAAAAGCTTGTTACGTCTCCGCTTTGATTTCTGCTGAACTCCCTTTGATTAGAGACCATCTCGCCTTGGTGGTCACCATTAATAAACGCTTTTACAACTACTCTCAAAAAAGGACTGACAGGAGTCTTGGCAGGTGATAGAAATTTTTAAGATAAAAATTTGATTAATAGAATCCTCTGGAAGACCCCAAGCCATTACATTGCCTTGAGAAGTTTAGTATAAATAATCGGATACAATCATTTACTTCTTACACTCCACATATAATGCCCAAACTTGTCCACATTGGCAGCTTCCTGCTCGTGATTTCTGCAGCATCATTAGTGGTCAATGACTCTAAATGACTTTACAAATATAGGGAAGGACATTTAACAATGCTTTTCTGTAGCAATTCATTGTAAACACTGCTGGGCAGGTAAAGGGAGATATATATAATGTTTAGGAATCAGATCAAAGTCTACACTTTCTCACCAGTTCTGTTGAGAGACACACAAAGAGGGACCTTTGATTTTCTGCAATTGTCATGTATTCTTATTAGTAATCCATAAAAATTACAGATTAGTATTTAGCACTGCACATACATGTACTTCAAGAAAAAGCTTTCCCTATAAATCTTTCTAAATTTTCTCTTTCTCAGTCTAGAGATGCTTTAGTAAGTTTTAGATTTGATCTTTTATTATTATTTCTCAACTTTTTGACTACGTACACAAAACTTTGGATTTTTGGATATTTTACATTTGCAAAGGTAGCCTCACTTGGTAATGAATTTTTGAAGTGTGTGTGTGCAGTATTCAAAAGACCCAACAACCCAGAAACATCACTTAAAGAAAAAATCTGGGACTCTTTAACTTGATTTATATATTCTGTAACAGCTCATAGAAAAATCTAAATCTGGGTCTGATGCTATTGAGCAGTACTGCACTCATTTGACCTTAAAAATGCCTGATTATTTCAATCTCTGAGGAGCATATACTTCTCAAGAATTCCGCTACAGGAGACAAGTAATTTCTAAAAAGTAATGTATTTTACATTTTGTGTGATAGATGTTTGTGGGGGGTTTTTTGAGTACTTAGAACAAACTGGAGTCTACCAGTGTTTTGGGTATGTATGAGTCATTAAGTAGGCAGTATATATTACTATGCAATTATTTTCTTTTAATCAAGACTTAATTATTCTTTAGAATACTTGATTTTAAAACAACTTTTTGAACAACACCTACTTGAGGTCTTGGGAAGGTTCTGCTCTGATATGGGGTGTCTCCACAGAGCGCCCAAACACTGCCCCTTCCGTGCCTAAAATACATAAATAAAATACAGTACAATTACTTTGGAAAATAAAAACACATTAAAATGTATGACCACAAACTGACATTTTGAGGACAAAATATCTGATTTAATCCTGTATTAATTATTATCAGTATTGCTTCATATTTAGGTTTGCATTTCTATATCAAAATCTGGACCAACATCATGTGAAATTTTAGACTTCTGCTTATCAGTAGATGAATTTCTTAAACAAATCTGAAAACGTTTATAGATCTAAACTTTTTAGGACTGACTCGTCTGAATGGTCATCTCAGCACTTTGGAGATGGATTATTTCACAGATGAGGAAAACAATATCATAGGTAGGTTTGTTTGACAAAACCACATTTTAGAAGTGTTTAATATTTTTTGCGTGATGTTCATTTTGATTACTTAAATTGAGATGCCAAGCTTTCAAAAGTTTTGAAATAACAGTCTACCACCTGAAGTTCCTATCCTGAATCTTAATATCTGGCAGTTTCAGAATTTCCTTTCATCAGACCTTTCTCATTTAAAACTTTTGTTCTAAAAAAATGAAACAGACTTATTTGGAATGACCTTTGGTTTTAGTGTTGGTAGTGGATGCTCATGTATCTCCTACAAAATCAAAACAAAGAAAATGGGTAACTGTTCCCTAAAACTGAATTGATTCTCTATTGAATTGTAGTCTTTATAACTAGGTCCAAGTTGCATACGATAATTCCATATGTTGAATTACGTGACCAAGATATTTCATTGAAAAACTCCTTTTCAATGAAAAAAAATAAGGTTCTGATAAATGTTCATGAATGTGTTTGAAAAATCGACAAATAGTTACACAATACATTTTTAAAAAGCAATTCTTTTTTAAAGCGAATTAAAAATGGCAAAAAAAAAGGTAAATATTTGATCACAGCAAACTCAAGAAACTGACAGGTGATGAACAGCACTATAAAATCAGTATTTCTCTTAACTCTCAGATAGAAGGACTGAATGCATAACAGTAATTTATACCACTCAGTTTACATTTAATAGATAGCAATAGACTACCTATGTTCAAAAGTTAGTCTTTTTTTTTAATCCTGAATCCTATCATCATATCTATATCTGTTTACTGATTTGTTCAATGCCTTTATTATTTTTGTCTTCCACTTATATAAACTTTAGGTTTTGTTTGTTTGTTTAACAATAGCCATGTGCCTTTAAGCTTTCAATTTCCTTCTCTGGAGATGGTGTACTGGGCACTGTGTAATGAAAATAGCCTAGAACTATTGTGAGAAAGTCTTTCCAACAGAGGACCATCAGTAAAGGTGAAAGAACTAAATAAAAACACGTGTAAAACAGGTAATGCATTTACCTTCTATCACTAGAAATAAGATCAAGAAAACTGTCTGGGATAATTACAGTTGATTACTAAATATTCTGGGATTAATTGCCATATTTCAACAACAGAAGTTTTCTTGTGTCTGAGCCTTGATTTCTGAGTAAACTTAAAAGTATCCCAACAATACCTCAGAGGAGCTGTGTAAAGAAGTGCTCAGTAGAACAGAGGCACTACTCTGTTACATTTCAAATACAGTGAAGTATTTTCAATTATTTAAATATTTTATGTAAATATTTCACAAATATTTTCAGAAAATTTGGCTGTTAATGGAGAGAGATATTTAGACATTTTTGCAGTCAACCAATAATATTCATCAAACTGATCTTACCAGGATTTTAAAGCAGAAGGAGGTTATTTGGTGCTTAATTGATAGTACCATTTTACATTTTTAAAGAGAAAATGTCCTGAGCAAGAAGCCAAAAAAAATCTACCTAAATGTTAAACTAAATTACTGTCAGAAAATTGTCATTGTTAGTCATCTTCTTAACTCCACTTTCATTTAAAAAAAACCCAAACACCAATGCACCAGAAAAAAATCCCCTTGATTATAAAATACTGTACAGGTATGGAGTATCTAAGAGTGGCTTTCTGAAAGTAATGAAATGAAGTCCTAGGATTTTATCTCTTGAAATTTATAAGCTTTACAAATATCTTGGCAAAACATACTGAAAAAAATTTCATTACAACTGCTACGTTTAAGATCTCACTAGAAAACAACCAAATCCACTTTCTAAAACAAAACTTTGTTAAGTGTTATGGAGAACCACAGTAGGGAAAAAACATCATATCATTTTACCTAAAAGTATTCACAGAGGTGCTATGCAGAATCTGCTTTTTAAATGTGACATTGCCTTGCAATTCTGCTACCTTTAAGAGACAGGAATAGCAAGTCTGTATAGCCAGGCTTATTGTCATCTATGGGAACTGAATATCAGAAATCAAAGAGTGTCCTTCAAGATCCCTTTTACCTCTTTCATCAGCAAAATTAAATACTTTCAAGGCCAAGGGATTTTTGTATTTTTGAAGGCGGCAATGCACTACAAAGGTGTAAATAACTGAGCAGGATTCAGTATTGCCAGTCCTTACTTATGAGAAGATCGCAGCTGTAATGTTTGAAAAAGCAGAAAAAATTTATTTTTTTTATATATTTTTTTTATTTTATAATTACAAGATGTATAAAACAGCACGATAGTATGGGTAAGACACTAAATCAATCAGAAGTGCTAAAGATAGTATTAGGCAAAGACTGATGACAAAACATAAATGGCAGCTGGTTCTAAGCCAGAATTAGTATTTCTTCACTTTCAGCAGCTTTTATTTAAAAGATAAGAAGGCATTTCTCCCATAAAAAAAATAGAAATTTGGAAAGAAAGACCAAGTTTGTCCAAACAGACTGAAAATCCAGGCAGGTAGAATTAAGGATAAACTGATATAATTAAATAAAATAAAATTAAAACTCAAAACAAACCAAACGTTCCTTTTGCTATTTGAAGATATAATTTCACATACGTTTTTTTCTTCTCATACGGCCTCAAAAGTAGAAGTATAACAGTTCTTGTGATAAATGTTTTATCCTCAGAAAATATGCTATCAACAAGTTCAAGAATATTTCTAATTCCTTTTATTTTATACAGGAAAAAGGCAAGTACTTAAAATTACCTTTTTCTTTTAGTAAGAAAGGAGAAAAAGATCAGCCATACAGAATTTACTGATGTGTTTCCATGAGTTAAACTGCAGGATCAAGAAAAATGGAAAGGAATTGTACAGCAAATAAAAGACATGGATCAGCAGTACTTAAAAATGCAGAACAGAAGAAAAAATGTAGGAAGGTATTCTTTATCTTTTAGTTTACTATATGTAAATCTGTAGTGCTTTGATGGGAAGTTAGCTCATGTAGTTCAGTATTGCTTAGGAAATGGTGCTACAAACATACCTTTCTATGAATAATAAATGTATCAATATAAATCAGGATTCAAAGTGAATACCACGATTTGTTTTAATGAAAGAAATATACTTTAGGTATTTAATAATTTACAATGTTAAAACACTTTTTTTTTTACAGAAATAAGACAAAGACCTATTAATTGTATTCCCTGACTTACAGAATCATAACCAAAGCCTACTTTGAGATACGTAAAATTCTGGAGAGAGGTGAATGAATATGAAAAAAGAATAAAAAGAAAAGACTTGATCCTTCAAGTCCTTTCAAGTACAGTTCAAAAGGAAGTAGTTGGGGAACTGAATTCAGAGGAATATGAGTTCGAATGGATAGCTGTGAAAAGAGAACCTTTCACGGGAAATAAAATAGCAAGGGCATAGAGTATGTGCAAAGGATGTAAAATCAAAACTGTAAGTGTAACTGAATAAAATTACTCCCACCTCCAGCTTCCAGTAGAAGAGAATGAGTTAAGTAAAGACTTCACTAAGAAAGCAGCATCTGCGAAGGCAAACTACTGGTCAAAGAATGCCAGTCACTACAGAGGTTGCTGGAGAAAACTCACTAAATAGCACAAGTCAGGCAAAAAGGCCAAAAGTCCAATTCTGTATTTACAGAGAAACCTCCTTATGCATAGCAAATTTATAAACCATAATTTTTTGACACAGAGCAAATCAAAGTGAGCACTTTGTTACAAGCAAAACTAGTCACATGTTCCTCTGTAAGAGAATACTCAGAATTCAGAGAGACCAGTGTAAACTACTCCTTTCTGCTCAATTCACTGTTCCTTAAATTCAGCCTTTGGGAAATGACAGGTTTCATAAATACAATGGAAGTACAATGTTGGTATTTTGTGCTGCATTTGCTTATGTATGTGCATGCTGAGGAAATTTTGTAATTTATTTAACCAACAAATAATCCTGTCACAATTTATAAGTTAGCCCACACAACACCACTGGTACCTTCAGTGACTTAATAACTGACTAGCATGAAAAGACCAGCACCTGAGCATATTGATTAGTAGAGCTAATTTTTATTTTTTTTTGTGAAAAGAATGCCAGCTGAAGGGTTGATAAGCCAAGACTTAAAACCTAATAAATTATTTTGCTGTGAGAAATAAGCCATATATTAGCATTATCCCACTTCTTCACATCATTTTTTAAACAAATCACCTCAAATGTACTGCCAATGGAATTATGTAGCATTTTGATGTGTACAAACTATATGGCATTGCAGCATCCCAGACACAGCTGAATCTTACTGCCTTGATCTTTGTCTAGGTTTTTCAGAAACGTCAAGTAGCAATATGATGAAGTACTGAGATTATGTATGTATTAGACTGTAATGCCAATTTCTCCTCTGAGTTTGAGAGTTTCAAGAAGTTTGTAAAATGTTTATGATTTTTGAAGCTTGCAATTTTACTTGTTGCAAACTCATTATTTAAGTTAAAGCATCTACAGGTGTCACAGAGAAATATGAGTAATTAATCATGATTGCTTTATCATTGAAGAGACCTTGAAAACATAGACTTTATGTTCTAAAAGTTTAGTTGCAATAAAATAACTCAATTCTTAATTCCTTTACCATGTATACATAGCCAAAACTTAAAAGTGCCTTTGTAAGATTAGATAGCTGCTGTTCAGCACTAGGACCTTGGAAGAGCTGATCACTGCCAGACTGAAAAATACAGAAATAGTCAACTAGGCAGATCTATGATCATTAAAAAATCATGGAAAATACTTGTTGCTTCTTTTTTAAAAATCCACTTCTTATGATTTATCTTGGGCTGATTAGAAACCCAAAGGAGTCAGAATGCAGCTTCCAGACAACATGTTGATTGTGCAGCTCTTCAAGACTTGCAATTTTAATAAATGGCTTGAAATGTAATTTAGCTAGGTACTTATATTAAAAAAAAGCATGATGCAACTGGATTTTTGCTATGGAGGTGTACATAGCTAAAGTGAAAGTACGTATGTTATTTTATGAAAACATGATTGGCACGATTGCTGGGTTTTCAATCTTGTGGAGTCCCTCAGCAGCAAAACTGATGAGTATTAAGTAGTGAAGGTTTCAGGTGTGATGCTGATGTGGCCATATTGGAAGTATATTACAGGTAGGAAGCTGTTGTATGGCCTGACTTGATGCAGCTGTTCACTCATAAACTAAAGCATGAGCATCCAAGTCTTCAGATGTAAGCTGTTATTAAAATGTAAATTCTAAAATGAATGATTTAGATTCATTACTCAAGGCCCTTGAACATGACTAATGTTTGATGCATATTTTCCGTATGGCAACCTTACTAAAACAAGACTCCTACTGAGCCTTTCATTTAGATAAGAAGAATGAGTTTCCCAATAAATTAAAATTCAGCATCTTCAGTGCGATAAATTTTGATCAAAGCAAATCACAACTTGAGGAAATACTTGCAAAATTGCAACAGTCAGTATTTATCTTCTTAAATGTGATCTTATATTCTATTGAATACAAACATTTGAAACATTGCTTCCTAATGGTGGGCAGTTAAGACACCTCTTGTCTTGCAATGCAAATGAAACTGGATTACGCCTATTTGTTCAGTTGCTCACCCACATACTTGTTTGAAGGTTCACATCCAAAAATCTATGTTTGGCCACCACTTGGTTTCCTCTGCTGAAAAATGTAATCTATTTGCATAAAATCTGGATTGCACACAGTAGTAACGTAATTCAATTAGTAACGGAAATGCCTATTCTAAATGCTACTTCTGGGATGAAAAAAGTCCATATATTTAAATGAAACTGCTGAGAATTCACATTAAAATTGAATATTTCTTCAAAACATATAAGGGGTTTACAAAGAACGAGTTTTAAAAAAATAATAATTTTCATAATATATTTTACTTCTTTCCACTGTGATGTGTGACAGATGGAGATACACATAATAATAAAAATTATTAACTACAACTATTTTCTGCTTGAATTGATACAGTCTCCTTGAAAAGTTACAAAAGCTAGACATATCAATAGCTTTAAAGCTTACATTTAAATTTCACAGTAAATTACTAAAACCCAAAAATTGCTCTTTTTTTTCCTATATATAGATATATATGATAGCCTAGTTTACATTTTTCTTAAAATCATAGAGTCATAGAATATTTTGGGTTGGAAGGGACCTTAAAGATCACCTAGTTCCAACCCCCCTGCCAAGGGCAGGGACACCTTCCACTAGATCAGGTCGCTCAAAGCCCCATCCAACCTGGCCTTGAACACTTCCAGAGATGGGGCATCCACAACTTCTCTGAGCAACCTGTTCCAGTGTCTCACCACCCTCGCAGTAAAGAATTTCTTCTTAATATCTAATCTAAATCTAGCCCTCGGTACAGTTGGCTTTCTGGGCTACAAGCACACATTGTTGGGCCATGCTGAGCTTTTCACCCACCAGCACCTCCAAGTCCTTCTCCTCACGGCCGCTCCCATTCCATTCTCTGCCCTGCCTGTATTGATACTGGGGTCTGCCCCAGGCCAGCTGGAGGACCTTGCACTTGGCCTTTTTCAACTTCATGAGGTTCACTTGGGCCCACCTCTCAAGCTTGTGAAGGTTGCTCTGGATGGCATCATTTCCCTCCAGCATGTTGACCACACCACACAGCTTGGTGTCATCAGCAAACTTGCTGAGAGTGCACTCGATCCCACTGTCCATGTTGCTGACAAAGATGTTAACCAGCACTGGTCCCAGTAGGAACCCCTGAGGCATGTCATTCATCACCAATCTCAGTCACAGCACTACAAAACTAGCTGGCTGCAACAAGGCTTTCCAACACAAGGTTCCAAAAGTTCATCTACTGTCCGTGCTGTTTCTTCATCCTCTTCAGGCCAGTCTACCCTGCTTCTTGCCTCTGCTGCATCTGGGTTCCTGACTTCTCCTCCAGCCAGCCTCTCCTCATCCAGGCCCCCTTCTTCTCTCAGCTTCTCCTGGGGCCTCTCCTCATCTCTCCCACATCCAGGGCTCCTCTTCATCTGCTGCCTCCCCTCACCTAGTGCTCCTCAGTGCTATTTAGCTACTCAGCCCAAACAAGCCACAGCTGTATATTATCCGCATCAGCCAACCCACCACCCCAGAAGCAAGCCCACAACTGTATATTATCAATGTTAGTTAGCCCTCTACAGTTCCTCTACAAATCTCCACTTGGACATTGAGCCATTGACCACAACTCTTTGAGTGTGGCTGTCCAGCCAATTCCTTATCCACCAAGTGGTCTACCTGTCAAATTCATGTTTCTCCAGTTTAGAAATAAGGATGTTATGCAGGACAGTGTCAAATGCTTTGCACAAGTCCAGGTAGATGATGTCACTCACTCTTCCCTGATCTGTGAACACCATAACCCCGTTGTAGAAGGCCACTAAATTTGTCAGGCACAACTTGCCCTTAGTGAAGCCATGTGGCTGTCACCAATGGCCTCCTTATTTTCCATGTGCCTTAGCATAGTTTCCAGGAAGATCTGCTTCATGATCTTGCTGGGCACCAAGGCAAGACTGACCAGCCTGTAGTACCCTGGTATTCCTTTTTTCCCTTGTTTTTAAAAAGGGGGGTCGTCTCCCCTTTTCTGGTTGGTAGGAACTTCACTGAATTGCCATTATTTCTCAAATATGGTGGATAGTGGCTTAGCCACTTCATCCGCCAGTTCCCTCAAGTCCTGTGGAAGCATTTTATCAGGTCCCATGGACTTGTGCACCTTCAGGTTCCTCAGATGGTGTTCAACCTGATCTCTTACAGCAGGCAGTTCTTCATTCTCCCAGTCACTGCCTTTGCCTTCTGTGACTTGCGCAGTGTGGCTGGAGCAATTGCTGGTGAAGACCGAGGCAAAAAAGTCAGTGACTACCTCAGCCTCCTCCATGTCCTGGGCAACCAGGTCTCCCATTTCCTTCCAGAGAGGGCCCATGTTTTTCTTAGTCCTCCTTTTATCACTGATGTACCTGTAGAAGCTTTTCTTGTTGCCCTTGATGTCCCTGGACAGATTTAATTCTATTAGGGCTTTAACTTTCCTAACTTGGTCCCTGGCTGCTTGGACTGTTTTTCTGTATTCCTCCCAGGCTATCTGTCCTTGCTTCTACCCTCTGCAGGCTTCTTCTTTGTGTTTGAGTTTGTCTAGGAGTTCCTTGTTCATCCATGCAGGATTCCTGCCTTTTTGCCCAACTTCATCTTTGTTGGGAAGCGTTGCTGCTGAGCTTGGAGGTGATCCTTGAATATTAACCAGCTTTCCTGGGTCCCTCTTCCTTCCAGGGCTCTATCCCATGGTACTTTACCAAGCAGATCCCTGAAGAGGACAAAGTCTGCTCTCTTGAAGTCCAAGGTAGCAAGTTTGCTGTGTGCCCTCCTTAATTGTCTTAAGGATCTTGGACTCCACCATTTTGTGGTCACAGCAGCCAAGGCTGCCCTTAGGCTTCACATTGCCCACCAGCCCCTCCTTGCTGGTGAGAACAAAGTCCACATGGCACCTGTCCTTTTTGGAGAGGGGAGTTATCAACAATGCATTCCAAGAACCTTTCAGATTGCCTATGCCCAGCCGTGTTGTCCCTCCAACAGATACCAGGGTGGTTGAAGTCCCCCATGAGGACCAGGGCTTGCGAATGTGAAGCAGCTCGTATATATCTATAGAGGGCTTCATCCACGTGGCCTTCCTGGTTGGGTGACCTTTAGCAGACACCTACTATATTATTATTTGTCCCTGCCCTCCCTGGTGGGATGGTGTAAATGATTCAGGGTTCCCAACAGTGGAACACAGGGCAAAAGTTGTCTTTGTCTACATTACAAAAATTAAATTTTTATGGGAATATTTTTGTATTTAATAGATAAAAAATATTGTATTTCACTTTGTTGTAGAAGATAACCCTAGGATTTGGAACACCCAGGCTTATGCTCTAATGAATAGTTTATCAGTTACAAAACAGAATTGCTGTTTCCTTGATGAAAATTGAATGAATCAATGAATAAGAGGACTATCAAACAACAGTCAATAGTTTCATGGCCAGGGGACTCACCTGGGGTGTAAAAGAATGGGACATTAACTTGGATATCCTGACTACAAAATGAAGGGTTTAACTTCAAGGCTAATTAAATTATCTTATCATGTTATCTTGATTTTTAGTAAAAGCACTTGAAACTAGGTGAGAAACAATTTTCTCATTCTCACTTTACCCCCCCCTCCCCCCCTTATTCTAACATTTTTCTGTAGTATTCTGTACAAAAAGTGAGAATAAGAAAGTTGTTTCTCACCTAGTTTCAAGAACAACCAGCAATAATTTCCCATTTTGAAGTTTTCTGAAAAATTTATAATATACTGCTGCCTACCTACAAAACCTAGCCAGGAATGTCTATCCAATTTGCTTCAAAAAGCTCTAAAACAAAAGAATTAATGATTAGCTTTTGATAAAAGCAAAGCACATTTGCCCTTCAGTTAAGATATTCCATAAACCAATGGTTTGATTTTGAAAAGTCAAAAGCTCAGAGGAATTTATCAGAAGTTTCTCCATTAAGTCTAGACATCTCATTAGTTGCCTAAGTTAGAAGTACAGATTAATTATATTTAATTTACATCCAAAAAAGAGAAGATGGCATCTCTAGAGGTTAGTTAACTACTGATACTGGACTGAGACTAGAGCAACAACGCACACAACCTAAGCACCTTGAAGTTTTCACCTTCGACATCTGGTCAGCAGTTGACACATCTGAATTTTGTCTAAATTGGGAAAGGTTGTTAGGAAATCTCACTTTAATTATACCAGAAGTCCTCTAAGTTACCCTGAGCATTAAAACTGATACATAGGGTACTTTATATGGATTTCAGTGGCCAGTTCTATATGCCATATATAAATGTGCATTTATTTCTGTTCTCTACTTTGCCATTACCGCAGCACACTGAATTTTTTTTTACGATTATGTGGTAATTACTACTGCATTCTTACAATTTAGTGAATTGTTTTATTTATGCAAAAGGAAGCCACAAAACAGCAGGACTATTACCCAGATTTTGAAATAGCTCTACTGTAACATTTTTACTACACAGGAATTAGCATGACATTGATAAATTATAAACAAATATTTAGATAAGTGCATTTGTGCACCCTGCAGAGGGCACTAATACACATACAAAAAGTCCATCATATGCAAGTATATAGTATGTATTTTAAAAGCCACTGTAAAAATGCCTTCAAATACTTTTGAATTCATAAAAAAGTGAAAATGTGAGAATAATCCTCATATGCATTTTTACAATTCTGAAATGGAGATATGTTGATATAATGCATTTTGGTGCCTATTAGACCAAAATGAAACAAAAATGTTAGTATCTCCAATTATTGAAAGTCGTAATTTCTTTTTCCAGATATGAGAAATAAAATGAAGCTATAATATCAGTTCCTTACAAGATTGTTCAAAAGTTTCTGTTTGATATTACCACTAGTTATCTTGATTATCACCTATTATGACTGCCTTTTTATTCCTGCTCTTTATTAATGTTCTGGTTTTCTCTCTAGAAGTAAATTACACAGATGAGTACAGCACATTCAAATCTGGCATTACCGCAATGCAAAAGGGCAAATAACTTAGATAAGTCTTTACTGCAGTTTTAAATAGAAATTCTGCAGCTGTGAGAGGGAATGTGCAACTTAATATTCTCATCTTTAAGTCAGCACAGCAGTGAAGCAAGCCTTTTAATTTAGCAGCAAAATAGAAGCAGGTGTATTTCAAATCGCTTAACTGCAATGACTGTAAACCAGCAATGGTCATATTAGCAAATGTGTGCCTATGTATTACCTGTGTTAATCACAGGAAGGACAGCAGATATCTTCTGCAGGAAAGGACAAGATATTAAAACATACTGAAATGTGCTAAAGTTGGCTGAAATATGCATCTTTTGCCAAAGACTCGGATGCTTTTGCAGACAAGAACCACAAGAGAGTTTCCACATGCCTTGCAGAGGCTGTGGAAAGAGGGTTTATGGCAGTAATTTACTGCTGAATCTACCACTCCATTTTTAAGGTAGGACTGAGCTGGTCACAGAGTAATTTATCAGTGCTGGTTTCAGCACTCTCTTCTGTGTCACTGAGGAGCAGTATCAGGACTCAGATTCCAACCACAATTCAGATTACCTGGCAAGCCTTGTAACAGCCCAGCTCTGCTGCGAGTCTTGTGGCATAACCCTGCTCTAGTCTTTGCTCTTTTACTGTTTGTGAGTCAGGAGAGGCTCAAAAATCACACTGTTGTCACTGCTGCAATACACCTGTCATAAATTCACCATAACACTTTTAAGGTTTAAGCACTTTTCATTGCCTTGCTACATACCAAGGCATGTCTGGTTAAAATTAGCAAAGCAGGCTTTACTTCTTCATGAAAATTTGGTGTGGTCAGTTGCCAGAGAAACCTGTTGTTCATGTCCTCTTAAACCACACTATGTTCAGGCACTTTGAGAATGGAATAGTGAACACTGGGCACCAGGATTGTCATGTCTATGGAGCAGCACATCATATATTTTGACAGTCACTGTGAAATCAATTATTTTGCTTTTCCATTTTTAAGTTAAAATTACAGAAAGACTGTGTTTCCTATGTCCAGCTATCAACAAAAGACCTTACTAGGTTCAGAATTAGGTTGAGACAAAAAAAAGAAAACCTTTATTAATTTGCATTTTCTTCAGATCAACTCTAAGTGGTATTTCTTTATATTATCTGGTTAACAAACTGTCATGATGCTTACCAATCCAGCATTTCATCTTTCACTAGAAGAGAACCTGACTTGGAAAGACCTCTATTCTTACATTCTTAAACCTTCCAAAGGAATTTATTTCTTTTAGAATCAATCTTCCATGTCCTTTAGTCTCCCTCTGGCCTCCAGACATCTTACTACTGCAAGTAATACATTCTGGTTCCTTTCAGCAGGATATTCCCTCTGCTCCTTTCTTTGTTTTGTATTAAAAATTCCTTTTAATATCTATATTAATTTTTCAAATTAATGCTTTGCCAAAATTAAATTGTATTGAGTTACTATTAGTTTTGCTGTCAAGAAAAAAAAAAAGAGTAATTTCATTAAAATTTCAAATTCAGAAAATCTTATTGGTTTTTTGCTTTCATCCTAAATCTAAATATAAAACAGGCAGGCAAGGCCAAGAATGACAGTGAAAAGAAAAAACCCTGCAACTATAAAAAGCCTGAAAATAGTCCTGACAGCTAAAACATGAAACAAACTTGTTGATAAATACTTTTTCTGCACAATATGCTTTATCTATGCATTTTTTCTGCTCCATACTGAGGGTGTAAAAACAGATTAAACAAGTAGTCCATCATTTGGTAATGCTGTTAAGATAAAAATAGCAAAAATAATACAACTAATTTGCCTGATATGAAAATAAATATTTTGAAAAAAAATATTTCCCTTTGATGTTTCATTAGAAAAGATGTTCAGATGTAACTACCAATCCCACCTCATTCTTTCGACTGTAAATTGGAAAAGGAATTTTTCAAGTTAATCTAGTAGTCAGCCGCTGCCAGTATTTTGCTTTGTTAATCTTGGATACCTCTTGTGTCTTAGTGTGATATCCAAGTACTTTGAAAGCTTTATGTGCTGCTGTATCTAGACCTTTGACCACTATAACGTACTTGCTTTGCAGAAAGTGATTCAGAAGAAGGACATGAAAAAGCACTATTCCTAGTTACACTGCAAGTGGTGTAACCTATAGTACTTGCTGTCATTTCTATCACACTTTATGTATCAGATTGGTTTAGAATGATGGTGATGGTGCCTTAAGGGCAAAGTCTCCACTTGAGCTGAGTTACATTTCGGCATTTGTAAAGGAATATGGCTGACTGAAAGAACTGAAAGGCATTTGTATGCGCATGATTTTTGTATGTGTATCTGTCTGCTTACATCTATGCTCTAACAGTCTTTTTCTAGCATGCTCACAAAGTACATTTCAAATGTTTTACGAACCTGCTATCTAATAGCTTCAATGAAAACCAAGATATTTGCTAAAGAACAGTTACCATAAACCTGAATTCTAATGCTTTCTAAGCCAGAACAGCTAGATAATAAACATAACTCACCGTACCCATTACGATATTGGTGTTGACAGGATCAATAAAAGTGTTCTTAATATATCAAAACAGTAAAATTCATGGTATGCCTATTCAATTCAGTTTATCTATGAATGTAACACATACTATCAGGAAACACTGACATGTAGGTTTTAGTTTGGGCTACCAACTACAGTATGATGATTACTGAAAGGAGAAGTCTCTAGTTGCTTTACCTTGCTAAGCTCATTCATCCTATCCCTTCTTGCAGTGGTGTGTGCTTATTCATACAGCTTTCTCATCTTTCCCTCACTGTACAGAACCTTACTTAAAAGTGAAGTTGAAAATACATACCAAAAGAAACTAACTTCTAAAACAGAAGTATGGGAAATACACTATACAAAGAAGAACTGTACACAGGATATAAAGGACAAGACAATGGTCCCTTTTCATGGCCAAAACCAAATTATTTTCATTTTCTTTCGAGTAAGAAGAAAGGGTAGCTGTAGAGTGTTATTTTAGAATGTCAGCACGGTTAACCGTGGATGCTTTAGTTTGCCAAGATATGGTCCAAACCAGCCGCATTTGTTGTGTCTTCTTCCACTCATACAGTTCTAATGTCATTTTGTGAATTAATCCTGTGAAACGACAGTGTTTTATAGTGTTTCTCTTTGTTTCAAAACATTGCAGTTTGGCATTAACTGTGTTCAGTATCATACCTAGGAGTGCCCAGATCATCAAAGCATACTGTTTGGACCCATATACTTGATTTTGACAGCATTTATTTAAACAGGAACCAAAAAACCCAGCATTCCTAGAGTAGCACTGATCTCCTAGGTTCGGAATGGAATATCCCAAAATTCTGTACCTCAGTTCAAGTAAAACAAAAATAGCTAATAAGACCTGACAGGAGATCACTCAAAGAAAAAAATTATATTAATTGCACACTGTGTTATGTACAATTGTACAGTATGAATAATAATGTAAAATAAAGAATAAATATTTAATACTTTTGTAACAAATAATAAAAATTAGAAATTACAGTCAATGAAACTAATGAGAATTACTTTTAGAAATGTATCAAGCTGTCATGGTTTAACTCCAATAGTCTGCTGTTAGTCTCCACTACATCAGACTTTTGCACTGGCCATATGGAGCTATTAAAGGGTGAGGGGGTCCTGCTGATGACTCCTTGGGTCTCCAGTCGGTGACTCAGCTTATGGATGGGAATCTGGGAGTCTCAGCTGGTGCGATATTGCTGCCAGTGCACCATTGTGATAGTGATCAGCACCTGCTGTTCTTCAGCCTTCAGCAGCCCCACAACAGACGGGTCCTCTGAGAGACAGGGCAGGGTAGGCAGGCAGCTGTCTCCAAGGCAGCTGTACCAAAAGCCCACCGGTACCCTTTTGGGTCCTTGAAGTATCCTCTCCTGAGCTAGTGTGTGCCAAGAACACATGGAGCCTCTGGGCCAGTCACGGTGGGGTGCTTGCGCCACTCACTCCCCATCAGGCTTATTTCAGCCTCCAGTACAGTTAGCTGTTGGGCTCTGCCTGTGCTCCTGATATACGGATGGGTTCTGCCCCTGTATAGCTTGATGACATTAGGTGACACTGGGCACCAGTGTCTACCAGAGCCTTATACTCCTGTGGGTCTGACGTGCCCGGCCATCTGATCCACGCAGTCCAGTGAACCCGGTTTGTCCCTCTCCTCCACCTGGCTGGAGGCAGGGCCCCTCTAGTCCTGATCATAGGATTTGCCACTTACTACTTGTAATAATCATGACCAAATCACCATCACAGATTATTTACTGAAATTCAAACAATTAAATACAAGAGAAATGCAGTTTGTTCACAGGTGGTTCAAAACTGGGAAGTCACTGATTTCTGCAGCGGAACTGTTTAACATTTTTGAAAAATGTATAAATTCTGTTCTTAGATTCTTGTCTGAGCCTGGTGACATTCATACATTTAGAAAGGGTAGGCTGTAAGGGCCATTACATCACCCTATGACTATAAAATTACTGTCCCTGTTGTGTTCAATTTATCTGAACCTAAATGACCAGGTGACACCCAAATTTAGAAATTAAAGTTTAAGAAAGAGGTAAGAGGAAGAAATAAATTAATTCCTTAAAGAAAAAGACTAGATGAGATATGAAGAAATTGAGAGGAATTCGCCAAGAAAGGATGCTCGCTCTGATCTGGGAAGCCCATTTGAAAAGCTTCAGGGATTGTTTGCAACAGAGGACAAAGGAGAAAAGTCTGTGGAGAATGTGTTTCTAAGCCAGGAATATATGACCAGGCATAAACACAGTATCACATAGCTGCTGACAGTCAAAGCAAATCAGTTAGGCTAGGCTCTACACCAATGAGTTAGCAGTTTCAAGAATATTTATGCTAGATTGTATCTAGTTAGATTTCAAGTAAGGGGAAAACTTGTCTGAATCCACATACAATATACTATTTAGCCTTACCCTGAGATTCGTGACTGATGATCAGACCTCAGAAAAAGGAGGTTGCCCCCTGGAGAAGTCCCTGCTGGGAAAAACTGGTTTCGCTGGTAGATGGAAGAATTTTGGAGAGGAGTGGTAGGTAGTATATAATGAAGTTCTACTCTATCTGAAAGACTTCTGTCCGTCTTAACGACAGGTCCGCAAGAATCAAAAGTATTCATGAAGTAAAGAAATAAAGCTGTTGACCAGTCACTGGTTGACAGAAATGGTCAGCCTGTGACTGGTCAACAGCCATGTGGAAGGGATGAGAACTTTGAAGGACTTCGCTGGAACAAGCCAGAGCAAAGGTGTTAAGCATATGTGAAGAAGTGCAGACTAGGGCTGGCAAATGACTTGCCTGTCTCTGAAAGCACGTGCTGAAAGGCAGCAGAGAAAGCCAAGAAAGTAGGTGATGGTTCTATGGCTGTACAAACACTACCTGCTGGACCTTGGTTGGGAATGCATACCCTTCCTTCTGTAGTAGAGGTAGACTCCACCTCTCATAATGTCCCATTGTGCTAAGACTTGCTCAGGATTTACAGAGAGACTTCAGTGTTCCTCTGTTTAATTAAAAGGAAAATCTTAAGACAGGAATAAAACTATCTGCTATCGTTTTCTTTTACTTGTAAAAGAGAAAAAAGGAAGTTTACACAGCTTGAACAAAAACACTTTTATGTAAAAGTCAAAATGAGGGTTTTGTAATCGGTAGGTTTTATGAGTGGTTAGTTAGAGATACAAATGGAGAAATGGAGAGCTAGGTGCAAACACATATACTGATTTTTTTTTTTTTTTTTTTTTTTGTCATGCTACCTACTTGTTTTTTCATACTAAACACTGTATGATAGCTAAAAATCCCTTAAGGAATATAAATAAAACTACAATGAAAAGGGCTGTATCTACCACATGTTAGTAAGAATTATTCTAGTGTAAAATTCTGCCAGAATTCTGACTCTTCTATCAGTGTTGCACCTAGAACAACAGTATATTGCTATACTGGCACCTTCTAGACATTCCTAAAATCTGATTGACTTTGTTAAATTGTCTACAATCTCTATCTAGTCTTGCTAAGTGTTTTAATGTAAAGCCTCATACACTCTACTAATTTCACATTTTCCATAAATTCTTAGTAAATAATATGCAAATTTAATATGCACATTAAATTTATCAACTTTAAATGATTCTCTCAAAAATATATTCTTTTTTTTTTTTTTAACAGAAAGAAACTTTTTATTATTTCTTCTATAAATTCAAGTGTGAGGTAGGGTTTCTTCAGTGACTGATTCTTCTGATAAATAGAAGCTTAAAAAAGCCCAAAATGTTAGTTACTCATAAAGTATTAAAATGCAATAATAAATACTATGAAACATTTAAAATTATTTAAAATAATAAACAAATATATGTGAATAAGACAGCTATATGTGACATTTAAAATAAAATTAATACAGAGAAGACTTATTTTAAAGAAGAAGAAACTTATGAGTGTGCCTGTCTATCACAGTGGCAGCTGCAAAGAGTAGGACATTACTCTTAAGGTTAGAAAGAACAAATCTTACTGTATGTACATTAGTTGGCTTGAGACTAGAGATAAAAAGAAAATATCTGATCCCCTCTAAGGCTCATTCTTTGCTGTGATCATTAAGTTCAAAACCAAATCAGGATCAACCAGGTCATCTTCAAAAGACATTGATGTAATTTGTTCTGTAGATGAAAATGAAGGAAATTCTACATTCTCTACAGTCAAACTATTTCAGTGTTTCATTATTCTTTCCAGAAAAAGTATTGGTTTTCTTTTTTTTTTTCCTTTTTTTTTTTAAACTGATAGAAAGCATCAGGCTATTTTTCAAGGCCTCAAGACAGATACCATATTATTTTCGATACTTTTTTCTTCAAGCACCATCTTTTTACCTCTTCTCTCAGAGATCATGCTCCTGGACAGCTAATCAATCTCATGGCTCTGGATCCTATTCAGTCATTTACTGAACAATGGTACACCAAACTGGATTAAGCACTTTAGAGATGACCTTGCCAGTGTTGAATAGATCCAAAGACCTGCAGGCTCTACTGCTGTTTACACATTCTAGCTTCATATCTGACTTTCTTGCATCACATGATGCTCTTCAGCTTATGATCCATAGTCCTTCCTAACTCTTTTTCTGAGGAGTCCTGTGAATCTTCCTTGTGAATTCTCTGAGGTTTTTAAATTGACCTCTAGAAGTCAATTTGATTTTGTTTTGCTGTCGTGTTTCCCTGTGACTTTCAAACAGGGGGTATTCTCATTACATGGTGGTTGCCCTCTCAGATTTCCTTCCACCTTCACATTCTCAGTTCCTTCCCACTGATCAGCAACACTCCTTATGTTAGTTTTTCAGCACTGTGTCATGCTTATAATCTACAAATCTTCTGTACAGTCTGTGTCTTGATCTTTTGTTTTTTTCCTAACAGATGTCTGTCTCTGTAGTTATAAGACAGGCGCCCAAACATTCCGAAATGCTGTCATTGGGACCTGTGCATTAGATGATTCTTTTTGTTTACAAAAAGCTTCACCTGTATGATTTTTTGTTTTGTTTGGTAGTCAACATTACCACATGGGTTCTTTGCCCTTTCATCAGCGCTCATGAAGTATAAATCAATTTGCATTTTGAATCTTAGAGCAGTTATACATTCTTCAGATGCATCCACTTCTGCCTGGATATTGACCTTTTTTTGCTCCACTCTCTTTTTATGAGATGATTCTTACCCCATATAATTTCATTTCTTTATAGAATACATGTTGATTTTTGCCACTCTTCCTTCTGGAATTTACATTACCTGTTCCGAATTCTTATACATTTCTATCTATACTTTTTAATCTGCATGCACACATACACACTTGTTACCTTCTGAACCTTGAGCAAAGCCACATTTTTATATACTTTTAATTCAAATACAAAAGCTTATATACATTGATGATATATTTCTAGAGCAAAAATGATGACTTATTATGTTTGTGTCTTGGTGTGCTGAATTTAATGCTGTCAGACACTGTGAAATGTAAACTCATCATTAGCCACAATGAGGGTAGGAGTTTAAATTCACAACGTAGGCTGAA
The DNA here is from genome assembly GCA_035590275.1 of Ibycter americanus. Lineage (NCBI taxonomy): Eukaryota > Metazoa > Chordata > Aves > Falconiformes > Falconidae > Ibycter > Ibycter americanus. The sequence goes on from JAVJGI010000001.1 coordinate 60,495,710, forward strand.
GGCTGTAGGCCATATTTTTGTGGGTGATATAATTTTTTTTTCTGGAGTTGTTTCCTGTGGGTGAAGTTATTTCTAGCTTATAGGAGTCTGCTGTGAATAAGCTTTGAAATGTATTGGAGACCGAAAATGATTTGAATCTATGTTTTCACAGCTTTGACTACATACCTACTTTATAAATAGATGTACGGATAACAGTGAAGTCCAAGATGTTACTGGTGGAAATCTGCCAGCTTTTCTTCTGAGTAAAGTTTTGTCTCAAACTGTTACTGCCACTGACTCAAAGAGTACCTCCTTGTGAGCATTTCTGTATTTATTCCTTCTGTTACTTTCTACCTAAATTTAGAGTCAAGATCTTGTTCAGTCACATAAATTTTGAAAGTATGATGTATATCATGACATATTCTTGTATATTGTCTCTGTGCAATTTACAGCTACTAAATACATTAGGTTGTATTGAAAGTTGGGTCAAAAATTTGGCTTATGATTAGATAAAAATTTAAAAAGCCACTTTGCAGTGGTTTCAGATAGGCTTCAGAGAAAACAAAGTACAGATCTGACATGTATTACAGGGCTGACAGTAAGAGGTACATCTGTACATTATTTGGGAAAAGTCAGATGCCTGTAATATTTCCTAAAAATGTAATAGTATTCCTCCTATCCTGAAGGCTTTACAAATTGAAATCTGTATGATCTCATCTTCTAGCATCTAATGAGAATACTGTTCCAGGATGAGCAAGATATTTTTGGCCTCTAGTATCATCATTATAGAAGAGTATTTGGAGCCAAATACTCTTTTCATTGAACTGAAATCCTACAGAGCAGCCTGACCCTTATCTCCAACAATAGAATTTTGTTTCCAGGCAGAAATAAATCACAAGGAAGTACTTTAAGGCAAAAACAGAAAATGAGAATGATGGACCTGCTTTATGATTCACCTTTGCCTCCTGTGAGTAGCTATACCGTAAAAATAGGGATGAGTCTGACTGCTGTAATTTGAATGTGCATTTTCAAAACTATCAAAGCCTGAGGGCATGCGTCAGGCTTAGCTCAGGTTTTAAGAGTTAGGATTTTACTACAAAATCTGAACCCAGTTTATATCCAGCTCCTGCATCAAAACCTTCTGAAATTTTAGTGTGAGTTTTCCAAACAAGCTGGTTTGGTTCAATTTAAGACTTATCTCGGCTTACTAATAATAGGCCAAATATCCACTGGGCTTTGACTATTACATAGGCTGTGTGGATTTGCCTGGTACCATGCAATCCAGAGCCTTCAAAACCAGATCTACTTTAAATTGCAGCTCTGGACTCTGCACACCCCTTCAACAAGGAATGTGCAACATGATTGGGAATATGATGCAGACACTGGCAGTTTTTCCCAAAAATATTCATTCTTACATTGGTCACTGATACCTGATAACTTAATCTTGGTGTCAAAGCTTGAACCTGAAAACCAGATTCAATATGGAAGTTAGGATCAGTCTCTGGATCAATACCGCCTTGTATCAGAACAGAGCAAATAGACTCCTCATGAACTTTGGGAAGCTGCTGGCTGTGTTCTGCAAAGGAACAGCTCAGATAAGTATAAAATCAGCTCAAAAACATGTGCCTTATTTATAAGAATTAAATTAATTACAGCCCAGAAGGAGAGGGAAGGATTAAAATCTGTCATCTCTTATAACTGATGTCATCATGAAAACATGGAAAAAAAAGTTGAACATAGAAAGAGAGGCATTCAGAAAGCACAGATTATGGAAAGGTTGACTCTCTAGGTAGAGGATGATTTTTCCCTACCTAAACAGCAAAAGAGTCTCATTTTGCAGTTTTGTTTTTCTCTTTCTTCTTTCTCCTGCCTGACTATATGTTGGCTCCTTCTAGGTCTCTCTCTATAGAACAGCCTTGTAGAGGATTTGTCAGTGCAATGGCTGTAAGAAATTAGAACATGTTTTCCTGTGCTGGCAAAACTGCTTGCATGTTTGTCTCACTTTTGTCTGCTTTTGGGTCTATTCCCTTTTCAGAAAAAAAATTATTTTATCAAGGCTTCTTTCTCTTTACATGCATTCCTGAGACCAATCATTCTGCTCCTTGGCATGTTTTTGTTCAAGTGCCCAAAATCAAAATCTTTCTTTAGCATATAAACTGTTATTATGCTTAGGTCAACGTAATCCTCCCAATGATCTACATAGTCACCTGCAGGCTGATGTAAGTACATGCTGCGTGTAATCTGAACTGGCTGGATGCATTCTACCCTTAACTAGAAGATATCAATCTATTTGTACAACGTCCTGGACAAGAGATTTATTTATTTAGTCTCACAACTTTTACCCTGCCTATAAAACTTCCAGTTCAGAAGCAACTTGGAGCTCACATATATATGCTTGTAATCAGCTCTATAGTTGTACCTCCAGAGTAATGCTCTGACAGGGTGCTCTGTTGCCAAGTAGTTAGACTCCTGCAACAATATTATCTTTCAATCAGAGCTCTCATACAGACAAGCCTGGACATTAAGTGCTTTCCTGAGATCTAAATAAGCTTATCAGAAACCTTATTCATCTGGCACATTTTGAGGTACATATTAATGTAATCATTACTGAGGAAACACAGAAATTCTATATGTGTAATGCATTTTTGTTACTGACAGATGATGATAAAAAAAATATCTGGTTCATTCAGTGTTCAGGGTACTAAGATTCTGGCATATCTACTTAAAGGTTTAAGATTTTACTACAACATCAAATACAGTAGTTTTACTGTGGTCATTTAACTTGGTTGTGTAAGCCAGCTTAAATTGATTAAGAGCTTCCCTTCATCTTGTGCCACTTCAGCTTCCAATCTCCACCTGTCCTGAATGACAATCCACCAACTAAACATGGCAAATCCCAGATCTTTCCCGTTCTTACTGAAATTCCTGTTCAGTCTCTGAAGGTACTAGGTATACACCCACTGTAATAACAACATACCTCAAATAATAATTTCTTTTTTTACATTTCAGTACTTGTTATAAATATTTTATTTCTACTTTTCTAACCTAATTTGCAATTCATATATATTTCCTCACATATCTGTCATATTTCCTTTTTATAGCCATAAGCCATATATCTACTTTATAATTTCCTTTTAACTACTCTGGAAGACCTTGCTATATTTCAATTACCTGCAGATTCACAGTCTTACAGCAGATTCTTAAAATCAAAACTGACTTACTGATGCACTCCTTTTTGTTTCTCTTACTACTGCTAGCAACCATGTGCAAGCCTTATTACAACTGCAGTTCCCACTATGAGAACTATTATTATGTTTGAAATACAGAAACAAAGCAATCTTCAGCTAATTACATCAACTCACAGAATACAAACATGGAGCTCCATATATCTGAAAAGATATATGTGATTCAATAAATTATGAAAGCATTTGAACTTTATAGAACTATTACTAAAATCTTGGTAAAACTTTAACTGACAAGTTTTTAACTAGCTTCTTATGTATTTACGGTTAACATTAATTATCATTATAACAAAATTCAGTTTTGTTTGGAAAGCACTTCAGGTCCTTTGCTAAAATAGATTATACCACTCAGACGTACAGCAATAAGGGATGAAAGAAAATAAACCAGCAGCTAAGTAATAGGAAAAAAAATAAATTAGTTCCCCAGAAAAGTTATCTAGTCTATATTATTTAGAAGTGACACAACTTATTTGCTGCATCTAGAAAACATAATTGGATTTGACTGCAGAAAAGCAATGGCTTCTGATGTAACTCCTATGTGGTTTAATTTGCAAACCCATTTTTGCCTTGCCTTTTTTTAAACATGATTAATAAAAAGGCACATCTACAAGTACAACTGATTTAGAAGAAAGTACCTAAACTTGTAACAAATTAAGTTACACTACTGTTTTTATGGGTTTTGGAAGAAAGGTCAGAGATGAAATCATGATTAAATAAAGAACACTATAACCAAGTCTGAATGAAGCATATAGATCAGAAGAACACATAGGAGACAATAAAAAAAAATAAATTGCAGCCTTTTCTTCAAAAAACATAAAGAGATACTCTTTTCAAAAAAGCAAGATGTTTGTATAATTTGGATAAAATATTGTAAGTTTAATGGGAAAAAAAGTCTCTGATAATGTGCTTTTAGCCTTAACTGAGCAAACATCCTCAAAAGTCAAGGGAAAACCCCCTCAATTACATTGTCCAAAAAAGTAGGTGTTTTGCTTAGAATATCACTAGCTGATCTCTGCTTTGCTTAGTGCTTCTTATATAGTTGCTAACTACAAGTTTGGATTAAGAAAAAAAAGGAAAACAAACTAAACTAACAGAGACATATAGTGGAAGTTTTTATAGAAAGAACAACAACCTTCTTTTGTAGCAGTGTTTCAGAAAAGCATATATTGAGCTAGGCCTTCTTCATCCATTTTCTCAAAAGTACTGCAGCAGGATAAAGCTGAGCTGTGATATATGCTTGCACTCTCACCGATGAGTGTGACCAATACAGTGCTTTCAAGTTCTGCTACAAGCACATCTTAGAGAGATCATATTGCAATTAAAAGAAATATGAAATAAAAGCATAGGCCAGAAAACTTTGTATTAAGATTTAAACAGCAGAAGTAAAAGATAAACAGATACTCTTGCTCTGTAACTGCAGAGGGAGTGAAGACTCCATGATGCTATAGGTGCTGTTCATTCGTTGGGACAAGATGAATACAAGGGATGGACAAAGGTTTAACCAGATGCAGAAAGGAAACTGAGCCCACCAGAAACTGAGCTCCTTATTCCTGCTTGTTTCCCAGGTCTTTGGCAATGTGTTTACTTCATTGTGACTTTCTCTTCCCTCCATACAAAGCTCTACAATACACATTGAACTTGCTGGTAGGAGGCATCCCTGGGCAAATGCGCAATACTCAGCTGCAACCCTAACAGCTCTGCCTAACAAAGCAGAGGTTGAATCTTTTTTCTTCTTTCCTTGAATGATAAAGTAGAAAGCTAACACAGTTAAAAGAAAAAGCAAAAGTAAAGATGGAAGGAAGAATAAGAAGCCTGAATTAAATGAGCCAACTGCCTGATTTAAAATTGAGAGACTCTTAATAGGGAAATATGTACCTGTGATATCTCTAAACCAAAAAGTGTTACTTCTGACTCCATATTTTTTTTACCTGGGAAATATATTAATATCTGGATTACTAGCCTGTTTCTACTATACCTTTCTTCCTGGAATAGGCTGCCTATATAAAAATTCACAAATAAAAATGTTACAAAAATAATCAATGAGAAGCTGTAAACTTAATCTTTCAAGTTTTAATTAGTCAAGAATTTCTTATACTGCCTTATGATAGATTGCTTTTTAAAGCTCTGCATTACAAAAGCATTCTTCTGAATTGAGAAAAAGTCATATAAAATAAATCCCACATTGCCACAGAGTATAAATGCCCATGAAATGGCCATGCTTTAGAAAATGAATTACCAAAATGCATCATTTATTGGACCCATTCACAGTGAAGTGTTTCCAAAGCGACACTCTTCACAGCTAAGCAATAAAATAAGATCAGGTTTTCACTGTAGTACCTCACTTAACTACTTGTGAGAGTTTCATCTCCAAATAAGCACAGCTTACTTTTGCTTTTGGATACGAATTTTTCTTTTCTCTGTTCTTCCATAACCCCTTTCCTATATTTACCCCAAGGCACCGTGACTATCAAAATCCAGGCTTTAAAAAAATACACTAAAAATATTTCTGGTTAACGTTTGACATGATGTCTTGCCAGGTTTCATCAGTCATGTCATATAGAGTAATGCAGTCTGATTGATGTAACTTACAGGGACTCATCACCTTTCATGAGTCTGCTGAAGAATTTAAAGGTATCGTACAATCTTGGATAGAATTCAAAGAGCTACTTATTATATGCAAGAAAGATTTTGTTATTTTATTTTTCCATGAAGCTAGAAATCTTTTTTCACCCTTTGGGAGATTTTTCTTTTTTAAATATTTCTCTTGAGACTGTATGGACATACAACTTTTGGTCTCCATTGGGAAATCTATGTTAAATAATTTCAGCTTTAGACTGGAGTCAACAGTAAAGCATAGATGCCTCATTATAGATTTATTATTTGGCTGCAGATTAGTACTTATGCTGCAGAAAGCCTTTTAGGGATACAGAAATTAGGATATGAGGTTATTTGGCCTAAGCCTTTCAGAAATGCTCATTCATTTAGAAATCTAATACTCTTCCCTTCATTTTTCTCCTCTGAGAAGATGATGGAAGGGTTAACAAAGTGGGCCCTAGGGATTTAAAGCATAGAATTTTGAAACTAGCCTTTTATAGCCTCATTATAAGACAGTTTACTAATGCAATCTGATTTCAAGATGATTATCCAGAGATTAGAGAGAATGATCTCAACTTCATTAAATTACTTTTGAATAAACACAAAAAAAGGACAATTTTCAAGTTATTTTTAGAAGTTACTCTTTCAAATTAAAATTACAAAACACCTGAACAGGTTTTTCTAAAGAAACTGCCCGCAATGTTGGACATTAGGCTGTCTAATGGAACATAATTTGTATTTGACTTCATGACCTAAATGACAACACTCAGAACCTGATAAACCCTCCTATATGCACATATTCTTTGTGATATTTAAATGCTAAATCTTTCTTTTTATGTGTGTGTGTGCACCAATAATTAAAGTCAATGTTTTAATTGGTTTAACCCTAAAATAGTTTTCTAGTTCAATGAAATGTTTTCCTGAAAATTCAGTCCTAAGTCTTGTTTAGTTCTCATTTTAGCCACAGAAGGAAAATCAGTTACCTGTACAAACAACTCAAGTGGTGAGATTCTCTGGTAGGATTCAACAGTTATACAGTAATCCCTGAAACTCAGATGAATATATCAAAGCAGCATTAACTTAGGTTTTCCCTAGCCTTTACTATTCTTTTCTTTTCCTTTTTTTTCTTTTTTTCTCTTTTTTTAGTTAGGGCAAGGGAACTTAATATAAATATACATAAAGTCAGATGTATTTCTAGAATTAAGGAGAAAATCCTGTTGTTTTCACAAGAAACAATCTTATATCCCATGCTAAGCATCACTGAATAAATTTTCATTAGTTATTCTGCGTTCTATGCGACTGATCTCAACAGGTGCTGTGGGAACTCAAGCCACTTTGAAGTTAAAGACAGTTGAGCAGTGCTTTGCTTTTGAATTCCGATTAAAAAAAACTTATCATGACATCTACAACTTACGATTACATTTCATAATGGCAGGAAATCTAATCCTCAGTGTCACTTGTAAGATGTTATAATTTTTAGCTCGTAGTAGATGCTTTGAGGTCTCCTGTGTTAATTGTATTTTTAATATTAACTTTCTCAATATAATATTCTGATCAAGTTTGCAATTAAGCAGGATTCAGTATGATTCTCTTTTTCCTTCTTGTGTTAATCCAGTTATTATCTTAGGTTTTACTATGGTAAAATTCTTGTACAACGGCTATCAATGAAGAATTGCTGCTGACTCAACAAAACACTGACATCTCCCTCTTCTAACCTCAAATTTGGTAAATCAATACAATTTAATGTACTATATTGGATACTGCAGCATCACTAAACTGCCTGCTTATAAAAGCTTTTTCTTTCAGTTTAACAGTGTTAAAACAATTTGCTTGGTGAGAGAAGATAGGCAGAGGTCAGATAGGAATGCACAGGGAAGAAAAGTTATCCCACATGTACCGGCAAGCAACAATCTCGAAGGCTTATCAGGAAGGTCCAGTCATAGCTCGACTCTGGACATCCTGGATCTATTCTAATGTTATATCTGGCATTACACAGAAGCAGAACTACCTAATACTTATTTTAAAAAAAGGGCTTGAAGTTGCTAATAATACATTTCTTAGTTTAACAGACCAGAAAGAGATATCTTATAATCGTCATAAACCAGAACCCTCTTACACTTTCTACACAACTGAACTTTCAAATTAGTAGGTTGATTTTAAACTGTGTAAAGCAGGCATCCCCGGACAGAGACTGACCTAAAGCTAAACACCCTTGACTGGTGAAGCAATTGAAGTTTTATATCTTATTCGAGATTATTAATATATTAGGCTAGCTCAAGTCCAGCCTAAATTCAGATAAGATTTTATCAAGCAGTCAAAGTTAAAAGCATTTATCTAAAACACGCTCAGGTAACCAATTATTATTTTTTTTATAAGCTAACACATTTCTAATATCAAATGAGTTATTGATACATATAGATATATATGTAAAGATGATAGTAAAATGCCAAGGGGAATCTTTTTTCTTATTATTGAACAAATTATTGAACAAATGTTCCAAGTCCAGACAAGGTTCCTACTTACTACACTTCAGCTGAGCTTCCTAAAGCAAAGCAGAGTACATACCCCTAATTCACATGGAAGTTAGACTTGATACTTTGTGTACAGAAAAAACAAAGGTCATAGTATATAACAATAGTTTTTATCATTGTGAAGGGACATTACTTAAACAAATGGCCTAGGTACTGCAAAACAATGCTCAATGGTATCATATAAAAGCCAAATCACTGTGATTTGTACCATAGTTGCTCCCGCAGAGTTTAAGTTCAAATATGCCTTTACAGGAATTGATTTTTAGATTATGCCATATCTTTTGGTTGGTCAAGAAATCACTGATGATGAAAAGACTTTTTCCTCACCAATGGATGAAAATTTTGTTGAAGACTGATAGATTAATTATTACTAAGGGTATTTAAAAAAAAAAAAAAATCACACAAAGAAACAAACAAAAGAGTTTACTCCCATTTAGAAACCTTATTATTACCATACCTGTTACTTTCAGTCTGTCAGCTCCAATGACAATCTCATCTTCATCTGCAGAAAACAATACTTTTCCATCTTCACTTGCCCTCACTTCAAATCTTTTACACTGGGCCTCCACAGCATCAGCTCCTGAAATCAAGGAAGTGAATGTTTCATCTATGATATATTGTAAGAATAAAAGTAATCATCAGCATATACGGAATATCCAGAACATGTCAAATACATGACGCTTTTATAAAATACTTGGCTTTCTTTAAGCCTGGCAGGTAATTTGTATTATAAAATATTGTTAAATTAATTTACAGAGTAACTATTTCACTATTGCATATTGGGATAGAATTTAAAGTAACTATGGAAAACATCTATTTTAGTGTTCTGTGGAAGTCAACACAAGAATTTAGAATGTGCTTGAACTCAGAGATCTTGAAATGCCAGTTCTGACAGAGCTTTCTGGAGTTTGCTCAGCTTAAATTAAAGTTTCTCGCCAATGGAAAAAAAACCCAACATATGAGCTTATTCCATAAAGACCAACAAATCAACACAGCAGAAATGTATTTTTCATTCAGTTCTACTGCAAACTTGAACAATGGAATAACAAAACAAAAAAACTCAACAAAGCAAAGAAAAAAGATGAACTTAGATATCACATTTTATTTCATATTCTATGAAACAAAACTCCCAAATGTCTCAAAGCTCCAAAACCCTAAAAAATTTCTGAAATTAAACCAACCTATGGAATTGCATCTAACAGTAATATAAAAAAAGTTTGCAGATACCAAAACTCTGTCAAATTTACTATGCTTTTCAATTTACAAGTCTTATCCTACTCTTCAGTATTTTGTCTGCTAAATTGTTTCTGAAAAGTTTTATTTTATTTTATTTTATTAATAAGTGAAAGCAAAACATCAGTTTTGAAAATGGTCTTAGAAAACAATGAAGTGCATATAGCACAACCAGCTGTAAGGCAAATTACAATATTTCAGGGAATAATTGTCTGACAATTTTCTCATTGATCCCTAATGAGATTTCTAACTTACACCTGAATGACCCATCAATCTATATGGCTAAACGTTAAGGGGAAGGCATTGTGGACAAAGAAATCCATGTATGTCATTTCAGTTTATCAGTCTGTCTTAAAGGTTTCTAAAAAACATCTGCTTCCATAATGTGGAAGTTTTCAACTTAATATGCAAATGTACATTACCAAAATATATAATAAGAAATATAAAAGCTGTGATAGCTAGTTTTGGATGAGGAATTGCCATAGCAGCCCTTAATTTGCAGAATCAGCTATAACATCAAAACAACATTTTCTCTTACTTTCAAATGAACTTACATTTGTACTGTGAAAAATTTCTGGCTATTTTTAATTCAATGACTGTAAAAAGAAAACGAAAATGAATTATAAAAATACTTGTGATGTCTTGTTTTCTTCAAACTAGACTTGTTTATTCTGATGTAAAATTGTAAAATGGTATTTTGTCCCTCTCTCTACAATATTTAAAAATATTATTTTAAATGTGATAATCAGGTTGTTAGGTTTGTTTTGAAAAAATACTACATTTTCATAAAGACAGACCAGGATAGATTTCAGATAACCTAATGTTAGCCAGGTGATAAATGTTAGATCTCACAAACATTCCAGGATGCTCACTAATAAAAGGTATAACAAAGTCTAATTGTCCATCAGGATAAACGTAATCACAATATATATTCACACATAGCTGTCTTACTGAACTCATCCATTACTCCTAAATATTTTCCAAAGGTCATTGGTGGTGTCCCTGATAGTGTTGTCCCCAGGTACATCTGAATTATTTATTTAAAATGTTAGCATGTAGCTAGCAATCCATGCTAGCAATACAGTTGGGAAGGATATTCCATTCTGTTGCACTGTCACAGGTGGAGATATCTTCTTTAAAAGCTGTCTAAAATGTATTCATATTTATTTGTTATATGAATGCTTATTTTATGAAACCCAGTGAGATCTAGGCATTAACACGCCTCTGGTGAGTTCAACAGACTGTTGTGTGTCTGTCCAGTGGCAGAAACACAAGAGGAAATTAGAAAGTCAATTCATCACTTTTTTCAGTTTTAATTCTTAGTTTGCAGATATGTTAAGCTTATATGTTGTTTTGCAAAATAATTCCATTGCAAAATATATCATACTGTTGTTGGCTATATCCAGTTACTCTATGAAACTGTGACAACCACATAACTCAGATTATTGTAAGAACTGTAATAAAACATATGATATTACTATTTAATTCATTTGGAAGAGGGAGAAAATATAAAAAAATTATAGACTGTTTTAAAATACTTGCAGAAATTATAGGTGATCTTTTATAGATGACTTCTGAAGATTATATGATCCACAGGTAATTTTCAATCCACTGATAATTTACACACAGCTCCGATTCAATGCTCAAAAAGATATATGGCAGTCATGAGCAAACACTGTTCACAATAGTAAAGCCAAGGTGTAATTGTCTTTAGACAGCACTGCACAAAAATGTTTATTCTAGAATGCTTCTCATGGTTAAGAATAGGAAGACCTGTAGAGGCTAAAAAGATCAATGCTTTCTTGTTGAATATAAATGCTTCCAGAAACCTCGTGGTTTGAAGGAAGATATTCAAGATAACGTCAAAGTCATTGCTAAAACTATTGATGACAAAATGAGTGGTAGCTTCATCCTTTAAATAAGAATGCATGCTGCTACTTCACCATTTCATTATAGTTGGAGGAACAAATGTTCCCTCTCCATGTACCATTGATATTTTGCTACTGTGTTCTCTGGAGGGGGAAAAACCAGGCCTATTGCTAAGTTGTTTAGGTTGCCCTAATATAATTGTATACCGAAAGATTCAAAATCCAATAGCATTACTATGTTAAACAGAGAAACCATTTACATTTTACATAAGCCTTTTACAATGTCTAGCTTTTATTTATTGCCATATATTTTCTTACTACTTCTGTTGAATTTTTTCATAATTGAAAAAAATTCTGATGTCAAAACATTCCATATTGAAACAGTTTTGGAATAGTATTTACTTTTGGTTTGGAAAAGTTTGTTCTTAATTTTGAAATCTTTAAAAGGCATACAATCAAAAGGCATTAATTTAATGCAAAATTTATAAAAGCCATTTAAAAATTGACCTAAAATATATTCCTTTGAGGAAAAATTGGAAGCAATCATTTTTCCCGGTTTAGTCACAGGTTTGATTTCAAGATCTTAAATACCTTCTAGAATTGTGTATTTATTTTTCTGCACAATTCTAATTTTCAATAATTTTCTAAATTTCTAAATTACATTTATAAGAATGTAAATTTTGTAAATTTCTAAGACCTATCTTAGAATAGAACGTATTACACTTCACAAGGGCTACATTTTGAATCATTATTGAAAAGCGTAGGTAAGAATTCTGTTGCAGAAGTAGATTTCAGTTAACAAGAAATATGAATTTTATTTTAAACAATAAGTTCATGGCTCCAGGTTGTTTAACAACTACCATAATGTTCTATGTGAAACTCTTGCATTCCAGAACATATTATAAATATAGCCTTTGATAGATCAACACAATAATCAGGAAGATCACATGCATGTAATGTCTTTAAACACCACTATATACAAAGCACTGTATTATTTCCCCCGTTTTGCAGAAGGAAAAGACATTGCACAAGACATAAAGGTAACACTAGTCCCTAAAATGCAGGCATTTCCTACTGGTAAGTGCATTCACAGAGCTCAATATCTGGTTCCCCTGCACATGCTGGACTAGTGTGGCATCCCCTGGACTGGTGTCGTATCTCCTGGACTGGTGTGGCATCCCCTGGACTGGTGTGCCTGCCAGGCACCCTGCCTGAGTGCTTGCATTTCCTTTGGAGGGAAACTGCAAGGAGGAGGGAGAGCCTTTGAGTCTCACTTCAACAGTCAGAAAGCATACTTCAGTCAAATTTTGGGGAAACAATCTGAGACCAAAAAGCTTAATTTCCCTCCTACAACTTCTACATTAAAGTCAGTCTGGATATTTGTGCTATGACAGGTAATACACCCAGGTACACTGAGTACCTTTTGCTTTAAGTGAAGCATTGTCTGAAGAGCTGTTTGTAAAAATACTATGCTCATTTATGCAGACAGGTAATGAGAACACAACAAAGGGGACAAAGTTTTTATTACAGCCTGTTGTGATAGGAGAAAGGCTAATGGTTTTAAAGTAAAAGGGTATATTTAGAGTACATGTAAGGAAGAATGATGAAACACTGGAACAGGTTGCCCAGAGTGGTGGTAAATGCTCCATCCCTGGAAACATTCAAGATCAGGTTGGATGGGGCTCTGAGCAACCTTATCTAGTTGAAGATGTCCCTGCTCATGGCAGGGAGGGGTTGGACTAGGTGACTTTAAAGGTCCCTTCCAACCCAAGCTATTCTATGATTCTATGAAAAGCAAAACACTTCACTCAACTGACCAGAAAAAAAAAACAAAACCAATACAACTAATGTTTATTGTCATGGCCTAGGAGACTTCGTTTTTAACAGTGATGGGTTGAAAAGCAAGGAGTCCACTTCAGTGCACTGCCTGCCTGAAAACAGCAGCAGCATCCTGCAGGGACAGGAAAGCAAAGCTGAAAAAGCATGGAACATTGGATCTCTCCTTGTCCTGCAACCACAGTTACGCATTAGGAAACCAAAGGATAATCACAAATAACTGAATACTAACTACTTTAATCTTTATTTAAGAGCTGATGATTGCTTAGCTACCTAAAAGTAAGCGGCATTATAAATACTGTGATGCTGTTAATTTACACACATGAAAGTTTTTAGCTCTATAAAGAAAAGGGATTAACAGAAAACATGAGAGAAATCAAAGAGAAAAAAGTCTGCCACATTCTTACTCATACATCACTGCAAGTGACAGCCCATGTTTCAACAACTGTCTTTTAAAACTTGTGATGTATTTAGGTTAATATAGCTTTTCATGAAAAATGACTTACAGAACAATGATCTAGAGCTTCTACAAAGAAAAGCATATATTTTATTTAGATGCTCAGCATCTGTGCTTCTTCAGCATCACAGCGTATAAAAGTACACCTAGCATTCAGTTAGTCCAAAATATCATTATAGGATATAACTACTTTTTTATGCTAAAAGAAATGGGTTTTTTCTTTATGTTGCACTCAGGACTTAACAGTGCATCACTTAGCATTACTCACTTATCGCTGAAAGAGTGGTTAGTGCATTCAAGCCACTTGAGAGATTACTAACAAAACATAATACATGTTAAGTTTATCTCTTTGACGTAGAACCAGATGTGAATGTCATGAAAATGGCTTTGAATAGTTAAACTGCCTACTGAGTAATCAATGTTATCAAAATGGAATTCTGTTTCATTACGTTTTCATTTCCCAGTTGAAATAAGAGTAAGCAGTTGCATGTGCAATGTATTAGTGTATTATCTTCTTAGCTGTAATGGAAATTGCTGTGTTCCAGAAACATTCTACAAACACATATGTCTCATAAAATGTCTGAATCTGTATTAGTACTAACAATAATGATGGATCACCTCTTAGAATACTGTGTGTGAACAAAGAAAATACTTTGAAATTTTTGTCTCAAACACGTAGAGCAATCACACTATCCACTATGCTTATTTTCAGCAAATCATATCTGCTTGAATAATGCATATTTCAGTCCAGAGAAATATGCAAGAAAATCTATCTTTCAAATTCTGTTTGAAAAAGTAATTTCTACCAAACACATGACTCTGAGAAGCTTTCTAGCTGTGCTACTTTATACTGTACTACTAACCTACTTGATACTAGAGATTCAGTAAGCTTCATAATAGCTTTAACCAGGATCAAGGGATGTCCATGGCAAACTTGCTTGTAATCTTGTGTATAGGAAAATTGTTTACTTGTAAATTCAGTTGTATAATCGTGAATTAAGTTACTAAATGTCTGTGAAATTCCATTAATCTAAAGTATATACATGAAAAATGTACATTTCATATTCATCCATACAGCATATATAATGAAGGTTTATTGCACATGCTTGCTGAACAGCAGTTGCATAATCAAAACTATCATTAAGCCAGCTACATTAAAAATGGTACAAAGCATAAAATTATTCATTTTAGCTATAGTTAAGTTGTCTTAAACGAAAATGTTGAGCAATGCATACAATAGGGATACAGAAAATTATAGTGCTGTAATCCAGACTAACACTAATAGAGATTAAATTTCAAGACAAGAACAGTATCTATGTTGAATACGTACAGTATCTAGCTTGACTTATTAAATAATACCAGAATAACAACCATGAAGAAGGCAAGCTTTTAACATTCTGCTTTTTAAAGTCAATGATGTCTTGTTTTGCTTTATTATTATTTAGGAAAACAAATTATAACCACTGCTTGGAGTTATAATAAATGCTACCAAGAACTCACCAGCCTTCCAAGGTTCAGCTATGACTATGAAGATACAGTTTTAAAGATGGAAGGGTAAACAAACACTCCATTTACCAAATATGATTTAATGTTGATAAAGTAAAAATCTTGATTTGTATAATACTGTAATTACATGATATAAGTGTAAACCATTGGTAGGGTGTTTTTTTTAAGCAAGGAGATCAAATTTTCTGTATGTGATAAGTGTGCATAAGTAGTTTGGGTGGAGGTTTTTTTGGCAGAACTATGAAATTTATTGCTGTGATAACTGCTGCTCATCCTGGACAGCATATAGTGGGTTTTTTCACTGACTGGAGAACATTTACAGTCATTACAGCTTGCTGGCCAGTTCGCATTTCCCTTACTGACAGACTGAGCCTCATCTCAACTAATTCTGTGGTTATGCATATTTTCCTTTATAATGCATTATATCAGGTTTTTGCTGTGGGAAAGGATATTTAGGTTTGAGGTCCTTTTTTTTCCCTAAGTATCTTCCACAAAGTTAATCTCCCTTCCAGTTTTCCATAAAATGATGTAATAGAGGTAATAATGCTTGTATGAAACTTGTGAAAATAAGAAGTAACGTAGAAAGTCATTACTGTGGAGACAAGACAGACAAACTAAAAGTTGTAATTTCTCCAATTGCACCAGTTTCCACCCAAACATTACTTTAGTCTTAGTTTTTACTTTTTTAAGAATATAAAATACTGCTCATTATTCATTTAGCACACACACACAAAAAAAAAAATGTTTGGGACTTTAACCTAATATATAAGAAGATGGTATGTTCTTTCTCAGCAGTAAAGCGCTCCATTCCCACTCCCACCACCACCAATGAAAGTAGCACAAACATTAAAAACAGGCTGAAGCTAACATTTGCTTTGCTTTGTCTTCTGCTCTGTTTTCAGCCATCTACAATGCACTTCCATTCATTCTCAATTTACTGAAACATAAGTTTAAACTGAGATGCATGGGAAATAGTAACTATCAAGAATACTAAATACACAAGAAGTTACGTTTTTCTCTCTTCTCTTCATAAAGATATTTTGTGTGCTTATGTTGATTTAGATGAACACAACAGTTGTGCCTGGTTTCTAAACCACCTTCTGCGTCCATCTGGCCAACAACAAATTCAGACATAGAAATAGATAAGAAATAAATCACTTTAAATATAGGGCCTAGAATTCAAAGGGAATTATCAGAATTTATGATCTTTGTACATGCAAAACATAATGAAATTCAATGTATTGTCTTCTAATTCCTCAACAAAAAATGGGTTATTTAAACATTTATTAAATGCAGGGTATTTTTGGATGACAAAGTAACTTTTATGAGAATGTGTTGAAGCTTCTGAAATTGGAGATAAAAGAGATAAAGCATTTTTAATAAAGAATCAAGCTGGATCTGGGTCTAAAATCAATATTTGTGAAATATACACCTAGAAAAAATTGTGTTAATAATCACAGGAAAGTTAGACATTATATTATTTTGGCCACCAGAGGTCTCAGAAAATTTCCAGTGAGTGCAAATGCAATAATGCAAATGAAGGACTCATACCAGCTGAATAGAAGCATTGAGGAATTTGAATAAAGAGAGCTTTCAGCTGGGAGCAAGACATCTACACAGGCAAACATTCACGGCAATCAGAACATATTCTGTGTTCTATTTGCTGAGGAAGGGAAGGGACCATCTTCATTATATCAAAAAAGGGTGAAAGTAGCAGTTAAAAAATAACCTAGCTGGGTCTGTTAATAGTTCATGGCCATGCTATGGAGATGTCAGAGAGCTACTACTTTTAGGAGAGGTTGACCTTTGAGGTTTCCTAGTCTGAATGATGACCTATTCAGACAAGGGAAACTGGAGCAAGTGCTAGACCACAAGAAGCAGTGCATATATTTGTTATCTTTTTTAGCATCAGACTATAGTGAATAATACCAGGTGTTGACATAAATTAACATAGGGATGAGCTACACATTTATGTAGGAGAAACATACATGAACAAAGAATATTAAGTAGAATGATCTGAATCAGACTACAGGTATGGTGGTAACATGGTTCTGCCTTCTTTGTGATCTATAGACCCACAGGTACCCATAAAAGATTAGTGATATTACAGGTTTAAGACTTGGTCAAGTGGAAGGTCACAGAAAAATTCTACCCTCCTGGGCAGCTTTTACCGCTAGGAACTTCATGAAAAGACACAACTAAAATATTGCCTATCACCTTGGCAATGGACGGAATACATTCTTCTCTCTCTCTGCCTTCTTGGTGCTTCCTGATGGTGGAACCCCACGTATGAAAATATAGGTGAAAATTGTATTAAATTTGCAGCAGACAGCACCCTCCATGCTAATTCTATACAATGCCACAACTGCACAAGAGCAAATCTGTGCTTTTTGCTCCTGCTGTCCCTATCACATGGCATTTTCTATTGGAGACTTTCAGAAATTACATGGCTAATAACATACCTTTGCTCTGATCTGATACAGCTGTCCATAGGTTTCATCAGCTATGAGCAGTACACATGGATGAATGAGAGTGAAATGTGCTTCTTGAAGTTTGCTTGAGCTTTAAGTTAACACATTTATTTTGCTTCTGTAATGGCTAAAAGCATGTGCATTTTCTGCTCCTGTGGCTCAGCTGACAGGCTGTAACTTTAGCTGTAATATATTAATCACTTACATGGGTCCTTAGATAAGAAAGCTAAGCAAGCCAAAGGAAGATATGCCAGGCACCTAGTTGTGTGTGTAGGACTAAACACTATGTTTTGCTCTATTTATAATCTCATTAAGTTTAGTTTATTCAAAACATGAGATAGATGAATTCAGGCTTGTGGTGAGTATGAGTTTCCTATCTGACTAATTTTTCTCATAGTACTATAAATATATTATAAACATGTATAAATAATATTTAAGAACTATATTTAAAATAAGTAGCAATACATAGAAATGGCTAAATAAAAAATAAATTATTAAATGAATATATTTAAATATAAAGTAAATACTAAAGAAATTAAATTAGAAATAAATATATATTATTTTTATTACCAGCTTTATTGCATTATCTTTCCTATGGATGTTTTTCTCTGCTGTCCAGGAATCTTCATTTGTGATATCAGTAAATAGCCATACTATGTTAAAGTTCTCTTATAGCTGCTTTTATCAACTTAGCTTTCACTGACAAGTTCAAATGTCCATCTGGTGCAAATGAATGAATTATAACTCTAATGTATTTTGGAGTACTCCAAAATGTGAATGGGAATAAGTTTATCAATTTTTCTTCCTCATGATGAATGCAATCTGAACAGCACTAAATCCTAAGAGAATTTTCCAAGTTTTCATCATTATTCTCAAACTTAGAATTCTTACCTTTCTGTGACACAATTGGTTTTTACAACTGAAATAACTTACGAAACTGATCATATACCTTTCCAAAGCTGAGGCTTACTGAAGCAGCCTGTGCACCACATTTCCATACAAAATCAGTGGAAAAGTTTCCATTGCCTTGGTTAGCTGAATTAGGCAATAAGTTTACTTTCATGTTGTTTGGCCACTACATCTTATGAAAATCCAAAGTTGCCAGCTAAGTAACTGAAGTATATTATTTACTGTGTATTCCACTGAAAAGAAATCAGAGCTAAACCCAGACAGAACAGTACGTAGTATAAGATACACGACTACATGCTGTGCTTATCAGCACATTCAAATCAAATAGCAAGAGCAGGCACAAGACAGCAAGGAGAGGGTGAAATGTCTTCATTACATAGATGAAACTCAAAGAAAAAACAGGAATGTTGCATTTCTCTTTGGGAAATATAACATCTTACAGATCATAAGGTCATTCATTCCTCTCTAAAACTGTTTCTGTTTACCATTATATATTTCCTTTAGGTCAGACTCAGCCTGACTTTTTTATTGAACGTTGTGAAAATTTCCCAGAAATTCTACTGCAAATCACTTGTCTGTAAATCTCTACAACCTTTCTTTTTTCTTTTACAGATCTGTTATTTGATCTGTTTGCACCCACTGAGACCTTATCTCTCATCCACGTACTTTCTAAAATAATTGCTAATAGTGCAAGTACCTTTCTGCTGCCTGCTTTATCATTCTGAGGTGAACTGGACTGGAACTGAAATTGAATGAAGTCAAATATATTCATGCTACCTAATGGTTCCTTACCTTTTCTCTTCCTGATTTTACCCTGTGACCTTTTATACTAACTGTCATGTATCTTGCTTTGTGAAATTTAAAAAGGAAAGAATTTCAGTTTTGTCTTTCTTATTTCTTAGTGGTAATATTCTCTGTAGGTTTTAGACACATTCTGAAATTTATTTCTACTCTGTATGTGTTTTGAACATTTTTGGGGATTTATTAATATAAATCAAAAGCTAATGTAAAGATTTGTTTTTGTATTCTCTCTACACACTTATTATTCAGAAGTTAGTTTTCAATCTTCCTCCCCCCTCCCTCCCAATTTCATCAAAAAGATAAAAGTTGTTTTTCCAGATGCTTTTGGCAGCTGTCCATGGACTTCTAATATAACCTGCTGTGACTAGAAAATATTGTATAATTATATTCACAATGTACTGAATTAGACCATTAAAAGGTTTCTGAATGCAAATTAAACTTTTTGAAATAAATAATTGTATTTATCACATTTTCAGATAAGACAACTGAAACAAAGGATATGAGCTGCCAGAGTACTTAGGAGCTTTCTTGGAAAAGGAATGTTAAAAAAAAAACCAACCAGTTTTACATTTTTATAAAATGAACCCAACACTGATACCTATAACATAGGGAAGACTAGAAAAAATATTTTTTCAAAGTGACTGCTTCTCAGATTACCTGCTTTAGCTAAAGGGTACAAAGTTATCTGTGTTATCTGAAGTTATCTATGCAAAAAGTGTTAGCATTTCATATAAAATTGCTTTATCTGTGCAAAATGCGTTAACATTTCATATAATCAGGCTTTATCTGAGAAAGTTTTAATGAAAAAATGTACAAAATATTAAAAGACACACAGGATTAATCTATAAAAAGGCTACCACTGAGTACTACTGAGTAGTAAAACAGGAGTAAAAAACTATAGCCTGATGACCAGAAAATGATAATTTTAAACTCTTCTGGTACTTCGTAGATCAGTGAACTGCATTTGCAGATTTCCAAATAACTGTCATTGAATATGATGGTAGCATAAGATGATGATGGCTTAGCCCAACTAGCAGGATTTTTATATTATCCATTTAGGAGATTACTTGCCTCCTTGCCCTTGACAGTGAAACAAGGGCCACGAAAACTGCAGAAGCAGGATAAAAACAGATTTGGGCCCTAGCTTCTGGAAGTGTCTCTTCCGATTAAGGTCCTCAATGGAGTTCGTTGTTGACTTGTAACACAGAAGGTACAATTCAATTCACAGATGAAGACATCTACCTGGGATTCCTACCCTGCTGACACTTAAATTCTGTGTCTTTATCTGTGATTTGAATCACTCCCAGATTGCCTGCCTTCCAAATACACCACTTATAAAGGCTATGTTGATACCCTTGGGAGTAAGGTCTTACGGTAACCAAACCAGTTTAGTATCATGGGGAAATCTGAAGTGTCCTCAGAGGGATGTATGATTTTGTACCTGGAAAGATATCTAACCTAGATGCAGATGGATGTATAAATTCAGAGGCAAGACTTGCAGCATAGGTGGAGTTTTTGTCCAGGGTTGATGAAAGCTTTTGCTTTGGCAGCATGGCAAGCCAACTAGAATCACTCCACCACAGAGAAAATAGATGTGCTAAATTAGCATCTGGCTTCATATACAAGTTCCACAGAGAAAAGAAATCAAACTCAACCAATCAACCAAGCAACCAACCAAAGACCCAGAAAAGACCAACTAGAGACAGAATATTAGCAAATTTCCCTTTCTTTCTTACAAGACAGGTAAGAGTCAGAACCATCCTGTCATCCTTTTCCATCATAATAGAAAACCACTTTCTCCATTCCAGAAGCAAAATGGTTAGGAACTTTTCACTAAAACCTGACAGGTTTAAGGTGGTAAAGAGTCTGGGTGCTTTCATAATACACGTGAGAGAAGAGCAACAAAACAGTTTCTCCAAACAAAACATCTGTCCAGAACATCACAAAAGGAAACTCATGAAGTTTTGGGACTCTAATGTTGGACTAACTTATTTTAAAGGCAATGTAGTCCTTAATTTTTATTTGGAAAAAATGCTCACTCTGTATTACTTTGATCTATAACTGATGATAGTGATTCAGTGAGTGATAACTATTCCCAGTGACTAATTAATTTCAGATTTATGGAATGCTTTTCTTCACAGGAAGAAGTCTAGTTGAAATTTTAAAATATTCAGCTAATCATTAATTCAGTGCCATCTGTTCATAATTCAGCTGCAACTGCAATATTTATCACCCTAGGAATAACCTAAGGAAGAAGAAGGTATTTTCAGAGATATATTTATGTCTCATAGAAATTATAAAAATCCATATTAATTTAAATGTCCTGTACATGCTTGAGACACATTATTTCAAGACAGCTCTGCCCATCTACAAATAGCACAATTAAAAATCTCTAGTACTGACATAAAATGGAATTTGAAACTCCATACTGTTCTGAATGAAAGCAAAATAATTAAAAGGCAAATAAACATAATTATCTTGATAAATAAGCACAACAAACCAGCTATGTTCCAGTTATGGATATTAACTGGTACTTTCCAACATGTTATTTAAGTTTCAGCATTATACATTGAAGCTGGTTTTGGAACTGCATATTTTTATAGGACTCAGGCAAATCAGTGCAACACATAGAAAGTAAGCTTCAACATCAGTGCTTTTAAAACCACACAATAATTGTAACATAACAGTGAGATGCAATTTCTCATAATCTAAAGACATGTGAGAGGAAATTCTAGAAAATACTGCATTCAGCTCTGGAACCCCCAGCGTAAGAAGGACATGGACCTATTGGAATGAGTCCAGAGAAGGGCCATGAATATGATCAGAGGGCTGGAGCACCTCTCCTATGAAGACAGGCTGAGAACTGGGTTTTTTCAGCCTAGAGAAGAGAAGGCTCCAGGGAGACCTTATAGTGGCCTTCCAGTACCTCAGGGTGGCCTACAGAAAAGCTGGAGAGGGACTTTTTACAAGGGCATGTAGCGATACAGCAAGGGGTTATTGTTTTATAACTAAAAGAAGGTAGATTTAGGTTAGATATTAGGAAGAAATTCTTTACTGTGAGGGTGGTGAGGCACTGGAACAGGTTGCCCAGAGAAGCTGTGGATGCCCCATCCCGGCATATGTTCAGGGCCAGGTTGGATGGGGTTTTGAGCAACCTGGTCTAGTGGAAGGTGCCCCTGCCCATGGCAGGGGGGTTGGAACTAGATGATCTTTAAGGTCCCTTCCAACCCAAACCATTCTACGGCTTTATGAAAAGAGAAGGGGTTTTATGTATTTTTTGATACTATTAATCTAATAGATAGAACTAGTGATCCAAGAAGTTCATTACCTTGTATAGAGAAATCATTTTTTATGGACAAACAGACAAACATTTCCGAGCTTGACTATCCACTTGCAAAAATCTTTCATGTATAGAAACAGACTAATTTCCCATAGTTGGCTCAGTAAGATAACTGAAAGAGCTCAGACTTGTTAAAGTTAACTTAGCTGAATAAAGACTCTAAGTCTACAGTCAAATTACTTTTCACCCATAATTTTGATAAATCTCTTTGTTGTTACTTTAACATCTTTAACAGCAGCAGCATGCTGTTGAGTTTCTTCTTCCAAGTATTCTCTATAGCTCTGAAGGAGAACATCAGAAAGATCTCACTGCTCTTCTCTGTCTCTCTTTTTCCCTCCACGTTTTTATATTTAATTAAGTTAAAAAATGGGTTCTTATTTATTTGTCCTTATTTTGTCTTTCACCTAAGCCACTCCTATTAGAATAAAATATTCTTACCAGTATTAATGAGCTGTCTGAACATTAGGAAAAAAAGGGGTAAAAATAAAATCTTAATGTCCTGTCAGGGACTTGCTAAAGGTCCAGATGCTGCAGGTAATTTAATAATGCTTAGCACCCAGCAGCAGCCTTGTGAATGTCACAATGCATGCACAGCACCTGTTTTTGCAGTTAAATGAAGTACTAGACGTTGATAAAGCTAAAGACAAAGAATTAGAAGCATCTTTTGAAGATGTACTGTATCCCCCAAAACCTGCTTAAATACCTCCAAAAAGTATCTATTTCTTTGACTTTTGGGATCTCTCTCCTACAAAAGGGAATAACTTCCCTGCTCTGAACATTTGGATAGCAGTAATGCTGTCTGTATTGGCCGACAACATGTGAGTAACAACAGCAGGACAGATGGCAAGGGATTAATGTTTAAACACTCAGACTTCTGTACCACCATGCAAACCACTAATGACCTCTTCCCACTCAGACTCTACTTATACAATGAAATCCAACCGCTGCTCGTAGTTGCATTCTTCTGGTATGGTACAGGGAAGAAAAAAAATATATTTTAATATTGAGGATAAAATATTTGAGAATTGAAACAGAATATCCTCTTCCGTAGTTTTCAGTGCCAATTTTCTAGAAACAGTGGAAACATGCAGACTCGCATTTAAAATACTATGAGGTAATAAAAAGCTTGTAAAGCAGAAAAGTAAATGGAGAACTGCTGTATCACTGGCAAAATAGCCATTGATAATTGAAATCTACTTCAGTGTGTGTCCAGTCAGTACAGATGCTCTGGAGTCAAAGTTGGCATTGAGATGAAACACCAAGACACTGAGCTGAGGCTCATACCTAGCGTATTAGACACCCCCCTGCACGGGGTCACTGATGCACTTCTGCTTCCCCTCAATAGTCACAGACTGGAAAACACTGATTTAGTGTTCCCCTTCATCCTTTTCCCATCATCTCTAAAGTGGCAGTGGGTATAGAACATTAATTATTGCCCTCATAAGAAGCCTGTGGCTGCTGTTTTCCTGAAGGTTATCCTGTGGGAAGTCAGCATGCGGCCAGTCCTCTATGTGCCCAGCCATTCCTGCCAGCACCAGCTGTCCGCAGCTGGGACCTGAGGCTTCACTTGAAGCCTGGCTTCCACCACGCTGCCTGAGCAAGACCTACTACTTGTCCCTCTTCCTTCCCTCCATGGATTTAATCTGTACACCTTCAAAAGAATTGTGCAATATCTCAAGTTGGAAGGGACCCATAAGGATCATCGAGTCTGACTCTGCTCCTTGCAGGACTACCTAAAACTAAACCATGTGACTGAGAGCATCATCCAGGTGGTCCTTGAAGCCTTACAGGCTTGGTGCTGTGACCACTTCCCTGCGGAACCATGTTCCAGTGACCAACCACTCTCTCAGTGAAGAATCTTTTCCTGAAGTCCAGTTTGAACTTCCTTTGACACAGCTTGATACCTTTTCCACATGTAAAAGAAAAAATAACTGATTTCATAACAGCAGATCAACAAAAATTAATATTTATAGTGAATATATACAAGAAAATTTGAGCAGTTGCAGAAGAAAAAAAGCACACTGCCCAGTAGCTGCATACGCCTTAGAGGGTTCTAAAGTCTAAACTTAAGAATGCATATTGTGACTTTGAAAAGGCATCTTTTCTTCCACGTGCTTGTCCTTTTGAAACCAGCTGTAGATTATGCAAAGAAAAACACATCGAAAAGCAGGTACCGAACCTCAAAATTTCTTCCAAACCTAGATGATGAATAAACTTAGAAAAAGAGAGAAAATAACCTGCATGTATTTTGTTTATGCTAAAAATGTTACAAAGAGAAGTTATCAGGCTAGTTATAAAAGTACAAAACATATTTTTGTTTTTGTCTATCAACTGCAGATGGCAGAAGGTCCTCTCCACATTAGATCAATACAACTTCAGATCAACTTCAGATGTTAACTGATAAGGGCTGTACCTTGTACCCAAGGTAGAAATAGTCTTCCTGAGCTCAGACTGAGGAAAGAAAAAGAAAAGAAGAAAAGATGGATCAAGACTCAAATGTTGAAAACTTTTAGAGTCTGAAGAAGGCAGAAAGAAAAAATATATACTGAATGCAGAAATAACAGGAAGAGGTCTGAAGACCCCGGCTCTGGAAGTACTGACGTAGTGTTTAATAATTTAACAAAAGATTCAAAGGAGATTATGTGTAACAATTTAGTGAGGAGGATAACAAAGCAAGCAATCTTATATCCACAGCATAGACCTTCTTTGCTATGCACAATGAACGAACAACGCACAAGCGCCCTCGCCCCTGAAATAACCATGCAGAAATTGCACAGAATTGCACAGAAATTGTACAGTCCTACTGCTGCTTGTATTTGTGTTTATTCATGGGGAAAATTTTAATTCTTGACACATCAACTGACACAATATGCTCTTGTATTTCAGGAAGGAGGTTTGAGGTTAAATAATTGCCATACCTACCAGAAAGAAATACCACTTGGTCCCAAGAAATGACAGAGAAATAGCCTACTACTCTTTATTTTTATAGTACGGTGTTCATATGGCAATTCATAATGGAAATGTAAGATATATTTTATACCATAGGATATTTCAAATAGTAAACAGCACAGTAGTGTTATGTCTGCACATAACATATAATAAAAGTATCATAAAGATATGAAAGATATTGCTTAAAAAATGAAAACGTACCTAAATGATTAAAAGCAATCTGAAGTACTTGGTAAAGTATCTCTTTCTTATGTTACCCAAGCACAAAATGGATTGCAAATGGTTAATGATACCAAGTGTATTTAAGTTTTATGAGTTGATTATGTAATTGATGTA
Source organism: Ibycter americanus (assembly GCA_035590275.1). NCBI lineage: Eukaryota > Metazoa > Chordata > Aves > Falconiformes > Falconidae > Ibycter > Ibycter americanus. The sequence continues at coordinate 60,521,763 of JAVJGI010000001.1, forward strand.
TGAAGAAGTATTATTTTTCAACCCAGTTAACACGAGGGTTAGTCACAAGAGCCTGAATTCACCACGGCTGAATGTCAAATGTACATATGCAGATTAACACAGAGAATGATGCAACTAATTTACAAATGAAGGGAAAGTAAAAACTGGAAAAGAGTTGTTTGCAAATGTTTTTTTACTAGTCCCTTAACTGTTACAGGCTCTTGATGCTGAATCAAAACAAACAAGTCAAGAAGCTTTCTGTTATTGGAAGATGACTTAAACAGAGAATTGCAGGAGAAATATGGATGAATTCCAAATAAATTAACATGTTAATTTTTAAAAGGTTACTTTGGCAGACCTATCAAAGTGGTGGCAAAGAGACTGAAGTTTTGACCACTTTTCAGAGCTTTGTATTTTCTTAATACCACACTTCAAAACAATTAACTAATGGGAGAAGAGTCTCATGGTTGTCTAGCCAAAGTCATTAAGAGTATAGCTGAATATATTTTATGTGAACTTCTATTACAAAACCTGTTATAGCACAGATGGTTTGTAAAAAGACTTTTCCAGGGACTAGACAGACAGAAAGAGCGGCAACATCACATTGCACTGTAAATTATGAGAAGGGATGAGACTCCGATTCCAGCTGGACGTTTCAACTGTTATGATCAACATGGCTCGCTTTCTGACTGCCTGTTGGCTCGTCTCACGCACTTTGCCAGGAGGAGATGTAAAGCCATATGGCCTCTCAGGCACTGGTCTGTGGTACCTTCTGCAGTGATTCCTGAAGTTGAAAGAGATCTTTTAACTCTGCAGTTAAGTACAAGGTAGCTAACTTGTACTAAAAAAGGGCATTTTCTCACATTTACCTCTGTTTAAAAGATCTAACACTGGGTTTGTACCTCAGACTAGCAGATGAGCTGTATTTCCACCTCCTGATAAATTGTTTATATTCCTATGATACTTGGAAAGAGTGTTTAGCTGGCTATAAAGCTTTATATTGTGCTGTGTTAGTTATCTAAATATTCTCTGAATCAACAAGTAACTGACTTAAAACAAGGAAAAACTTTAGATAACAGTAATTTTCAACAGAAAATTCCATTTAAGCTACAAAAACATCTGAAAAAAATGGAAGTGGTGCAAGTAATTTAACACAGAAATTACAGATTCTGTGTTCATATATTTAATTAGAAAAAGAAGAGGGATTGAATTAAATAAGTTAAAAGTCTTTGCTACAATGAGAAAAGACTGATTAATGACAAAATGCTCAGAAATAAGGTTTTAAGCTATTACATATTCAGTCTGAAGTTCTATATGAAAAGCTCGTTTGTACATCATCACAAAAGCTGGACTACTGATTCATCTGGGCATGGCAGGAGTGAATTGCCTGCATTTCTGATTTCCAGACATTAAAGCAGTTTTAAGGACCCCAAAAAATTGATTTTCAGTCTGTATTTTGGTTAAGGAATACAAATTCAGAGAATACTGAGAAATGGATAACTTATTCATCTGACTTTGGCTTTGCAACATGCCTTCCTAACAATATTCGTAATCCTACTGTACCACAGTGGTTCCAAGAGCAATTGCTTTAGTATGAAAATAAAGTTTAGCAGAAAACTTAATATAGTTTAAATTTTTGGAATTTCACTGGCAAACCTCCCTGTAAGGGAAAAGAGAAAGGCTTTATTTTACATGTTCCTGGCAATTAAATTCCGATCCATAGTTTCCCAGTTGAAGGGTAGAAGCAGCTAATGAGGGGCTGTAAAACAACATCATCCCTTCTCTCCCCAGTGCCTTGCTACCAACAATACAAGAACAACCATACAGATAAAAGAGGAGTTGAGCCCTTTTATTCCCTTTCCTTACTGTGAGGAAAGGCATGTGTATGACTGCTCTGAAACTACCCTCTTCCTGCAACACCCGGGAGAAAAGACCTTAGATTTGAGGCTACTATATATGTAAACAATTAAAAAACATGGAAACACTTCTCATCTATTGTTACTTAAGCATGTTATTACTTCCGTTGCCTTAATGGATACTTAGTTCAAGTTCATAATAATCTTGAATAAGTAAATGTCTGCCATTAGACATCAAAGATTTAGAGTAACATTTGCACACATACTATTACAAGTTCTACCACAGGTAATTCTAAAAGCAAGAATGCTTGCAATGTTGTCTCTTGCTTCAGATCTTCTTTGATGTCTAGATGTTGCAAAGGGAACATCACAGGCAACATTTAGGTAGCTAATTACTTTGATCACCTCTGAAGTGGAAGGGTAGCAGAATTGTTACCTGGTAAGGTATTGGTAGATATAGCACAGGCAATTGGCATATGTGGTACAGGTAAGAATGATGAAAGGCACTATTTACACTCCCATAAGGTTACATACCTGTAGCATCTAATGCCCAATAGTTTCTGCACAGTATCTCATGTACTCCTGTGAAACACAGCAAGCAAGAAAGCAAGCAAGCACATTTTTAAGAAAAATAATCTCGAACACACAACACAAATGTTGTGGTAAATGGACAGAAAGTGTCATCAAGTTTGACAAGTTATTTGAATAGCTACATCTTTTAGTACTGCTATCAGTCGCTACCAGTGCTGAAATTGAAAATTATATATCTGCCTGCTATTTTCAAAAAGTAATTCCAGAAGTATAATATAACTTTCAGTGGTATTCACATCTTTTTCCTCAATTTGCATGGTTCTAGAGATCTCTGAAGCTGTGACTTGTACAGCTCTGGACCTCTACGAAAGTTATGATTCTGTCTTAAAGGGCCCAAAGCTTAGCAAAAATCAAGTGCACATTTTTACACATTTCAGATATCTCCAGGGATCTTTATGAATGCAAAAGGGTGAAGCAATAGCAGAAATCCCTGTTAGAAGCAATTATTTCAGCAACGGGAATAGTCCCCCAACAAACAATAACCAAAAAAACCCCCCGCAAAACCCACATGAAAAAAATGAGAAAGTTGCTAATAACTAAATCTGAAGATGAAATTATGGTAAGTACACATGTGGGCTTCAGATGTCTCCTTTCAGACATATTTAATTTTGATCCCTTTATCACTTGTCAGCCTAATGTCCTCCACTCAAACCCAGGCAGAGGTGTATATGATCTGTGCAGACAGCAAAGAGACAACAGACTTCTGGCTTGAGGTGATCAGCGTTTCAAAGATTGGCACAAAAAACTGTAGATTTTTTTCTATACAGCTTTAAACTATGCAAACATTGACTAAACAGAGAGAAAAGATTGTGTCAAGGTAATTCAGTAGAATGCATAATGCAAAGGGTGTTGCTAAGTAAAGATTGGGAGGTGAGAGATGCGATTACTTGTCCTTGTCCAGCTTAGATACATAAATCAATGGATGTTTATCTTTACATCTCTATTCTGTAGATATACTTCATGTCTGTCTAAAACCTGAAGGCTGTAGAGTCCTTTTGGAGGTCCATATATAAACTTGGTGGCTTCCTGACCATATGTCATGAATAGACTGCAGTTAAAACCACCATTTTCTAGCCTAGTTGTTATAGGTTCCAACAAAAAACATTGCTAAACCTGTGACTTTCTCTCCATATGGTTTTCAGTGTCACTATAAATACATTGTACTGTAATAATGGATGTACCCTTGGCATTGTAAGACCTGGAGCCATGACTTGACTTCACACCATTTAAACATGTAACCAGTGAATCATCCAGTACTCTTAAGTATCTTTATTTTTCGTTTAACATACCTTTTCTTCATTCCTCCTAGATTAGGATGTGTTCCAAGATGTCTTAACAATGAACTTTACAGAAATATTTTGTATTCCGTAGTGTACTCACAGAATTCTTGTTATCAAGAGTTTCACTGGAGATTTTCCATCTCTCTGGGTGATGATATAAGCTTCTTCCTCCCAGCCCCACCGTCACTTCTTTACATTAATCTATCTTCCAGTTACAGTCGCAGTTAGATGCTCTTAAGGTTGTCTTATTCTTGCATGATATGATTCCAAATACCACAGAAAGAATTTTTAGTTGTCCTAAAATTTGACATGACCAGCAATTTGTACATCAAAGACAACGGACCAGCCTATTTATTGCCTTGTAACATCACTTATGCCCTCTGAAATACAGATAAAGTGCCAATGATATCATGTGTATAGGAAGTGCATTATCATCCACCTGAATGCATGGACATCCTTCTTTCTTTTCAGAAAGCTCCTGCCATGCATATACAATTGTAGTATTTTTTTTTTAATCATGATTATTCAACTTTTTGAAGAAGCTAACAGATAAGAATATTTCACTGTTGTTAACTAGATTTTTTTTTCCCCAAGACATAACAATAGACTTTTTTGTAGTTTAGAATTATTTCTCCTCACTGCTTCCTCCACTGTTTATTTTCATCCCTTGGACTGAGCAATCACACACACAGCTGCTTCAGCATGCAGCATCGTGAAGGGACAAAAAGCATTTCTGAAGAAGGCAGGGAGTTTCCAGAGCATATTTACAGCTAATAAGAAATAATATTTTCTGATGTGGGCAAACTGGTATAGAAAATTCCCCTCCCGTTCTCTCAGCAGGTGTTTCCGTGCTTTTACCTAAGCCCCCGCCGCCCCCCCCCCCCAAAAAAAAAAAATAAATTTTTCTTTCTGTACTCTGCCTTACACAGCAAACATTTTGAGAAGGAAGGGGAATAATATATTTTGTGTTTTAGGTGCCTGTTAATTACTTTGATTTCCAATAGTAGAATATTCCACCTTTTACTGATCATACTGGTAGTTATAAGTGCTTGTACTAAGAAATATTAAATAATAAATAAGAAAATAAGGAATATTTTAAAATGCCTTCAATACTGTATGAGGCATTTATAAAAAATGAAGCAGATTTTTATATTAATATAAGAAAGATTAAAGGCCATATAGCCATTATGAAAAAGAACAGGAAGATAAAGAATAAGAAACTGTGTAAATACAATATTGCAATTCATCAAACTTCGACTCCAGACACTCTGCAGCAGCTGCACAGGAAGAAGCTTACAGGTGTTCACTCTAATGATGGTAACATAAGAACACATGTTTTCTGCAGGCCTTTATGTTTTTAGAATATTAACCTTTATCATAATGTCTTTAAGTAGGTCAGTCTCAATATACTCACATGCATTTTCAGGGCTGGGTTCACTTAACAGGAATGGTGTCAGCAATCAAAATATCATATCTGTTTCAGCCAATGTGAATGTTTGCCATGGGCAGCTCACGTTTCAGCAATTACCATAGGAAGTGGAAGGTTTTACTAATACAGCTACTAGATGAAACAGAACTGCATTCCATAAACACACTGGGCAAGTACAGTAAGGCTAGAACAGGTGTTAGCTTAATTTTCCTCATCTGTATCTGCTAGCAAGCCTGGTTACCTTTGCACACTCATTTGATGTGGTCATTCAGGGAAACCAGTGCAGATGGCGTGTCACTCTATATGCACTTGCCAAAGATTTTTTGCAACTTGAAGCTGCTGTCTGTGGCCAGTACGAAAGCTCAGTGTAGATTACAAATGGGGCTTAACTTAAAACTCTTGGTGAGCACAACCTCGGCACGTGAGGAAAGAGTGTATAAAACACAGCTTAATCCAGAAGTGAAAAAAATGAAAAGATGTGGAGCCTGAGGCATGTCTCCTCAAATTTATATATTCATTAATATCTTACATATATGTGTTTGCAAATTTTTCATCCCATTCCCAGTCAATAGATATTTTTCTGTAACAGATCTAGAACACTACTTTGTACTGATTTTTTTGGCCAACGCTCTTAAAAAGCAATTAATATATTCAGTACTGTTATAGTACTGAAAATACAAAAAACATTACTTCATATTTACTAACACAGTAAGTATGATTTGCACTAAAAATGCAGTATAACATGGTAAACTTAATATAAGCACGGACAAATACATGAAAAGTAGAACAGATAAGTAGAGGATTTTTTATTCCTGTTTATTTGGAACTTTAATCTGCTATATTTTATACTTTGCAAAACATCAGATATCATTTTAATGAATGACTGGCAGTATGATCACATTCCATTATAATTTTGTAATGACTAGGAAAGCATTTGGATTTTTGTTTTGCTCTGCTTTCTTTTTTCCACATTCTGTTATTCCATTTGTTTTGAATGTATGCTGATACAAATACATCACAAAAGTAATGGGGACAAACCAATTTCTACTGAAGTAATGGAAGACTGACAGAACTTGCAAGAAAATGATGGTTATTCTCCCACTGAAATTGTTGTTGAAACTTGTTTTGCTGAGGTTTGGTTGTGGTTTTTTTTAGTTTATTACAGCTGTCTCAAAAATAATCATTTTTCATTAATCTGTTTTAACTATTTTGAGACATTTCTACTTTCTCTGCCTTCAGCTACTGCTGAATCATGCTCTTATGATCCATTGTATGCATTGGCTTTTGTTTGAGTATGGTGATGAGATTTTTTTCTGAGTATTCAGCAATATTTTATCTTTGATGTTAACTAATGAAACCTATTCATAAAGCTAAACTGATATACATAACAGTCAATAAAGAACACTCACCTACTGTCAGTTGTCCAGTTAACTGTCCCATGTGATTTCTTGCATTCACTGTTACATTTCTGTCAGACTGTAAGACCAGTGGGCTATCCTGGGAAACATGTATAAAACAACAAATGAGAGAACAAAAAATTGAGGTAAAATTAAGTTAGAACTAAATATGAACATGCATGCTGAAAGGGGAGTTGTATCTAATATAATAGCCTTGTTGATAATTTCATAAAGCATTTCACAAGTCAGCTCTTTGTATAAAAGAATAACAAGAATACCATTTTAAGCTTAAAACATTTGTGCATAAAATCCTTGCTTTAGAAATCAGAGTTTAACTTAATTTATATAAACTGGGCTTTATTTCCTGAGGGTAGCACAAAGTTACGAATTCAGAAAGCCATAATGCAAACCTGTTCTGTTAGCCTCTTTCCATATATTGCTAATATATACCTTCTTAACTACCTAACCAACACTATACTACATTATTCTATTAATGTGCAAAACCTATAGTATTTGGATTGCATTTCCTAAAACCTTTCAAAGAGAGCCATGCATTTCTTTGAAAGTAAAAGGTATCATTATTCTCAGGCAGCAAAGAAAGAGAGCACTGGAAGGTGAGGTCATATAACAGACAACCCTGACCCACCGCCAATAGCACCTGGCACGTACTTAGTGGTGATCAAGCTCATTTAGCAAGAAGACAAATACTGTGTGATGTTAACTACAGTCTTCAAGTCTTTTGAGTCAGTTTGCAGCATGACTACACTGCTGTCGGCATCCCAGTAAGTTTAGGCTTTTGAGGAATGTTTACATACAGATGCATAAGCATATCTCGTGTCCAAAGCCAGCTTAAGGAATCTCACAAATGAAGACAGAATTGAACTTTGCTTCTTGAAGAATGAGGAGCCATATCCACTCCTCCAGGGGAAGGACAGATGCATGAGAAAGGAGAAAAGCTTCCGCAGAGAGCCATGAGACACCCAGGCAAAAAAAAAAAAAAAAAAAAAAAAAAAA
>JAVJGI010000001.1:60529318-60583525 GCA_035590275.1 Ibycter americanus
CTTACTGATCGTGCTTTCATTGGGGCGGGAGGTAAGTGTATGAGAGGAGGGAAAATTAGGATGCTGGCTGCTGCTGCAGAGAGGCACCTTCCTTCCTGGAACCACCTGATATCACGCTGTTCTTCCCCTGAAGCATGCAGTAAGACCACTGGTACATTAGTGCTTCTGGCAGTTTGCTAGCACCTATCCATGCTTGGATAAGTTTATCCAACGCTGATAAAACACCTGACAAACAGCTGGGGAAGTGCCTTAGGTAGAAATAGCTAAGGGCTAGGAAAATACTTCTGAAAATTATTATATACTAATTTTATTCGTATATTCTTCCTTGGGCATTCATTATTGGTCATTCCTGGATTAAGCATATTAGGTTAGATAGACTTCTTTTGTATATGTATGTGTGTGTGTCAATATATTGGTTCTTCCTCTTCTTGAAAGTGTTATAAGAAGAAGAAAGGAGTTAAGGAGCCATATATAAAGATTTATTTTTACCTGAATGATGTGTTAGCTTGCACTTAAATTTTCTATACCTTGCAATATTTTCCTTTGAATCCAGGACTTTGCAAAAAAACCACTCTTCCCAGTTGTTTTTGCTATGATTATTATCTGTAAATGATGCTCAGCTCCCTGGGAAGTCTGAAATTGTTCTAAGCTAATTTCTAGGAGTTCAGGTGTGTTTCATCTCTCACTGGACCATGCTATGACCTCTCTAACATCCTGCCAATTATCTCTGCATCATGGAATCTGGCAGATAAAAGTCACTGTTTGGCTTGTCCATCAGCTTTCTAGATAAAAAGCGGTAATTATCAGTGAGACACTGTGTTCAATGTGACTGGTTTAAGTTAAACATGTGATGCAATCAAGGGAGCTTCTGGCAACAAAAGCAGCTGCTAAGGACCTTTTTCTCAACACTTGATTTGATTTGCACTTCCCTTATGGTCCTTTGAAGATCATTAGTCCAGGCAACTGCTGCTCTGGGAAAGGAGGTTGTCCTGATAGACAGCTGCATGGCCAGAGTATATATTTAAGGAGCTCTTTTCACTTTTGCTTAGTCAGTATTTGGAGAAAAGTCTTCTCAATTAGAATAATCTCACCCTTAGCAAGGAAGGATACTGCTCTGCCTATTTTTTCCTGCTCATCCAAGGGTTTGATAACATACTTCCAAACGCTGTTCATAGTCTAACCTGAAGGTTTCTTTCCTTTCACCTTAGCAAAATACTTAACAAGATTCTCAGGTGAACATCTGTCTCTCAGGTTTCTTGCGCTCAGGCTCTAATTGTAAATTAAGACCTTCAGTATCAAATTCTAAAGTACAGGATAATGAAAGATTAGGTGAAGCCTAATCTTTCTTCTCCCTTCTTTGTCTTATTTAAAAGATAAAAAGACGAATGAAGAAGTTAAGAACTTAAATCTACATTCCTTACTTCCTGGATGTCAAATATAGAGCTGCAAGCTTAAATTCTGGACCAAAGAAAGCTCCGTGGCAAAACTCCTATGAAACTAAGCAGTCCAGCATTTTATCTACACTGTTTACCTGGACTTCTATTGTCCACAGAAAGTGCTTAAAGACAGAGATTCAAGGTATTCAAAAGTAGTCTACTCAGAGGAGCTAACAACTCCGAGAAGACTTAGCTGAAATAGGTGGAATAATAGATCTGTAAGATGAGTATAAAGTGAGTGTCAGTCATATGATTACAAATCTGTCTACAGCATAAAAACATTGAATAATTTTCTGTCTGGATCACCAGATCTGCTACATTTTTGATGTGAACTTCAGCTTGCACTTTAATAGACTTGATAATCCACAAAATATTTTACATTCAGATGTCAGAAGGGAGATAGAAGTATGTCATCTCACTGTTTTCCTGGAAATTGGAAATTAAAAGAAAAATGTTTTGATGAATCAAGGAGAAGGGGGAGGGGGGGGGAAGGGGAAAAGGGGAAGGATGGTAAAGCTCTCTGAATACTGTGGAAGTATTTGGAAGTAAAGATTTGTTCTGAAGTCAGACAAGCTGAGGAACGGGCATAGTTACTTTCCTGATATAATTTTCTAGGCTGATGTCACCTGACAGCTGATAAAGTGTAGAAAAAAGCAGACTGGTATATTAGGTAATAATTTTTGTATATTTACTTAATGAAAAAGGCTTTAAGTTATACCTGACAAAAACCCACACATGAAAAAAGGGACAAGGATCTATTACTTTTCTTGCTGACATTATGCAGCTGTATATCAGATTTTCCATTTAGAGGTGAAGATAAAGAACATTTTCCCTTAGTGCTATTTTTCTCTTACACATAATAAAGTAATGCAGTGCTATAAAATGAGTTCCATGTATTTCTGTGGCTCAGTGTTATGAATATCAGGAACAGGCATGTTCTGTATTTAGAATATAATTATGTACAAGCAATGTAAAACTTATCCTATTATTTCTTGACACTGACTTAATTTGAGAGCTTGAGAAAAAGAAATAAAAAGGCAGATCTCTCTTGCTCATCCCAAACTTTCTACCCCTGGAGAAGGCCATGCCATACTTGCAGCCCCTGCCCCCTCAGTGCAGAAGCTGTTCTTTCTGCCTGAACTTGCGGTATGGGACACTTGAACAGGGAGTTTCCTGAGGTACAGGAAACTTAGACCACTTTTGGATTACCAGTATTATTTGGTCTTGACGCAAAGTAGTGCCTAAAACCCAGTACTACAGTCTGAAATCTATATTATGAAATCTTCCTCCATAAAAAGCACATGCAAAAAAAAAAAAATCTAAGTGGAGAGCTAACCTTTCTGCTCCACCTTTCTCTCATGGAAATTCAGATCTTGCTCTCCTGTTTCTTGATTTTATACAGCATACAGGCAATCATGGCTTCTTTCCCACTCCTTATCATTCTAACCTGAACTGCAAGAATGTGTGATGAATTAAGCATAGCAGTTAGCTTGCTATATAAATTTGCTCTGAGATTACTTGTATTTGTTAAGCATTTACAGGAATAGTTTCACCTGTAATGCAAAGTCAGTGAAAAACCTTTAAGTGGAACAAGTCACACTGTTCATGTGATGATTTTGTAAGTATTTTTCACGCACACCAGTTTTTTCATGGGCAGCCAGTTCCTTAGTGTGAAGCTGCTTGCTTTCAGCTATACTGCCCATTTACAGGATAATGAAAAGCTTGCTTTGCAAATGCATGAAAAAACCCAAAAAGAACAAAGAATTTCAAATAGTGAGATTATGTGTGTTTCATTTTTTCTGGAAATTATTTCTGAACTCCTCTTAATAGGGAACATTTTTCAGCTGTGCAAAATAAAGTGCTGAATTTCATGTCTTGAAAAGGTCTCTTTTTTTAAAGTTAAAACTTTTAAAAGAATACATCTGTGGCAAAAGATTTTATTTGGGGAACACAACTTTCTCTGGTTTTCCCCCATACTTAATGAATCACATGTATAAGAGTTAGAACTTTTCAGCTCAAATATAATTTCTCCTGATTTAAATTCTGTACTGAAGTATAATTCTTCATATCTGATGTATGACACATTGACACAGAAATTACTTTGATGTTACTAATTCACTAATAATTTCTTTAAAAAACCATATAATTGCTATGAACCATAGTAGGCTACACATACACCTTCTCATTCACAGAACACTTGAACTATTTCTGCATCGCCATGTAAATGTGGTCTTCAGAAAAGATTTTTGATGCCATATCAAAAACTATACTGTATACAACGAAAAGCAGCATAGTAAGAACATTCTTATAGTTACTTAGAGCTTTTAATAATAGCAATAAGTTAATAGCTAATTTATTGTAGAGGAATGCTCTCAGGGCCATGAGGGCACCACCAAACCTCGCTGGCCCTGACCAGCTTTCCCAGGGCCTTCCCCACCTCTGAGGTGGGACCATTTCAGTCCAGTCCCATTTGAAACCCTCCTGGCAGGGTTGTCCTGCTTGGCTCCCCCCATCCCTTAGGAAGCAGTCAGCCCTCACTGCTCCCTGACAGATATGAGGACATCAAGAACTAGCTGATGCTCGTGATACTTACTGTATGAGATGACTCATCTTATAAGCCCCAAAATGTTACAACCTCAAGATTTCTGTGATGTATTAAAGGCAAAGCAGATGAACATGATGTTACCATACTCACTTCTTATTTGAAACAGGTTTGCAGCGGATTCATAAAGGGAAAAGTAAACAAATAAATTTAGGGGATATTTTCAAAAAGCTTTCTTGAATCTGAATCCAGTTATAAATATAATGGAATTTTTTAGGGGGAAAAAGAGGCTGGGGTTTGTTTTTTTTTTTGGTTTGGTTTTTTGTGGTTTTTTTCTTTTTCAGTAAGGATCAAACTGCAGTGCTAATAAGTATCAACTTTTATTTTTAGAATTAGATGAGCTGTAAGTATACGAAAGACTAATAGATTGCTTTATAAAGTAGTTTCATTAAAAAAGACTCTGCATGAGCAATCATAGCAAAACTCTTATTTTTTACAGATGGTTGAATTATTTTTAACATATTTTGGACAAATTTAATGTTTTTGTACAACATTCAAATAGGCAATCCCAGCTAATTGGCAGTTTTGAAAATTATTTCCAAAATGCACCCTTTAAATTAGAAAGAGTTTAAATGGAGCAATTTAACTCCAGTTAGTTCAATATAACATTAGTTTAGGTAAGATGGTACACTGTATAATTTAATATAATCCCAGACTTATGCTCAGAACACAGTTAATTATGATAACACCACCCACTTTGACACTCCGTAGTAATAATAGCAATATATATATACCATGACTTAGAGTGCAAGTACTAGTTTTCTTATGATGTGATTCCTGTGCTTGGGCAAGCACACCACATCAGGTTTCTGGACCTTCACACGGTGTCATATAGATGTAAAAAGTAACACAATAATTAGGCAGGATTCTACATCTGCCAACTCTATCGGTTGGGAGTTTCTGAGAGGATGTAAGGTTACATACTATGTTATTCGAGCTTATCTCCAGCATGGGCAGCTAATATAGTTATGGCAGGACATTTCCTTACTGGGCTATTTTAACAGACCTACCTTGATAAACTAGTGACTCAGAATGACCATTGTATTTATAAGGTACTTTTGCATTAAAATAAAATAAAATAAAATAAAAATTTGTATTTGACTTCAGTTTGCTGAGAAATTCATCACGGCATTCCTCATATCGAGCCACAGAGTGGCTGTGCATTGCAAGGCTTTAAGAAAGGCAGGGAACGTTTCCCCACTGTTGCATAGCACCGCAGTTTACTGCTTTAGAGGCGCGTACCATGTGTGACAATGAACAAGTTGATCACCTGTGTCTGGTCAATGACCCAGACAGAAGCACCAACAATGCATGAGTTATTTGACCACACCATGATAGAAACAGAAAATACTCAGCCCTTTAGCCAGTCCAGCAGCTCAAAGGAGTCAGAGCAACTGAGTAGTTTTGCACTATTCCTACTACATGGACAACTGCATCTCAGGCAAATGAGGGATAACAAGCATGAAGACTGCCTTGGAGGAATTAAATGCAAAACGTTTGGCAGGAGAATATGAAGGACAGAGTGTAAGTCAAGATGGGTACAAATCAGAGCAAAAAAGTTGTGAAGAGATGTAGAGAGCATTCCTTAGCCGTTAATCCATTGTCCAGAACCAGAACATCAGCATGTTTCTTAGCAACCTTCGTTGCAAATGGAGAGGTAATAATGGAGGTGGAAGAAAAAGCTCCAGGGACTAAAAAACCCACACACCCATAAAGCTAGGAGTCTCTGAGCCAAATTTCCTATCATTAACTTTATTATTAGCACTAAACAAACATGAAGAACTTGAATAAGGATAGATTTGGAAAAGAGCGAGCTACAAATGCCTGCAGTTGCTGAGCTCCTGAGTACTTAAAAAGATTGAAGTCTCTGTTAAAACGGTTGGAAGCTTCTAGGAGCTTGGGACTGTTAAAATAAAATTTAATGAAAAATATTCTTCATCAGAATATTCCCAAGATATTAATTCCAAGAATATTTCAATATTCTTATTTGTCAATATTTACCAATATCCAGTATTTCCAAGAATATTCTCAAGAATATTCCCAAGAATCTTCTCAAGGTGTCAGGACAGTAGGATCCCCTAGATCAGGGTCCTTCAAATAGGGAGAAGTGAATAATTTATTGTCTAAATTATTCCTGGACAATTCCAAGATGTGAAGAGTTAATATAAGTATTGATCCAATTAAATTAGATACTTTACTTATTTTCTATATTCCTGCATTCCCAAAATAAAATTTAACATTAGATTTTAGTGTTCTTTGCTCTGCCCAATTGTTCTTTCTAACCTGAGTCACAATTTAATCCCTAATAATTACACTCAGAATCAGGAAACTGATTGGAAAAATCACAGTAAACATCTTTGGACTTTTGCTTTAAGAAAACATTCCAGATACCTTAAAAGTTTGACCAAAGGTTATTGAACATAATTATTTTTTTCACAGCAATTTTGCACATTAGGGAGGTTTGGAAAAGTATTCAATAAACTATCAGGTCAATGCATTTCATTCATATATGGCAAGACTGGTTATCATCAAACTCAAGCAGAAAAAAAAGAAATAATCAATGTTCTTATATAACACACTGGTAAAATGAGTAGCAGATTTGACCTTATGTCAAAACTGATTTGGTAAAAATACCCCAAATATTGATGTAGAGCCACATTTTCAGTGAGACACAAACTCTGTTTTTCCAAATCAAGGAACAAAATGTAGCTCACTTAGTTGACTAACCAAGAAATGAAAAGCTCTGGAAGACTGGTAAGCAAAGCAGAAGTAAATAGCTTGGAAAAAAACCAACAAACCCACTCTAGCTGATACTGAAAGAAATATCATACTTGAGGTATTGACAAGGTTCCAGAAGCACACTTCTAGACAATTCTTGGTCATTAAAGGATGTTATCTCAGCCAGTCCCCAGATGCTGCTCTTTTCCATGTGAGCCGCCTCATAGGCTAAAGGCAATCACAGATATCATCCAGCTTCATGACACAGCAAATCGGAACCCAGACATGATTATACCTACCAAAGTAATATCGGTATAGCCAAAGAGAACCATACACAGGACTCTGGAGAGCCACATGAACTGGTAAAGCTGCCCAGTAATCATGGCTATAACCTTCAGATAGAAACAACCTCTTTGTTTTGCTTCCTCGTATAATGTGCCATGAAATTTTTATTACTGCAGAATTTGGTCATGCATAGAAAAACTTAGTGATAAAGCAGAAGCAGATATTTAAATAGCAGACAAAAGATGCTACCTTTGTGGAATTAATTACACGTCAAATTTTCAAATGGACTTTAGATATAAACATCACAACTAAAAATAAAATAACTCTACAAATGTACTTGGCGGAAGCTTGTTAAATGCCCAAAATGCGCTCCTTAGTCACTAAGCTTGTGACACAGCAAGTAAAATTGTATATTACTGAGCTGCAAAGCCCCCAGAAAAATTTAATTAGGACAAATGTAGAAAACCAATGCAAGCCTTAAAATCTGAAGCCAGAACATTAAGAGTGGAATCACTGTACTTCACTTCTTTCAAAACACCATTTCTTGCAGTGTGGGATTATCAGTTATTGAATGGATTTTTGCCATTACAGTCAAACCCAATAGTAATCTAACAGACCAATATGCTATTTTAAATCTTGGAAAGCAGTCTTGCAGTTCCTGTTTGTGTGCAGGTGTTAACCGTGATATACCATTACAGTGAATCAAGACTGTGTTTCGCATGCTTTTTTGACTTACAAGTGCTAAAACTCGAAATATAACAGCAATTAAGTTCAGGAAGATGTTGAAGACATTACAGGTAAAGTTATACAAATCAAAGTATAGTCACACATTTTAAAATAATTTCCCACCATTACCTATTGAGGGACCATTTATCTACACAATTTGAATTACACTTATTTTAGACTCACTCGATGACAGAAAAAAACCAACACAAAACAACATGTTGTAGTTAGTGATCTGATAACCTGGATATATGTAGATCTTTTATAAGATTCCTAGTTCCTGAAATGTCTATGACAGAGAAAAGCATGTCAACCCCTCACTTGATGCATCTCAAGAAATATATATCAGTTTTACATGTAGATAAATGAAGAAATGATAAAATGAAAAAATACCCAAAATAAACCTACTCCATTGTCTTTACCTAATCTTATGGAAAATCTGACATTAAAGTTCTGAAAAACGTGAACTCTCCTGCATATCAATTGGTTTTGGATTCCACTTTTATGGTACCTTGCAAACATCCAGCAAAGAACTATACGGAAATAATATTTCCATTAACACTTTTTATTTCACTATGATTTCTATGACAGATCTTTTCAAATTCTAAAGGTGAAGAAGGATAAACAAATTCTAAAGGAAGTTTAAGGTACAAAATAGAATTTCAGAAATATATAAATTGTAGCAGAAATCTGGAATAAATAGTACAGCTCAGACAAAGCAGCCACGAAAGACTTGCTACTAATAAAACTATTTAAAAGTATTCAGTGCATATTAAAATAAACATTTTAAAGAAAAATACAAGACAAAAAAGTAAGGCAAGGCTAGTAATTAATTTTAATTATGTTTAGTTAGTTTATTTTAGGTGAATATTAAACATTCCTTTATAGAAAGTTAAGGTGGTGGCTACCTACATGATTACATGATGCCACTGGTATTATCAGCACCTTCAATAGCAAAAATCAGAAATGGTTATCTGTACTTTTTGTTCCTTCATGCAACTATCTTAGTTTCTACAATGCTCATATTTCCTGATAAGCCTTTCTTCAAGAAGAATTACTCACTGCTGGATCCCAATTACCTTGGTAAAACTTTCTGCATTGCTAGTTCTTTCTGCTGTTCCTGTATGAAATAACAGGAAGCGCACATATCTCAAATGAACTCTGAAACACCCAACGGAAAAGAAAGGGATATTATTATTGTTACTTTACTGAGCTTTCCCCTGCATGCACACATTGCTTATTATATCAATTGTCAGATGCTTTCAAGTTTCATTATTGTGCTTGCTTGATGCAAACACTGTCAATTCCATGGATGTTTAGCATGAGGTACAATGAGGCTTTGATCAAGGCATCAAAAAGAATGAGGATAAGACTGGCAATTACAGAAATTACAGATAATCCAATGATTATCTTTAGTAATGCCTATAATGAAAAATATACTTTAAATTTTCAGAAAACATCTTGATCACGATAGCCCAGGGCTCAAGACTTCAATGTTTATGGCAAAGGTCTCAGCATGCGTTTTATCAGCTGCTAACCACAGGAATTCAGTCCAAAAATGTCTTTGCAGCATTTATTTCAACATTAACATCTGTGGTGTTATTGAGAAAACTCACTTTTGGCTGTCTAGCTAGAAGAGTCAGACAACTTTGTACATACTCTGGCCTTAAGAGAGCAGGAAAAGTTAATTTTTAACTCTTCTGTTTTAATTATGGAACCATGACTTACACTTTTCCATACACACCATCACCACCACCACCCACCCATCCAGTCAGTCCCAGTCTTCTTTTCAGGACCAACAGTACTCATGTTCAAGAAGTCTCCTATCTTCTCATAAGAAAGAATAAGTCTCATTATTACTTATCCTTTTCTCTTCTTGGTCATTAAGCTTCCCTTGCTGATATTGCACCTGTAAACCTCTTCTACCTCTTCCTTTCTCTACTACACACCATTCCTGATTCTATGATTAGGGCTGCTCTGAATTTCCCAGGGGAAACAACATCTGCTGGCAACTTTTCTTCCCGCCCGAAGCAGGAAAGTGTGGTTATCTCATATTGAGAGACAACAATAAAATCCTCCATTAGCAAAGACTGTTCACATAACAAGGAATTAAGATGGCTCATACCTACTCAGTCAGTACAGTCGCCTCAATTTTTTAATAGGTATGCAAACAACTAATAAGACCGAATAGTCTTTGCTTTCCAGGCAGAACCCTTCAAGATCTTCATGGGATTGTTTTTTTTTAAATTAAATATGTATATTTTACCTTTGTAAGTTATGAAGAATCAATAAAAAATCCTACATTACCTTGAACACAAGAAGTAGAAGAGTATTTCAAGATTAAAAAAACCCAAACATCACCTACATATCATGCATTCACCTTTAATTCTGACACGTTAACAGCTAGAAAGTGACCTTGAAAAGATTTTGCTGCTGTGTACCTTCTTTATCCTTGCAAAACCTTTAATAAGAAACTTCACGACTAGTATGACACAAACTTGGCCAATACCTGAGCTCAGAATTTGTTTCATGCCTCCTTTGCTCATGTTCCATCATCTCTGGAAAGGAGATATTAATCCCTGACTTTATTGTAGGACATGACTTGGTGGGTCACATAAATTGCCTTTTTGGTAGAAAATCTGGTTTGAGACTTGCCAATCACAGACTAGAACAAGTGACCAGCCCTGTTCTGGAGGTCGAAATTGAAGAAATAAAATTCTGTAGAGAGGATTGTGGTTCAGGGAAAGAAACAGCACATGTCCCTTCAGGAAAGCATGCTATTTTCCAGTGGGAACAGCACTAGCATCAACTTTGCAGTTGTAGATAATTGCCATCTTTTAATAACACAGATCTTTTCCAAAGGATACAATTAATGATTTTTCTTTCTTTTTTTTCTACTCTCTAGATATTCAGAATGTATTTCTTTTTCAGTAGCTGGCTAATTTGTCCATACCAAACACTTTTCCACTGCAGATATTAAAATATTGAAGAAAACTTGCCTCCACTGACAGAGACTACAACAAATACAGTTCTGTGACTTCGCAGTTTTTCACGGATGACATTTAAATTAAAACAGCATGAGAAATGCCATGGACCTGGATCACTTGTGCAACCTGCAGAATTAATCAGCAAAGTTCTAAAGACTGAATTTCTTTTAAATTCAAGATCATAGAGCAATATGGGAAATTAAAAATGGTTGTATTTCCTTAGGCACAGTGTTAAACCACCAAAAAGATATTCAGGCTAGCTTTAGCGTTTGAGTACTTCTCATACTTCTGGATAAGGAAAACAATGCAAATGGCATACCAAGAAATTAAGAATTCTTTCTGTATTTTTTTCTTCATTACTGGAGTTATAGTGGTTTTAATATTTTATGTTGTGTTTCTGGCAACTAGTCAAGCACTCCTAAATGTAAAGGCGTGATCAAACTGTTGCCAGTAATTCTGTATTAGCATACTACAGTAATTGTCCGTACAAACCATTAAACTGAAGTTTCCATTATAATATTATTGTTATTAGACTATAACCCTATTAAAATCTTTATAAAGTATATCCAGTGCACCTTATTTATTTTAAATGAAACTTTAGACTCTAATTCCCACCCACCCTCCACCCCCCAGTCAATCCTAAAGGGCAGTGAAAAGTTCTGGGCTGTGTATTGAGCTCTGACTTTTGAGCAAAGGTAATTAACAAAATATAGACTTTGTGTTTCTCACAGAATTCTTCCTCTAAAGAATAATGCCTTTGATTTAGAACTGTTGAAGTGCTTGAATACATAAAAATAATGCCAAAGTTGTCTAAATGTTCTCTAAAAGCTGTATATTCAACATTATAACAAAATAAAGTAACAGTGAACAAAGTTCTTCAGTACCCTAAGAAACCTGTCTAATAACTTCTTTCTATTTTGAATCTTTCAGCCTTTCCAGGATTCTGGATCTTTATGCTCATTAAAAACCAATGTGACTTTAAACAATTTTCCTTAAACTTATTCCTAAAATTGAAATAAAAGCAAGAAAGTATGTCATAAGAACTTAGCTGATATTGAACTAAGCAAATATTTTTCAGTCTAGTAATTCACATTATAATGAATATTAAAATTAATAAAATTCCTACTCAGTATTGTAATTGAATCAATGCATCTTCCTATTTGATTCTAAAAGGCAATGAAAAGAATTTACTAGTTTTTCATATACTCAGTTTTAATTTTGTTAAGATGCTTTTAGCACTACAACAAACAAGCAGATGTATCAGCTGATCTATGTTCTCAGAGCTAATGATGCCAAGCCTCCTCAGACAACATCTTCCTTCTCTGTAACAGACTTGCACAGAATATTTGGTGTAGGGAACTGGTTTAGTTATTCTTTTTAACACAGATTACTGATGGTACTGATGGGAAGGACAAGTCTCAAGAATTTTAAGGACAAAAACTCAAAGGAAGGTGCCATAAAGATAATAATAAAGCTTGAAGTAGTCTGCAGAAACTTAAAGATAATAAAAAAACATATAAAATTTGTACTGAAAATGTTTTAGAGGGTTTTTTTATTCAGCTGCAAAAACAAAATAAAAAAATGACTTTAGATAGTACGTATTCAGAGTAGCACAGACCAACAAGAATTGATTTAAAGAGTTCCAGTTTCCCTTCAGATAACAACATACAATGTTAATTTAAACCTTTAATAATTCTGTGGTTTTATATCAGGGTGACATTTATGGTTAAGTCCTTACAGACCTTATATAATACAATTTTGTGCAAAAGAACCCCCATTTTAACTAGAAAACTGTAAAGACTTTTGGGGTGTCTAAACTGTAGCACAGTCTTTACAAGACAAACTGTCCTGTGAGTCAAACTCAGCCCATTTGGACTCTAATATATTTGTAACTGCCTCTCAATTGGTAACTGGCTGCATGATAACTCCCTTCCTGAAAAGCACATTTCTTTTGTTTTTACTTTATCCATTTTGCCACAGGGGATTATGCAGATGGTTAGCACCCTGACTACATGAGATTGCCAGGCAATAAAGTGGAAAGCCATTTAAAGTCAAATTTTGTAACTGATTCTCACTCTACAGTTAAATATTCTTTCTTGTAAAAAAATTACAAAACATCTCTTTGGAAAAACTGGTTTGCCATCACTGGCAAAATGTAACTCCTTTAAAACGAATCCTAGCTGACACATATATAGTATTTATATTTTTTCTTTTAATCATCCTTGCTCTTGTATTGCTGTCAATACCATGGGAGTGGGGGAGGAAAGTTAAAAGCTCTATTTCAGAATACAAGAAAATATTCTCTGCTTAAATGTCAATCTAAAAATAAACTTCACCTAATTTTAGCTGTATTTCTGCCAACCTATAACTTTTACATAAGAAAAGCTGTTCAATTTTCATCCTCTGAAAATGCTATAATTATATTATATTATGAATTTATTAATCTTTTACTCAGGGTGGTAACAATTCAGTGAGTAATGGAAGCTATCCTTCCATATATATATATGATATAATGGATGGATCAGCTTGCACCAGGAGACCTTTGAATGAAAACATACATAATCATGCATATATCTTGAAAATTATTTTGGTTCATTTTATAGCCTGGCAATAAATCTACATGACATATTCCAATATGGTCTTGATACCTGGAAAAAATTATGTTCTGTTCATATCTCGTATTCAAGAACTTCAGCAACTGTGCTAACAATTATGAAATGCAATGCTTTCATCTATCTGTAATAAAAAATATTAAAAAGTGTGCATCATGTGGGAAAACCACACCAGAATTAGTTTTGCTTCACCTTGCTAATATTAGCTAGTGGATTTTTCTTTCAACCAATATAATTACAAAAGCTATGATGAAACATAGTTGCATTTCCCAATTTCCTGAGCTTCAATTTAATCTAACTTGTTTCTTGCACAGCCATCAACAAATAGTCCTACCTCAGCCTTTGAATGCTAGTCATCTGTCAGTTTTTCTTTTGAGATTCTGTCATAAAACTGTACTTTAGCAGCGTGCTTTTTCTAGGTCAGCATTTCTGAAGTGTCAGCCATCCTGAGGGAAAAGGAAGAGTTCTAGCTGGGAACAACTCTACCCTGAGTCAGCATTCAAGTAGCTTATTGCTAGAGAAGCTCAGGCAATTTTTTTTTAAAAAAGAATGCAAAAGGCAAGGAAAAACAGCCATATCTTACACTATAATCCATATTTTCATGTCTCACAAATTGTACAAAAAGAATTCTAGCAGCAGAGGTACAAGAACGCTAGTCATAGTTTATATAGAGGGAAATGGACATTGTCAAAACCTACAATACTCCTGATGTGTCATATGTGACATAGTTCCACCAGGTTTCATTTGGACACAAAACCAGGAAGTAGACATTCAATTTCATTAACTTTATCTAGATTTCTTTTTGTATGCTATATTGATGAAAGGTAATAAATATCTTATTTCAAAACCAGGAAGGCTGTATTTTCAAAACAGCATCCTGTCAGCAAAAGGTTGCGCAAACAGAAAATTCCCAGCAGTCAAAATAAAAAGAAATTAATTAAAAGCTCTCCCACATAATTTTCTCTCCAGCTGCTTTGATATGATGTTCCTTTAAAGCATCCCAGCTACTTCCTGAACAAACAGAGAGGGACAGAGTTACAGCTTTTGATCTTGCCATGTCTCAGCATCCCTCTGGGAATACAAACACTTTTTATATCATGTGTACACAATAAAGCAGGTGCCTCATAGGCCTGGCTCCCTTTCCAAGGAACCGTTACAAGCAGTCACTTCTTCCCTAGCCCAGGTATCTGGATTTCCTACTGCTAAAGGGTGAGCAAGGAGGGACAGATGCAGTTCATCTGGCTTTCACGACAGTGTGAAGTTAAGGATGGAGAAGACCAAACCCCAAGGCCTGGGAAGCACTCCGAGTCCCGCAATACATTCCTCTGTCAGCTTTTTGTCCTGACAAGCTGAGCTGCGAGGTTGCACTACACATTTCAAGGGCAGGTTCCCGAATTTGTTCCAGCCAGTCACGTGACTCTAAAAGAAGCATAAAATTTATACAACTTGGCACGCTTTGCACAGGGGTCCCCAAAAAGGTTAAATGTGTCAAATACTCTGTCAATTTTTACCCCCTTAATCCTTCTTTCCGGTGACTAAGCTACCAACTTCCACAAGGTGGACGTGGATCTTGGCAAGGGACTTCATTGTCAAGGTGAAGTCCTTCATGGTCATGGAAGTCCCCTTCTCCTTAGCCAAAAATGATGCTTTGTCTAGGGTGATTTTCTCTACTTCATTCAGCATTTAAATAAGTGAATGAACTGCCAGCTCAGTATCAACACTTTGGAAATGTTATCTAAACAAAAGTAAGGGTAAAAAAGCAAGAGCCAAATTCATGCTGCAGATGAAGTTTACTGCAAAAGAGACAGAGTACCAAATCTCAAATGCCACCCACATATTTCCCAAGTTGTAACTCTTCTTCCCCTCCCCCCCGCCCCCCAGAATATTGAAGGTTTTTGCTTCCCCATGCCTTACACGTTTCAAACATCACCTTCATGTTGTCTACCTGAGGTGCTACACTCAAAAGAATTCACTCTCAGTGTTGCCAGAATCTAACACATTTTATTAGATATTAATGCAAGAGACTTAATCTGAGGTGATGTTATAACAGATTTCCACAGAAGAGGATTGAAATCTAACCCACGTAGGCAGTTTACTTTCTTCTGCACAATTGTCTTGCATCAACAATCTCACCTTTTGCTTTAACTTTGTAAGAAGATGCCATAACTGCCACACTCTCCTTTTAAGGTTGAAATACTTCTTTTATTGTCTCCTATCTCCTTTTCCCTAATGTATTGTATAATATGCCTACCAGTACTCTTTTACTAATATAGATTTATTTGGATTCTATTATTCAATTCTACCGTATTAGCAGTGATTCCTGATATCTTCTAAAGCCGTAACTCAGAGGACTTGATTTAATTAGGGGTAAAACTTTGTGTTATAGTAGAATGATAAATACAATGGAAATCTCAGAGAATTTATAACTAAAATCAAGTTCTGCACAATGTGATGAATTTTGAGTTTCCCCTTCAGAAAATGAAAGTAATCAGTTTCATAGTGTTAATTATAATGGATTATTAAAGTTTAATTTAATTTTCAATTTTAGATTGCTTGGATGAAAAGTCCAGTCAGCAAGTGATAGACTGCTAATGACTTAAAATGTTTTCTTAAGGCTTTCATTCAGTTCCTTGACATAGATTAGATCACAATACATTTTATCATCTCTGAAAGTGGAAGAAAATGCACTGGATTTGCTTTGTTGATGTTAGGAATAAAGGCACACACATCAGTCGGTCAGTAGCTGACTTACAAAAATCTCACAAAATGTTTTACTAACCAGAGGCTGTTTAGTGCCCAGGTATTACACAGCAGTTCTGATAGGTGTAAATAGCTAGTAACAACTGTAGAAAGACTGGTGCTAGAGATCACACAGTTTTCATTATGCCTATTCAGGTACAGTGATGTTGTGTGTACACAGGAATCGCTGTGCAGGATATTTCTGATGGTCTCTGATAACTACAGAATGGCCTTTCAGTTTCTTTATGCAGCAATGATCTATTTGTGCTATCTACACTTCACTGCCATCTACAATGAGGAAGTACTTCTGATATAAAACTAATTACAAGATAGATGGTAAAACGCGAATCTTCTGAACTTTCAGGAACAAGGTAAAATAGAAAAACCAGCTGCATTTTTCTAAGCAATCTTTTCCATTTTGTCACTGTAGCGTCAAAGAACCAAACCCTACTGCTCTGACACTACTGATAATGAACTTGTCAAGTCGAGCTGGGTGCTGAATCTGTGTGGCTCCTTTTCTGTACCATTAACTGATTTTTGGAATAGTCTGGGATTTTCAACACAGACATGTGTTCTATACCTTTTGTTGCTCGAAAACCTTAAATTACTTGATATTTCTTCATCACTAATTCAGAAAAGTGACAGTATCATTTTCAGTTCATTACTGAGTTTAAAAGAAACAAGTTTATTTTGAATAGTAATAAACAAAAATCAGCAGGGAATATTGCTGTAGCATTAGGAACCAATCTGTGAAGCAGACATTTGGGGGCAGAAACCTGAATTCATACCCATTTTAAACAGAAAAAGAGCTAAAACTGCAACCAAATATTAATTCAGTGAATGACCAACACTTTAGCAAATTAACAAATGACCATATTTTTGCCTGTTTAGAATTTTCACACAACAATAGGGAGAGAACACATATTTGTGTTTAAAACCACAGATATCTTGCATTTGAGCAAAAGGACAGGGTGGATAAGGCTGTAGACCCAGATACATGAATTTAAAGGAAATCAAGAAAAATCCCAGGATTTCTGGCACCTTCTCGCACAACCTCTTTGGCCAGATCTATACTGCCTTTAAGAATCGTTCCAACAAGGGCACATGAAAGTGTCCATCTATTCTGGCAGTTTTTTAGGCTCTTACAGTTCCCGTGCAACACAGTCCATAGGACCACTTTGGACCTCTGAGGCAAGCTGTTTTTCGATGTGTACAGCCACTGACTAACCAAGGATACATGTAAAACATAATGGTCAAGTATAAGGAACCCTGCCTCACGCCTGGAGTACTGAAAATTGTTTACAACTGTTTTCATTTTGCTAAGTGTCAGGGTTCACAGAAATGTCTCTGATTTATTAAAATATTTTCACTACTGAGAGTAAGATAATAAAGAATCATATTTCAGACCAGTGTCCCTCAGCTGCCACTGCTCCAGCTGTTCTGTATGACCGCTTGCATGTGGATTTCAAAAGTTTGAGACAAATTGTATGGCATGATGACAATTCATGTTTTGTTCTAATTGCCACAATTTAGTAGAAAATTACTTTGGCCAGTAAATTGCTTTCAAGCATTCTTTCTCAAGACAAAGCCAGACTTTATCACAAGGCCAGCTCTCAGGGATTGTTTGTTCTTTAAAGTTACAAACTTTGGATGTGTAAAAACCCAAATGTCATTACCAGTGTAAGAGTCTTTTGGAAGACTAAGACATGTTTATCTGTCCAACAAAGAAAACACAAAAATAATACTGAATGCTTCAATTCCTGTGATTCATATCTGGTTTTGCTGTCAAGAACTTGTTTCATTCTATACCTTCTGAAATGAAACAAGACACATATTTCACATCTGTAACACACAGGATTGTCTAATCTGGGACTCAAATTTGACATTTTTACATCATGAAATATTATCAAAAACAACAGATTATATGGCAATTCAATTTCTTTTATCAGCTAAAGAATGGAAGTAATTTTCTCTGTGGGTGATCTGTTGAGAAATTTATTTTAAGTGTTGTCTTCTGATCCTCCTGCCTCACTTCTCTTCCTTCAATAAAAGACTGTAAACTCCCTAAAGTAAACAAACTTACTTGCTGTTACATTAACAATTACATTGAATCCACATTGGCAGTCCTGTCACTTAATTTTCGAATCACTGAGCTTAAGAGTCATTATTGCCTTATATGTCAAAAACATTTCAAGAAGGTTTAATGCTCATGTATCTTGTATATGCCATAATTCGAATGCCTCTTTGGGTTCTCTCTGGGTTATGCAATAAATATATAAACTTAAATGTTATGAATTTCTAATATGCAGTCCACAGACCTTTTTTTTTTAGATCAGGTGTGAGACTGCTCCGGAGAGATTAAAAACAAATAAATCTGCAAAATCCCATTTTCTTAAAATTTAAATTCCTGAATGATCTTGTTCTTTTTTCATCTATGGTTGTTCCTTTTTATAGAGGTATTCTTGGACTTCTGCTTGGTGCTGAAATCTCTAAAGTATAACTAGTTAAAGGTGTTTTTTTCATTTGCTCCTATCTTATTATTTGTAAGACCTCCTGTTAGGCCCAGATATTCCAAAAACAATTTTGGCATTTATGATATTGTTCCTGAATTGAATTTGCTGTGCAGTGTCCTGAAGCTGAAACCACAACAGCAGATTGTAGCTTCTCTTCCTTTTATCAAGGAACACACTGCATTCATTTTAAATTGGTTTACTCTCATCTTCTGAGCACAGTACGTGGTATTGTAAAACTATGAAGTTCCATATAATCTGGAGACCAAAATTTAATGTTACATAGTGTAGTGTCTCTTCCTGTATGTCACAACAACAACACATATCACCAAGGATACCCAAGAACAGTGCATCTGTAAGCTGAAAGTTATTAAGGAGGGAAAGTAATTTCTCTTAACAGCCTGAGACATGCCTGAATCCAATGATATTTATGAAATTAATGTCTCACCCCTTTAGCAAGACATGAAAAGGGTAAATTGCTATATATATATATTTTCATATCAGAACAATTAATTAATCTGGCTGTCAGTATAATGTAGGTGATAGCTCTTAAGCCAGTAACTTCTGCGTTGGTTTCTCTCCCACATCTCTCAGGCAAACCACCAAGCTCTTTTCCCAACTAACAAAAATTAAATATATGTATTAAAATATCAATACAGGCCAAGATTTCTGAAAGAACTAATTTCAAATATAGGAAAACGAAATAGAGGCAGAGTCAAAATCCGGAAGATTTCTTTATGAAGAGCAACCTTAGTTATATGAGTAGCAACACGTAACATTCGTGTACACACACCTTCAAGGATTTGTAAGTAAGTGATAAACTCTAAGAGGCTATCAGGTGAGAGAATCTATGAATGTTAAGTTGAATATCTCTACCATAAATAGCTTGATGGTAAAATTCTATAATGAGGAAAACTTCCTCTTATATTTAACAAGGTCACTGTACTCAGAGAAACTGCGTAAGCTCTCTAGATCAGTTTTACAGTTCAAATCAATTCTTGATATAACTTCAAGTTTCAATATGTTAACTACAGGTACTACATGTGCACATAATTTTCAATGTCTTTAGGAGAAGAACACATTTCAGGAAATAAAAAAGGAATGAAAGTACCAAAGTAACGCAGGGAAGAAAAACAATCTGTATCCTTCCCTGGCATTTCAGAATATACGTATGAGAACTTTAAAAGTAAGTGCAACAGCTGATATTGCCTTAGCTTAGGGTTTACTGTACATATTAACATTTAAAGGGCGATCAAGCGCTATTACCATTATTATTATTTGATGAGGACAGGGCATAGACTGAATTCTACTGCTAAGGCAGTTGCCTTCCCCATTATTCAAGTCTCTTGAATTGCATAAAACCCTTCCATCTGTTAAACGACTCCATTTTATATCACAGATTTGCCAACCTCTACAAGGAGAGGGTCTGGTTGTTTTCCAAACAAGCTTGAATATCCTTACAGAAAAACACATGGACAGATGGCCTTCTTCCCTGCTGATGCTACATTAGAAATGTGCTTGGAGGGAAATTCTGTCAACATCTCTTGAGTCATATTTTTTGCATTATTTATTTTTAAATAGTATCTAATGTGGTAAAGTTTATTAATACATTTTATATTAGTGTTCAATATAATTTTATTTGATTGACAAATAATGTTCTAAATTTCTCTTTATCTTTCTACGGGGGAAACAAAGCATGCAACAATCTACCAACTTAAAAACTTTAGAGGAACAGTATTTTTATAAACATTTTTTAATCTATTTTCTTTGATCTAGTTCACTTAAAATAAACATCACACACACACACACACAAATACTTAGATGGTATTGAAGGACTGCACTTTCAAAACAGTTTCAGCAACCCCAAGTTGATGAAGGTGATTGGGAGTAGTCAGCACGGATTTTTGAAGAAGAAATGTGCCACCAACTTGACAGCCCTCTACAATGACATTACTGACTTGATGGATGAGGAGAGAGCCATGGATGTGGTTTATCCTAAGGCTTTTGACCCTGTCTCCCATGACATCCTCATAGACAAACTGATGGCCTACAAAAAATGACAATTAAGTGGACTAAAAACTGGCCAAACAGCTAGGTTCAAAAAGTTATCAGCGGCACAAACCCCGCCGGAGGCCAGCCCACTATGGGTATGCCTCAGGGATCTATACTGGAGCTAACAGTGTTTAATCCCATCATTAATGACTAGGGCAACAGCACAGAGTGCATCCTCAGAAATTCAGTATATCACATAAAACGGAGTTGTGGTTGGCTATGGTTTTTTAATTATTTTTTTTTAAAGACAAATCAACTGTTCTACATGTTGCAAGGAAATTGTTTGGTTGGTTTTAATTAATTTATTCATATGCTGTTAATTTATAGAAAGTGATAAACCACCAAGAATTACCATGAAAGCAAGAACTAAAAGAAACTGAAAAAAGAAAAACTAAGAGAAAAACTTAAAAAAAAAAAAAAAAAGTCACTTATTCTAAAGGAGCCAAGTGTGGTTTCCGTAGGAAATGTTAGGGGATAAAATACAGTTCTGTTCTTAAACTGGTGCCAAACACATAAAAAAAAAAAATTAGAAAAAACCATGCAAACCTTGACAATCTGTGTTCAAATTCATCTAAGGATTTAAAGGTGAGGTACAAAAACAGCACCAAGATGTCTTATATGAAGGCTAATTTTAAAGCAAATCTATCCCATTAAAATCTATTTAATCCACTCTGGTACCTCAGGTACCCTCAGTGTTTTCTTTTTTTAAAAAAATTAAAATTACTTAGATGTTAAAATTTTTGGTGCTGTTCATATACAAAAGTAACACTGTCTTGTTTGAACTGAATTATCTAGGTGTTGCTGTCCCAACAAAAAAAATATTGGGATTTGTTAACTACTTGTGATTCCTAACATAAACCCACAAAACCAGCATTGTGACTAGATGTGTTGACTTCATCACTACTGCTACTCAGTTTTTTTAAGTAGTTGTTCAATAGCTAGACTATTTGCCCAAGAAGTAGGAGACACAGTGTAATTCCCTTTTTAGCTCAAGGGAATTCAAAAGCCTCTCACTCTCCCATCAACTGTGGCAACCAGGCTATGAGCAAGAAGATAATGATGGTGCTGTGCCAATCTAATCTACAATAAAATAATGCTTCATTGTGGAGGATGGGAATTGCAATTTTATAACCAAATAATTAGAGTTATTTTTAAGTTCTATCATGTCCTCAAGCTTCCAGCTGGAAACATCTATGACAAGTCCAACACAATGTCATAAAGATACTATGCAAATAAACCATATTTAAGCACTAGACACTCCAGAAAACACCAAACTCCCTTTTCCTTCCAAACCCAACCCTGCTGTGCAGTACTGATAGCTTTTGACTTCCACTAGAGTTGCTGCATATGCTTAAGACTGGCTGCCTAACCTCATCCAAAAAAACCCTGAAACAAAATTTTAAAAGGTTCACTAATTTATTTAAAGATTTTCTGATTTTATCTTAAACAATCACAAAGAATGAACGTCTTTCTTTCTTACTATCTATTCAAAAAGAATTAATGTCTCACTGAGGGCATTTGTGGGTTTGCTTTATGGATTGGGATTTGATCCAATGGATGTGTGCATTGACCTGGAGGGACAGTGTTTTGTAAAATAAATCATTGTGATGCCTATTCAGTCTTTACTTCCAAGAGAAGCTCAAGTAACCACTGTGACAGTGTTTAAAATATGGATTAGCAATAATATAGGATTGAAATATTGATGAGTCCAGTCCTTTAAGGGCTGGGATTCTCAGAAAAATTACCTTGGAAGACTTCCCTGAGGATTTTTGTTGTGTAGCCAGATGGAACATGTCTATAGATCAAAGCAGATCTCTTGAAAGCTGCTTAAGTGGTGAATGGTGATAGAACACCACAGGGTGAAAAGACTTGCCTCACAGGGGTCACTGCAACTCCCCAAAAGAAGTCAGTTTAGTAGACTTCTAAGTCTATACTTTGCAAGCACAGAAGAGAATGGGAAAAAGAAAACTGAAGAGAAAGAAGACGAAATGAAATGAAGACTACTATGGAAATTACGTCATTATCTCTCCCTGGGTCTAATTTCAAGCTTCAAATAATTAACATCACAGTTTTTCTCTTTTTATAAATGAATTCTATTTATTTAAAGGCTGCAGCCTTAATCTACATAATCATTTCTTCTTTGTTACCGTATCTAGGAAAGCATATTTCAATTTTCAGCAGATTTCTATCTGAATCAGTGCACATTTTTCAAACTTTAATGACCCAGTGTAAATGTCCATAGGTTTCTCAGAATCAAACTTACTGTATGCTTTACCCAGCCAATATTTAAAATGGTGATCAACATATAAGTTATATAATAGTATCATCCCTACTGTTCTTGGCCATCACAGCATATCCTCTCCTTTTGAAAAGCAGACAGATGAAAGTGTCATAATTAAAATTGCAGCGAACAACACACATGCACTTCCAGTTCTGAGGGAAGGAGGTGTACACACACATCCAAATAAGCTTATGAGCTTAGCACTATTTGTTAAACATACGCTGTCTTTACTGTGAGCTCAATACATCAAGACATTTAGCCAGTGCTGACTTGGTAATACTTTAAAAGCATTCCCATTAGCAGATGTTCTTCCATGAAGGATGTGAACGCAAGGTGTGGAAATCACCGGCAAATTGTTCATGTATTTTGGTGGTATTAGCAGGCAGCTGGGAAAGGATAGGCAACTTCAGGAAATCTCTGCTACAGTCTTTCCTCTTTTGAAAATGCTCAGAAATAACAGAGGGAGCACTCTAAATATGTTTGGCTTTGCAAATATTGTCCCAGGGAAAGGAAGAAGCAACTGCTAGAATCAGGATTACAAAAATAACGTTCTTATTTGGTAGTTTAATGAAAGAAAATATATGAAGCTTAAGATACACAATTTCTTTTAAAATTAGTAAGTAGATGTTTTAGAAATACAGAATGAAAATCCAAAATTATCATTGAGAGAAGAGGTTGTCCTGTCTGGGGATTAATTCTGCCACAAGGATAGATGATACTAGAAGGTGTGAGATAACAGAACAGAGAGGACCTCTGACCTCTAAAACATGTTCCCTCTGAAATGTGAAATAAAACCCAATATTCTAGAGTCTATATAGCAGTGGTGCTAATGCTGTCATCAAATTATTAGAAAACACACTGCCATACATGCTATCTGTGCCTACTGCCAGGTCTGTAGAGAGGTCAAAATCTTATTACATCTATCATTTAATCCCTTTGCTTAAGTGCCAAAAATTGAACTGAGAATCTGAGCTCTATCCCTGACAATGACCTTGCCAAAATAAGTATGATTTTGTGGAATAAAATGTACAGAACACTTTTCTCATTTTTGTTTGTTTAACTTGGAGATGCGGTGGGATAACTCTGTATGTTAGGCATAGTTTTGACTGCCTAGAGCTTAAGATAGTAACAAAAAGGTCAAATGTTTATGGGTAAGGATCAGGAGGAAGGCCAACAAGGCAGATATCCTAGTGGGCATCTATTATAGACCACCCAACCAGGATGAAGAAGTAAATGAAATATTCTACAAGCAGCTGGGAGGAGTCTCATGATTGCTAGCACTTGTTCTCATGGGGAACTTCAATTTACTGGATGCCCACTGGAAATACAACACTACAGAGGGGAAAGAGTCCAGGAGGTTCCTGGAGTACAACTTCCTGACACAGCTGGTCGGTGAGCCAGCCAGGGGAGCTGCCCTGCTGGACCTGCTGTTTACAAACAGGGAAGGACTGGGGGGTGATGTGGTGGTCAGAGGACATCTGGGGCATAGGAATTATCAAATGATAGTTTTCAATTCTCAGAGAAGTAAGGAGGGGGGTCAGCAGAACTGCTGCCTTAGACTTCCAGAGGGCCGACTTTGGCCTGTTCAGGAGCCTGGTTGACAAAGTCCCTTGGGAGGCAGTCCTGAAGGGCCAAAGGTCCAGGAAGGCTGGACTTTCTTCTAAAAGGAAATCTTAAAGACACAGGAGCAGGCTGTCCCCATGTGCTGAAAGACAAGCCAGGAGGAAGGAAGACTGGCCTGGCTAAACAGAGAGAATTGGCTGGAACTCAGGGAAAAAAAAGGAGAGTTTACCACCTTTGGAAGAAGGGGCAGGCAAATCCAGAGCACTATAAGGAAGTCATGAGGTTAGGCATGTCAACGGTTTGAGCCGAAAACCCAGCTAGAACTCAGGCTGGTCACTGCCATGAAAATAACAAAAAATGTTTTTACAAATACATTAGAAACAAAAGGAGGGCCAAAGATAATCTGCATCCTTTATTGGATGTGGGAGGGAACATTGCGACAAAGGCTGAGGTACACAAATGCTGAGGTACTTAATGATTTATTTGCCTCAGTCTTTAATGGGAAGACCAAGTACCCTCAGGGTACTCAGCCCCCTGAGCTGGAAGACAGGGACAAGAAGCAGAACGAAGCCCCCACAGTCCAGGAGGAAACAGTCAGTGACCTGCTGCTCCACTTGGACACACACAGGTCTATGAGGCCAGATGGGAGCCATCCGAGGGTACTGAGGGAGCTGTCAGAACAGCTCGCCAAACCACTCTCCATCATTTTTCCACAGTCCTGGCTAACCGGAGAGATCCCAGAAGACTGGGGGTTAGCCAATGTGATGCCCATCTACAGGAAGAGTAGGAAAGAGGATCCAGGAAACAACAGGCCTGTCGATCTGTCTCAATTCTAAATACGTTTACCAAAAGAATAACAAGTTCATATATGATAATATTTTCTGTATCCAAGTATCCGTATAGTCCTTTCTTTATTCTGAAATAAAACCTGCTAGTTCTGTTTGTAACTAGTCTTGATTGTCTTGTTTAGTTAATCTGTCAGTTGAAAAAGCTGCGCTCTTGTTAACACACTTTGAAATCTCTGACTGCTCTACAAAATTTCAGTCCTAAGGATAACCTGCTGATTATTTAGTCCGTTCAAAATTTCTCAGTGTGATTCCTTCACCTCGCAGGACACCATACTGTGAGCAGACACTGACAAGATCACAGTGTTATTCTGTTTGACACAGACTGACTCTCTTTGCTGGATATCAAGAGGAGGCAACATTTTCCTGTGGTAAGAATATCCCATTTGGGGGCATCTATTGTGTTAGTTAGGGATTAAGATTAAGACCTACTTGCTTACTTTTTATCAGAGACTGGAAACTGTACTTGATAAGTCCAATGGCAATGTAAAGATTTGCATGAACTGTTAGAGAAAAGGACAATTATTCCTTTAAACCTTTCCCCACCCTCCCCTGCACATATTTGGGAAAAATGAAGAGACAACAGCTGACTCAGCTAGATAAACTACTGTTTTCTATAGTCAAGAAGAGCAAACATAAACCAAATCCCTGCAGTCCAAAACACAGAAGCAGTTTGTGCTTAGTAGGAATTTCTGAGATGAGAGAGGATTAGCATCATTGTGGGGCACGTGTTATACAAAGAGAGTACACCATGCAGATAAGAAAATGGAAATAATTTTCAACGGTGTGAGGAAGCACTTTTAATCATTTAAGAACTGTGTTTGGAGTGAAGATAAGTCAGCCCTATACATCCTTCATATTCTAGGGATTAAGAATCAAATTTTGATAAATGAAATTTATTGAAAGGCATTTACTCTAGTGAGTTGAGTAGAGAGTTGGACAAACTCATCTTAGGAAATTTTAAAGGTGGCTGAAAACACCTCAGAATTCATGTTAAATCTACAAAATTTTACTGGGATCATGAACTGGAACTGAGGTGCTGCTCCTCCACGTGGTCCAACCACTCACCTGGTCATAGTATCACATTCATGAGCTCTTAATCATGATTCCTTCTAATCCTCAGGAATATTTAATTATTTATTGTCCTGGTTTCAGATGGGATAGAGTTAATTTTCTTCTTAGTAGCTAAATGATGTCATGCTGAGTATATATATTTGCTGGAGGAAGAAGAAGGAAGGGGGGAGACATTCGACATTATGGTGTTTGTCTTCCTGGGTAACTGTTATGTGTGCTGGAGCCCTGCTTTCCTGGAGATGGCTGAACACCTGCCTGCCCAGGGGAAGTGGTGAATGAATTTCTCGTTTTGCTTTGCTTGCGTGCGTGGCTTTTGCTTTACCTATTAAACTGTCTTTATCTCAGCCCACGAGTTTTCTCACTTTTACTCTTCTGATCCTCTCCCCCATCCCACTGTGGGAGGAGTGAACAAGTGGCTGCGTGGTGCTTAGTCACCGGCTGGGATTAAACCATGACAAAATGAAACAGACCCAACAAGGGGGAGGGGGGTGGGGAGAAAAAAAAAAAAAAAAAAAAAAAAAAAAAAAAGAGAGAGAAAAGGTAGGAGAGGGGAACTGCGATGGAAAGCCACTACAAAATGCCTTTAAATATCTTATTATTCTGATTGCACAGTCACCTTCTCAGCCAGAAAGACTGAAAATACAAGCAAGATTTTGTTTGTTCTTCAGAACAAGGGTATTTTAACCAAAGAGAAAGTGGGATCCAGTGTGAAGAAAAATGTGTTTCTACTATGAGTTATAGAGGAAATTCAAAACAAGTAAACAATTCAAAGCTGGGATGTAGAAAGTCATCAAGCAACTAATTCAGTTACCCTCACTAATACTGTGAAATACCATGACCATCAAATTTTCATTTTCTTTCATTTCTTTTCATTCATTCAACAAATATATAGGACAATTTGAAAACAACTTATGGAGTAAGAGTGAACTCAGAAGGACAAGCTGAGATATATCAGAAAATCACTACAAAGTCATCACATTCCTACAAACGCATGTTCCACACTAGTTATTATATATAAAAGCTAGCAAAGAAAAATGTTATTACATAAAGCATAAATGATGTAGACTCAAATTATTATTGGTTATTGGACAGGTGAGGCTTATATCACATTACATGCATTAGCAGATGGGTAAGAAAAGAGAAGTGCCCATGTTGTACAGTAGTGTACGTTGCTTACAGGTATTAAAAGCTGAAAACACCTAAAAACATAAACTGAAGCTAAAATCTTAAGGAAACTTTGCCTGACAAAAATATGCTCACAGTACAAAAATCCAGATCAGTATCAGTCATAATAATAAAATGCTGTAAAAACTTACAGACTCTGGGAAGTGAACCAAAGTCACATGCCTTTAGCTACCTGCAGGTTAATGTTAATTGACTTAGATTTCACAACAGGATTTGAGGTTTTCTGATTGCATTCAAGCCAACCAGAGACAGGATGTTGATGATCAGCTACTTCTCTACTAGAAAAAGCTATTTATGCCAGCTTTGAAATACCACAAAATTCCAATTTATAAACTCTTTTTCAATAAATTAGTTAAGTCATAGAAGTTGTCAGAAAGTTGGAGATTGGAGCTGTTGGCTAACTGATAGCTGAGTTTTTAATCTCCACTGATGGAGACACATCTGGAATGCTTCAACAGAAGCATTTATTCAAGATAAGCCATCAACAGAAAAAATAACTCACAATTTAAAATGTTGGTATTGGTGTCTGTAGACTTTAGAGTTAATGCCTTGACTTCTGCTTTAGTTGCACTGTGTCAAAGTGATCAAAACCTGATTTCCGATAAAAACCTAGCTTATACAGAAATCTCATTTTAAAGATATTGAAATAATGATATTGACTAAAAATGCTTTAAAATCAAACTAGTTTGAAAGTACCTATTTCTGACAGGAGCTAAATTAGATAGACTGTTGCGAGGTTTTTTATTGATTTAAGTGGAAATAGAATCAAGACTATAATGCATAATAGATTGAAAGAAAGTTAGGGCTTCTCTTTCCCTTCTGTTCTAATACATTAACAAGAGATAGCTAATAAAGCACAATGTCAACAAATTTATTCAGTTTTGGGAGAAGGGTTGGGGGGAGGGGGCGGTGTTTGAGGTTTTTTTACAAAACAAATAATTGACCTAAGAGAATTACTAGGGATACACAGCAGTCTACGTAGTTTAAGAAAGGATTAGAGATTATCACAAGGAAACAGAACACCTACTGCTACAATAGATAATGCACATTAAAAAAAGAAAACAAGCTATCTAAATCTTCATATTGTGGGTTCTGAATCAGTCATTAAGTGGCAGAAATTGGGAAGGCTGAAGGAGCACAATAATTAAACATCACACATACTTCTTTGATTCACTCTCAAGGTTTCTGTAGTGGACAATTCCAGAGAAATAAAACTAGAACAGCAAATCAGTTACTAGCATTAACTACAACGGTAATTCTTGTGCTCAAGGGCACTGCCAGCAAATATTATGATAATTAACATTCTTTTGGCATCTTCCATCTGATATTGTAAGTTAGGTCAGAAAAAATTAATTTACCCTAGTCTTACGTCTACCTTACATTTATGGAAAAGTACCAGTTTTCATCTACTAAGGAAGAAGCAGTCTTAATCTACTATGGAGTTAGCTCAAAACCTTAGTACTTATCAGAAGTTGTATTTCAAACAAAATCTAGGCCTTATGCATTGTTTCTTTCTTTCTCCACAGAGACCTCCTTATTCTAAAATCATTGAGAAACTACACAGTTAGCAAATCTACTGAAAAAGAATGCTATAGGTATATACTACTACTTACCAAAAGCAAAAAAATACCCCCACAAACAAATCAAGACTCCCCACTAATCCCCCCTAAACACCAGGTGGATTTTTCTTCAATATTTTGCTATTTTTAGTTGCAAACTGAAAAACAGATATGGCAGAATAAAAATAAAATGTTTAGAATATAAAACCTAGATAAGATTTTTTTCTAATCCTTTCATGCCTGCCTATGTAAACATAAGCATAGTTAACTTCTGCACGTCCTTACAAGTTAGAAAATCTAGTTGATCTTGCTAGCAACATGATACATCTACTAGCAATAAATGTATTTTTCTGAAGCCTTAAACTGACAGTATTTAGATCTGTCAGAATTTGTACTGGAACTGATCAACATGAAATATTTTCAATTTATACATTTAAACTGAATTCTTAGTTTATATCAAATCAAGCTCTCAGAGATTTTAACAAAAGTACAATTAGTTATTTTCTATAGCCCATATAGAAAAAAAAGCAAGGTCTTTATTTGACAAGATTTTCAATGCATTATCTGCCCCACTGACAGGTTTCATTTACTTTTTCTAAATCACTGCTATTTAAATTTGGTTCATTTACTGGGCTACTTCAATTCAATTAATGGCTTTCAGCTGGCATAAAACTAATAGCTTAAGGTTGGCACACGATTTCCTTTTCTTTTAATTGCCTTTCCAGTGTGCCCTAATGGGGTAGGTAAGGGAAGAAATCACTATGAATGATAATTAGAATTTCCTGTAAGACTGTAAAGACAGGAGCTTCTAAGAATAAGTGAGAGGTACCTAAGTTTGAGAAATGACCACTCAGTACTGTGGCTGTTGAAAGAGATGAGACATGGGGCACAAATAATTTAATTTTTCATTTAAAAACCCACCATGCTTCCATTTTAGTTAAACATCTCAAATGATCACATGAACCTTTATGGAAAATTCATCCTTACAGATTTCTGTGAAGTAACGGCTTACTTTCCTAACCTGAACCACAGAAGTCAGTCACAAATATAACAATACATTTAGATTGATCATTTTGTTTCACTGACACAGTATGCACACTGGGGAATCAGACTTAAGATATTTCTGGCACTGAATGAGCCTTCACATTTTAAAATACAAATTATATTGTATGTTTTGTGCCCAACATTATATCTGCTTGAAATGACATGGATGCTATTTCAGTGTCACGCTGGTCTGTATGCCAATACATTATGCTTTTTGTTGAGAAAAATAATAGGAACAGAAAATTTCACAGACCCCGCCTTCTTGTCTGGCTAAGGAACAATATGCATGCCTGCACTACAGATTGGATCCTTTTCAAAAAACAAGATTTTTTTCTAGCAATTAAAAAAAAAAATTGCAATGGTGGTGGCCCACATTAAACGTACAAGAGCCACATCTAAAACTGTAGAGATGGGTTCTTAGAGCCAGGAAAACACTGTGAACCTCAAGGTGAGTGTGAATCCAAAGGCCAGCCAACAATCAGCTGTAGCTTACTCCAATAAAGGGTGATAGGAACGGAGACCAACTCATCTGATGCAGTCCTTTATCTTTCAAACCAAGACTTGCACGTACATCAGAAAGCACCATATGCCAACTTCTACAATTCCAAAAAGTAAAATAGAACTCAAAAGAACAATTATTTTTCCACTGTATAGAACTTCCTCCTGAGCCTGGCACCATACCTCTACTGCCAGGCAAACCGGTCAGAGTTCTAACACTTTCTGTAAGCAGCATTTCTAAGCTGTCCGATCTCTTTTAGAAAGTGCCTTTGTTTCTTGCCATGCTTTATAAGCATGAGAACAAGGTAGGGCTTCCTGATTTATTCTGGGAATTCAGGAGATGCCTGGAAACAAACTAGTTAGGAATTGTTACATATGAAATTTTGAAAGAGAATTTTCAGAATCAAAGCCAGAAAAAAATCCTTTCCAGAAAAAAACAGCTTAGTGACCAGTCCTCTTGAATTCAGTCACCTTGACTAAGACCAGAGGCTTGAACATTACTTTCCCACAGCCCTATGTCTGGGACGAGGATCACTTTCTCCCTCTTTTACACACACAGAAGTACATGCACACAGAGAGTCAGAAGGTTTGATATTAATTCTTGCAGAGGATAAAGATCAGTTCTCATGGAGGATAGAGAGAAAAAGCCCTCTTCATAGAGAGTGAAAGGCAAATTCATACGCTGTCTGGCTCCAGTAAGTCAATGACACCTTCAGCTGCTCAGAACACGGCACACTTTGCATCCTGTCTCTATGATCAAAATTTATTCACTTTTGAAAGGGAGCAACAAAAGAAGCTGTAGGAAACATCAGCCCTGTGAAAATGTTATAGGATGTGATGCTGAATTTCTAATGCATTTTTGTAAGCAGCATGGTATTATGATGCTATAAATACATTCACTGAGAGTCAGAGCTTGCTTACACTCTTGTGGAAGGAAACATTTGAAACAAGCAGGAATGAACTGAATCTTCCTATTTCTCTATCTTACCTTGACAGAGTGGCTGCTTACTTTCATATGTTCTATTTCTAGTGTTAGTGCTCCTGCCCCCAAAGCATCTCAAAGGATGAAGACATTTGCTAGAAACAATTTATAATAATTTTCCCAGTCAGGAGCAATGTCATTATCAGTTTCAATTTTTAATGGGGATATTGTATTGGTAGCCTCATTAGGAAAACTGTTTAGCAAAGCAATAAAATGATACCAGGCTCTACTCTTCATAGCTTCTGATTAGAAAAAGCATCGCATCTCATGAGCAATTTATAGCTCATCAGTGTCAAAACACACAGGAAATAAATAATAAGAGAAGGATGAGCTTAGAACCATGCCTATAAGCTTGATTTTCAAGACAGGGAACAAAACAGCAATTGTGATAGTAAATGAGGGTAACGAACATTAATAGATGACCTCAGTAAGCTCGATATAGAATACTCCATACAAATACAATACTTCTGTACTTTGTGTTAATACCACCATGCCATGATGTTCTTATTAGCTTACACTGTCTAACAGCACACAAAATCTTTTAAAGTATCTAGCTTTATAACCTTCTGTGAGATAGGAAAGTGCTATTAGCCTCATTTTACAGTCAAGAAATTGAGGTATAGAGGACACCTTGTCTGAAATCCTGGAAAAAGCTATTGACGTTTAGAAATGAAAAATTATCCTGATTCTGCTTCTCCTAACCTTTGTACCCATTGTGGTACAAAAACAAATGGCATAAAGAAAATAAAAGTCTAAATTCTAAGCATTCACATAGTTCCTAGAAATTATACCCTCTGGTCTCAAAAGTGGTATGAAACACGAAGGCACTGAGGGGCAAGATATTCTTTGGTGTGATCTTTTACCTTCAAAGGCTTCTCTCAGTCTAAATAAGGTGAATTTCTTTACTGTTAAAGTGTCTTAACAACTTTACCCTTCATTCTTGCCTTAAGGCAGAAGAGTAAAACATACAAAAGGCTAGGCAGACACTTGTTGAGTTTCCCAGCTTTGTACAATAATGATTTATTTTTTTATTAACACATTTTTATTCACAATTTATTGCAAAATCACACACAATTTAGAATGTCATTTCTGTTTGTAAAAAACAAACAAAAAGAAGTAAAACATTTAATTAACAAAGATTCTTCCAAGATACTAAAGGAAGATTGATTAACGCTTGCTTAGCTGAAGGCCTAGCACACATAAGTAAGCACATGTAACATATGTAAGGTCTACTGATTAGGAGGAGCCATCTAAAAAAATAAGTACTCAAATAAAACCACTATGTCCATCCAAAAAAAAGGTTTCACCACCAAAAATCAAATTAATCAAAAGGGAAATCTCATAAGTACAGTGAAAATTTAAAAAAAAAAAAAAAAAATTTCAAGACATGATCGTGAGACATTTGTAAACTAAATTCTAGAACGTGTTTCTTAAACATACGTTAGATACCTAAAGAGTCAAAAGAGGCTAAATAAAAAAAGAAAATAAAGAAGAATTAAATCCTTTAGCAAGGAAAAGCTGAGCTGCAAAGGAACAGTATGTCTGTAAAAATTTGTGAAAAACCATATACATAACAGTGAACTGCAGATTCTAATTCTATAGAGATTTCCTGCCCACTGAAACTTACTTAAAATAGTTTCTTATCTGTACAGGAAAGCAAAATAGGATTACAAGCAAGAAGACTAGATATTCAAAGCCTGATATAATGAAGAACTTCAAGAAACTAATGAACTTTTAGAGGTCAAAACTAAAAAAAAAAAAAAAAAAAAAGGCTTATTGTTTGTTCTCAGAATAATGATTTCTTATTTACATTTCTGGTTTTGAAATGTCAGTCTTTAGAGATTTGACTTTATTTTAATCATAGATATCTATCCAAAGTGTTTGTGAGAGAGTGCATTTTCCAGATCACCGCTGAAGACATCAACTAAGCCCTCTGCTTAAACTTCCAGCTGGGTTGATAAACTAGCAGGACCTTTGGCTTAATTTTAAGGAAGGGAATCAAAAGAAGCGGAATAGCTTGTTTAGAAGTAAGAAACTGATTATACCTACAGCAATATGACCCCATTAGAACAGACTTTTACAATGAAACTTGCGGTGCTGAGGACCTAACATTAGTACAATTTTTTGTTTTTGAGGTTATTCCAGCTTAGTTTTGCAGAAGAGGCATCCATTTTGCATGTTACAAGACCATGATGCTATAACGTGTACCAAAGGACAGTATTTGGAGAGGATCAGGAGAGGCACTTCAAAAGCACACTCTTGATGAAAACTAAAATGCTAAATGTGATTATACAGATCAGAGGAGATTCTGTTTTAAAGAGCAAGAACCACATTTAATAAGAACTGCAAGATGAAGATAAAATTCTGAGAGACTATGCCCAGATACTGGGAAGTGAGTCATTCACCTACCATTTATCTTGGTATTGGTATTGTCTATGTAAATTGGTCTATTAAAAAGAAATAAATAAATTCATTACAATGTTTGTTTTAATTTTTAAAATTATTATTATATTACTATAGTAAAAATATTAAAAATCACAAGTCTGCAGAACACCAAAATAATGATAAAAGTGTCTATTGACCTTCATACAATTAAAAGAAATATTCATATGCTTAATATTTTTAGTTATCTGAGCTAAGAGTAGTTTGCTTTAAGGGATAAGTGATGCAACAGCAAACTTTTTGTACATGAAGTGAAATTTGACCAAAGTGTACAATTTAATGTTTCTCATCATTTCACACAGAAATCCACATAGAAGAAATTGGTAATCTCAAATGGTCTGAGGTAAGTTTCTCTATGTACTCATAAAGGATAATTTCATTACTGTGTTAGAACTGAAGGGCTTTGGAGCCTTTTGCCTGGGCAGTAGTATCTTTTCAGCCTATAGCTGAAGCATATGTTAGATTCTAGCTTGTACTCATCCACAGTTAAGATTTAGTTTATGTCTATTTACTCTGCTTGCTGTGTTCCAATTTTGGACTTGTTTTATTCAACAGAAGGGAATTTGGCAGCAAGGCTGTATTATGCTGAATGCATCTGCAACTCCCTTTCATTTATGTAGTACACCCGATCCT
The DNA here is from genome assembly GCA_035590275.1 of Ibycter americanus. Lineage (NCBI taxonomy): Eukaryota > Metazoa > Chordata > Aves > Falconiformes > Falconidae > Ibycter > Ibycter americanus. The sequence continues at coordinate 60,564,089 of JAVJGI010000001.1, forward strand.
GGCCCAGCTGTCATGCATACCAGATATCTGTAGTCTATATGTCCTTGGGTGGTTCCTATGCAGAAACGGAGATACATGAGATAAGTAGGTGGTTGGTGTCCACCTGGTTCTCATTGCACCAAGAGATAGGGACATGTGCAACATACACAGTCCCTGAACTGAAAACTGGGTGGAGAGATTAAGTAATATGGGTGTACATAGATACCATCTTTTGAGTGCTAAACTCAATGTCAAAAAAAAGATTTATGTCTGTTACCGTTACAGAAATACACACATGCAACACAGAGTTCTTTGTAGAATGCCTCATTAGATACTGATTTATAGTACTAGAATTCACACATAAAGCATCTGTGCCATGCTCACCAGGTGCATCTTCCAACATTTTGTTTGGAAATTACATCAAATTGCTGAAGTCCACAGATTAAAAACCCAGACCAATAAACAACTGCAAACATTAGAAAGATACAGAACAAATCACCAGAAATGCACAAATCCTAACACCAACTCTACTAGTAGTTACAGTTTTCTTAATGCTCCTCTGACTCTGTGAAGTGAAATTGATAAATGCCTTAAAATGTTAAGAACAAAGTATGAAGTTAAGAAAAAATGTAGTCTTCAACTGGGAGAATATAAATATGGTTTCTTGCGTACTCTACTGACAATATTTCAGGCATTCATATCAATTTACCATGTTTTGTGCGTGAAAACTTTTGAAGCATTTCAAGCTATTCTTTTTCAAGTAATGGGAGACAAACTTTGAGGAAATAAAAAGGAACAGTAAGTACCACAGCCAAGTATAACCACTATTTTTTTTCCCTCAACATACCTGTCTTTTCCATAAATTTACCTGAATTTTTCCCTAGTATTCAATCACCACCATTTAATATAAGATAAAGAAGCACCACTTCGTTCTTGCATCAGCTGTTTTCAGCTAATCCCAGCACCTCATTTGTGCAGTACAGGAGTTCTACCAATTCATACACTAACATATAATTTTCCTCACTTTCATAAGAACAAAATTACCTTGCTCTTATTCATGCTGAACAATCAACGAATCTACTCCATAAGTTAGTATACTCATCAATATGAATCACAGTGTTTCAAAAAACTACTGCATGCTAGCGGAGTATATTTTATAAGAGAAGCAGCACCTGCATCTTAAAAGAACACCCTGTAGTATCCCAGATCTAAGGTCATAATGATATTTTTACTAAAAACTAATTTTCTGCTTGTAGAATGTTGCTCCTGCAAAAAGTTGATCCACTTTCTGCATTTACTGTACCAGTGTTCTGGCTTAGCTTGTCAGGAGAGTTAACTGACTTTCCAAAATGCCTACATTTTATTAAAATAACAACGCGAGTATGAAGCACTTTCCTTCTGGGACTTTGTAGTTACTTAGTTTACTCAGAACAAGAGACCACGGATTTATAGGAAGATTCTGATCTGGTGGATACCAAAGGAGAAACTCAGAGACAAAAATAAACTTTGCCCAAACCTTGTACTCATATATTGATCTAGCAAGAGAAAAAAATATCTTTCTAGCCATTCTATACTCTTAGTGTAAAATTCAGTTTTCCTTTCTACTGAAAATGATTGTGGTATCTTTCAATGTAAATCACTTTTGGACTGCCAAGTTTAGTATCAACACAGATTTCACTTATACTAATGACAATTACATACAATAACTTCGCAGTTTTAAAGAAATACTTAGGCTCCAGACACAAAGAAAATTCACCATCACCAACCTACACCTGGCTACTGCAATTACCACTGAAACTTGCAAAGACTTCAGCAAGAGTATATACTGTAATAGCTGTTGCAGAATTGTGCATGACAGATTGCCACCCTAAATTAAGAAACTTTGTGCACTACAGTTACCTTCTTTGCAGAACAACTGGTTTGAATACAGCTAAAGATATAAATGAGCCTCTGGCTGAAGCCCAAGACCAACTTTACTGTAAATCCCCAGCTGTTGTTGTACAATCACAATGCTGAAACCATAATTACCAATTCCAGTACAGGATGCTAATTTGTTCAGCTGCTTCCATTATAAGACTTCTGCTTTCCTTGCAAAGTTTCTTTATCCCAATCCCACCCACAAATTCCACTGTTTCTAGTCTGAAGTTTTTGCCAGTCATTATTTCCAAATGAATTTCTAAAAAAAAAACCAAAACCATCTTGCCCTTAGTCTATACATCACACAGCAATGCACTAGTTTACAGTTTTAAAGTTTTCTTTTTTAATTTGAAGTCTTTTTATATTTTGGAGATTTATCCCTGGAAAACTTACAGACTTAGTTACCACCTTAACAATTTTCTTGAAGTTTAATTCTAAGCTTTTTTAAAAAACCAAAACACTAAGCAAATCAGCAGAGTCTGATCAACACTGAGCTTTTAAAATCTAAATTAATATGGAAACAGTTCAAGTGTCTACAGGCTAGAGTGCATATCGCTGCAATAGCTGAGTTTTAAAATGTAACATAGACAACACTATGCTCACATTTCTAGAACAGAAGTACGCTGAAGGCCCAGGGTTAATACAAAGAGGATTGCACAGCATGCTGTCTACCTAAGATGTTAAGTAGGTGGCATTGCATAGGTATAACAAAGAAGAGATACAAAAAAACCACCACCAACAACAAAGATAGATCAACCACTTAAAAAATTTAGGACCTATTTTTTCAAGAAGACAAGAGACACTGGGTCTTTGGTTTACTTGAAGAACTAATTTACATTGTGTATTAATTTGGTAAGAGGATGTAACCCATAAAGATATTAACTGGAATTTAGTTGGATAGATCCTTACACAGAGGAAGTTCTGGAAACTTTCAAGCAGACCACAAAGGTTTTCTGAAACAGCTTTTCACAATATCTTATGATGTAACAAATGGGTACAACTGAACTCTTTGGTCACCTGCAAATCAGTGGAGTATGCTGATATCAAAACCCAGAGGTCTGAAAAATAAACTTTTACTTTCTTCTGTTAGTTTCTTATTTCCTTAGCTTCACATAAAAAGAGAAGATTCTTAATGGGAAAATAATGTTTCACATTTCATAGAAATGTTCCATGGAAAAATTGGAATATGCAAAACTTTATCTGCAAAACCCACAGGAAATGACACTTGAGAAAGGACAGCATAATTAGATCCAAAGTTAGAAACTGGAAGAAAGCATAGAATACATGAATTTGGTCAAACTCCAATCTATTTTTTATTTTATCTGTAGAACACATGGTATTTCAGGTTACTTGTTAAAGATGAGAAGATGCAATTTTCAGGTAATATTTTATTTGAAATTTTAATGTCTTTTAATAAAATGAGTTCAAAGTCACTCATCATGCACTTAGTAATAAAAAGAATATAAATTGTTTGTCTTTGTGCAATTCATTCATGAGGAAGCTCTTCAAGTCAGCAAGGCTTTCGACTAACGTTAGCGTTACTTAACACTCTTGGATGCAGGCCAGTGATAAAACACGGTCCTTGCTATGGAATAATCAATGCTTCCATTTTATTTCTTGAAATAATAAATTTGAAACTGGTTTGGAGTAACAATGTTAACAAAGATTCAAGAGCATAATCCGCAAGATGATGAAATGTGGTGCTTATTTATTTTGCACCTAAAAAGGAGAACGATTACTCCACCTGCCTTTTTTTAAGGAGGGATTGAATTAACAACATATTGAAGATCCATAAGTAAAAAATATAACTGATATGTTTCTTGCACTGCCTAAAAAAGGAAAAAGTAAAAGAACAGGTTTTATTCTAAAATGCATTACTTGTTGACCTACAAATATTTTAATAATTCATAATACTTTGTTAAAATGCTTCTAACATTTCTTGTATCTATGTACCTTCTGTACCTTACTTTAGCTTGGTAATTCCTCATTACAATGTTGCAGCCACATTGCTTCCTATAACTGATGGAAGTTCAGCAGATTTCCTGAGAAATTGATCTGGCAGCAGAGAAACTGAAATTTTAAAGTCATTGAGGGAGGGATTTCAGAACTATATAAAGGAGATTGAAGTTCAAGTCAGAGTACTAGATGGATGGGAAACTCCTTCAGGCAATAGTCAAAAATAAACAAAAAATGCTCTGTAAAAGCATTTTCAAAGCAGAAAATTTCATTGCTGGTGACAAGTTGTTTCTGAAACTAGAGGTTTATAACATAATATATTTCTTATGACAACTAAGGCTGTATAGTATAAATTCAAAAAGCATGCTTGCTGTCTGGAATAAAAAGCTCCAATTCTTAAGACTGGCCAATAATTTTTAAGTGTTGTGCATAAATATGTAAATTATATTTGTCTGTTCCTATGCAAAAAAAAAAAGAAAAATGAGTGAATGTTGTTGATTATGAAGCAATAAAATCCAGCTTGGTTCTTACTGAATTGCAAGAAAATAGAGAGCTCATTTCAAACAGGAGATGGACAGTCTTATAAATGCAATTCTTATGCTATTTGCTTGTGGTAGTCAGCTATCAGAAGCTGCAAAGGAACATGCCATTTGTGCCTTTAAGGGAGCAATGGTGTCCTAATCAGGGACTGTCAGAACAGATGTGATGATTGCACTATATCTTATCTTGTGAATTTCACTCCAGGCAGTAAAGACTAACTCTTATTTTTTTCATCTTAAACTCTGGAATATTAATTAATTTTCTCTATTATCCTGTAAGACACCAAATAGTGTGATTTGTCCCCAAAAATATGGTATTTCCCAACAGTTAGAAAGCAATTTTCTTCTCTTGCTTAGATTTTATTTTTTTTTCCTGATAGAATATAGAAATGTTGACAACAATAATAGGAAGAAAATACTAACTCACAGTCTAAAAAAATACAGGTCTGATAAATTACATAAATAAGTAGAACTATTTTTTCCAAACTGTCTCATCAAGCTCTGGAAGTAAGCTTCTATAACTTGACTACAGATGTTATTAAAAGAAAAATTGCTTCAGAACTTCATTTTGACCACTCACACACCCTTTGGAGTAACAAGCAGGTTTTGGGTTTGAATTTTTTTAGTATTTATTTTTGCAGATTATGAATAGTTTATCTGCTTTAAAAAATTTTATTACAAAATTTTTTTTTTAAAGTGAGAAACATCATACAAGACACAAAATACACTGAAAGCAAAGTTGACCGAGTGAAAGGACTGTAATAATTCTGTTTCATTTCAAGATAAAAGTAAATTTTTTCTATATTAAATGGGTAAAGCTAATTTTGTAAGTCGACTTGCACTTCTGGAAATTACACATTCAAACTCTGGCACACCAACTTCTGTTTCGGAATGAATACTTTGAGAATCTTTTTATATCCATTTTTGAAGCATTATATTTGAAGTTCTGATTTGATTATTACTCTCAATACTTTTGAGAAGTGTCTGATATGAAACAGGAAAATAAAAAGAGTGTTATTATAAATGAGTTGGAAATAATTAAAACTCTGAACAGTTACAACTGCAATCCTTTCATTATTTTTCCTGTTCCTTTTTGCTTCTAGAAATTATTTGTTTGTACACTCCTCCTCCTAGTTTTTTATCATTCACAAACTTGCTGAGAGCGCACCGTGCAGGTCCAGGTCATTAATGAAGAAATTAAACGTCCTCAGTACTGACCCCTAGTACACCGCTAGTGACTGGCCTGCAGCTGAGCTTCATGCCACTGTCACAAGCCTTTGAGCCCAGCAGTTCAGTCAGTTTTCAGCCCACCTCACTGTCCTTTTAGAGTGTACATCATCAGTTGGTCTAAGAGTATGTGATTGGAGACTGGGTCAAAAGCCTTGCTAAAGGCAAGATTAACAATATTAGCTGCCCTCATCCACTAGGCTAGACACTGTGTTGTAGAAAACTGTCAAGCTGGTCAGGCGATGCTCTCTCATTCAGAAATCCATGCTGACAACCCCCAACAGCATTAGAAGTACAATTTTACTGCATGAATATTCTTTGCTGTTAGTACACTGAGCTTTTGGATATGAAGTAGATCTCCTCCTAACTTAACAAACACACTGTTTACAATGTTTTGGGGGAAAATTTGTCTGTGCCTACCAAGGGCCTACAAGTGAGGGCACTGAACAGACCAACTCATAAGAAATACATTTCAAATGATCTCAGCAGCCCTCAAGCCAGGGTTAACAGACTAGTACTATTTTGGGGAGATAAAATTATGTTATGTACTTCGTTCTTAATGGCTTACATGGATATTCCCCTCCTCCAACAACTGCTGTTTTCCCCCCCCTCAGTTTTATGTGTGCATCCACAGTTCTATGGTTTCTAAGGGGGAGCAAAAATTAAGGTCTACTTTAAGTTTATAAAATGGGATGCCACAGATAAATGTTGTTCTTCATGAAGAAAGATGGGTAAATTCCTGAATGAGGACATAAAGACACAGATTTTTCTCCTTTCTCCTTCTCTTGCAAGACATCTGCTTTTACATTCCTGCTTTGGATCAGATTTTCTATGGAAATGTTAATAAAAGCTTTTCTTTATTTTAAACATACAGGATTTCTGTAAGTAATTGCTTAGCCTCTGTAAATTGCAACTACATTATTTTAAAGTTGTTCAGGGGAAAAAAAGGTCATTCCTTAGCTTCAGGTGCCCATACAGTTAGAAGAGTGCAAACCAAATTCACTTTGAATGACTATTAGGATCAGACACAAGACATGATGAATGTCAAACTGAAATATCACATAGTTTCATTGAAATTTACCCCAGTGGAACATGGATGTATTACATAAAGAAAGTACTTGGGAAACTGAAAATACAATTGATACCAAAAACAACAACAAAACCCAGAGAAACAGTTGCTACTTCATTAACTTTCCCACATCCTTCTGCAGAAGTGTTCCCAAATCAAATTCAGTTCCTCAGGCTGGCATAAAATTGGGTGGATATAGGCCACTCATTACTTTATTCATGAACTGTAATCAACCAAAGTAAAAGGCTTAGGTAATATTAACACAGAATTTTCAGTATAAAAAGCAGAGATCCTCCTTGACTGAACAACAAGTCATAGTAATAATAGGAGTACAGGTTGACATGAAAAAATGATGTGTTTGAAAGATAAAGTTGTTCAATTGGATGACCCCCAGATAGATTTCAGTGAAGTATAGCAAATCAAGGACAAAATCATGAATCATGAAATTTCTTATCAGCTGTCAGTGAAGAGTGAGCACAGCCAACTCAATTTCAGAGTAGCCGTCCCTACAGAGACCACCAACAAATACAAGAGTGACTTGTCCCTTGGCAAAGCTTGTGATTAAGAAAACCTTATATCTTATTCATAGCCAATAAAGTAGCACTGGGCTTTCAGTACATTGGAGCTACATCATGTTGAGAGCCAAAATGACTTAAAGAGTCCTTTATGCCATAATGAGGACTTTATTCTCAGTGACAGGTGAGTGATCCCAAGGGCAAGGCTGAAGAGTACGTATCAGAAAAATTAACTGAGGAGCATTTCAGATTTTATCTGAGAGGATTGTGACATGCAGCTGCAGAAACGAGCATTGCACTTCACACTGAGCAATAAAGGTGGCAGATTCTTATGTGCCTTTGTGATTTTTTTGATAGCACAAAAATGGTGAGCAATGACATCTCCTAACTGGAGTTTCTCTGATATTTATATGCCTCAGTAGTGGTAGGACTGCAGGACTCTCACACTAATTCTACTGCATGGCAATGGGGCATCATACATAGCAGAAAAGAGAGTGGATATAGCAAATAGCTTGGCCTTGAGTTTTTAGAATATGTTTCAGGGGTGGGTGGGGGAACATCTTCCTCCTCCTCAACCCCAACATCAACAAATACAACATACCTGCAGGACCTAACAAAGGATTATGAACATCTTGCAAGAACAGAAAACTTTGGAAACTACAGCCCCATCAGTCTTACTTCAGTTGCTATGAAGACGATGGAGGAGACCCCCCCTGAAAATCACTGCAAAGTAGATGAAGGAACAGAATGCAATTGGAAAAAAATGAGCGTTGGTTTAGTAATGGCAAACAGCATCTGATTTGGTGGTCCTGTATAATGAGAAGACTGGTTCAACGGCCAAAAACAGTGGATGTCCTTCCTTAATTTCAGAAAGGCTTTTGATCTATGCTGCTGCTTTATAACCCTATCAGAGAGAGAAACTCAGCAAAGGCATTCTCTCAGAAAAATAATTTGGGGTTTTCACAAAGGTATCTAAGGCCCAAACACAAACCTAAATATGTACACCGTGATGGCTGGAATTGACAAAGGTTAATTCTATGTTGATGATTATACACACTTAGAAAGACAGTGAAGAAAGAAATGAAGAAAGAAATCTGTTGTAGAACTGCTTTCATCAAGATTGATTCAGGTTTGGAAATAAAACAAAGCAAAAAAAAAGCTCTCTAAATATTTATAAGGACGTTCAGTCTCCAGAGTGGATATCTGGAGAGAAGGAATACCTGAAAGAAGTTCTGCTTTCAAACCTCCCTACAATTTCTTAGTCCTCATACATTGATATATTTAAAAATACAAGAGTACAGAGAGTTTTGAGAGCTTCCTGTGTTCAGTTAGAAGTTTATATGTATTCAGTGTTTCTTGTTTTATAGACTTTTTTCTAATGACTTTTAACTAAATCATTAAATTCCATGTTCTCTAAGGATATCTCTGGAAAACACACGCTCTCTAACTTCAGAAAATACACTTTTAACCTTGTTAATTGTACAGAAAAAACAAAGCAGTCCCCCCTTTAAAAGACGAGTCACTTATTTTATCTGCAATGGAAGCAATTTGACAAAGAGAAAACTTGATTTTCTTCAGCCCTTAAGAACTGTATCTGCGAATGAAAAAGATCAATAAAGCCAAGAATACATTCTCAAGAAAACACCATGAACTGCTTTTATTGCCATATAACAAACTAATAAAACTGTACCTTGGTTGTTTCCATTCACAAATGCAGTAGTATGGATGCAGTAGTAGGATGATAAAGAAATTTAGTTCAGAAGAACTGAAATATTGTAATAACTCAGGTTATTGCATTATGTGTTATTTGATTTCATACATCTCAGTAACGGTACACTACAAATAATGTAGTTTGCATTGTTTCTTTGCATTTTATCAATGCAAATGATATAAACATGGAAAAAATAACATTTTCTAGATTAAATTTGCGGGTTTCAGACCAGTAATTTGATCAAAAGTATACAGCTAGACCAACTATAGTAAGAATTAAATTCTCAGTAAAATTAAATTCATGGAGTACACTTACCCTTGTTTCAGGGATATAAAGATGTCAATTCAGGAACAAATGAACGCTTATCAGCTCAGGTTCTGATGTATCAGTGTATTGGGTTTGCATGGCAAGGTTTAGGCAGCAGGGGGACTACAGATGTGGCTCTATGAGAAGCTGCTAGAAGCTTCCCCTATGTCCAATGACAGTTGGCTCCAAGACAGAGCTGCTGCTGGCCAAGGCTGAGCCCATCAGTGACAGTGGTAGCGCCTCTGTGGTAATGCATTATAAAAAGGGGGGAAAATTACTGAGAGCAGTTTGTGAAGAACTGCAGCTTGTGGGAGGGACCCCAGGCTGGAGCAGGGGCAGGGCTTGAGGAGCCTCTCCCTGAGGGGGAAGGAGCCGCAGAGACAGCGTGTGATGGACTGACCGCAGCCCCCATTCCCTGTGTCCCTGTGCTGCTGGTGGGGAGGAGGCAGAGAAAACTGGGAGTAAAGCTAAGCCTGGGAAGAAGGGAGGGGTGGGGGAAAGGTGTTTTTAAGATTTGGTTTCATTTCTCATTATCTTACTCCGATTTGATTGGTAATAAACTAATTTCCCCAAGTCGAGTTTGTTTTGCCCATGAGGGTAATTGGTGATTGACCTCTCCCTGCCCTTATCTCAACCCACGAGCCCTTCGGTATATTTTCTCTCCCCTTTCCAGCTGAGGAAGGGGAGTGATAGAGCAGCTTTGGTTGGCACCTGGCATCCAGCCATGGTCAACCTACCACAACTAGTTCAAGTTCTGACATGCAATTAAGCCATTTGACGAAACTACCGAATTATCTTTTTTGTGTATATCCTGGGTTTGGCTGTGATAGAGTTAATTTTCTTCTTAGTAGCTAGTGCAGTGCTGTGTTTTGCCTTTGGTGTGAGAACATGAGATTCTGGGTTGGAACCTGTGGTTCTGTGGACACCACTAACTGAATAGAGTAGAAAGGTCAAAGCAAGAGGAGCAAGGTTAGGGAAACAGCACCCTTTGAGCAGCCTTCTCATTCACACAACTTCTACCAACAAAACAGGAACAAATGTTCAGTTTACCCAAGAATTGGATTTTTCATTATTACTTTTTGATAGAAAATTAAACATTGGCAGGAGAAAATATCACTAGTTTTGTTTTCTTTTTAAGAATTCATGTATATTTGTTTTCCAGCTCACTTAATTCAAAAAGCATTTTAGCATTTACTTTTAATATTCAGGGGTTTAATGAAGCAATCACAAGATGAAAGACAATTTTTGAACTTATATACGAAATTCAATACATCTCCTCTGATAAAGGCAGCATAAGGTCTGCATTTAACCCTGCATAAATGATCTTACTTGAGGATCCAGATATGCTGCAGGCAAAAGCAGTGATTTCAGCATCTGTAAGCATATGTGAACTTTACACTAGCAAACCTAGTCACCCTTCACATTTAAACTGCAGCGGCAGGGAGCTCAGTTCAGCCTAGCTACTCAGCAGTCTGCCTGGGACTCTTACCAGTAGTTGTTCGCTATCAGAATCAGATCTGAACCCTGTGCTATCAATGAACAGGCCTTATCAGCTCCAGATCTAGCCAACTGAAAGATAGCTCCGGCATATGTACCAGAACTCCGCTCATGCCTCTCAGCCATAGTATAGAACACCTGCTGCTGTACCCTTCTGCTAATATTGGTCTCCCACCTAACTCTGTGCTGAGTAACGGCAAAACGGTGGCACCCAGACCTGCAGGGCTGAGAGCTGTAGGCAGAGGTTCACCCAGCAGCCAATCTACAAACCATGTCACCAGTGCAGAGGAAATACACCCATTCCACAAGGTTGTTATTGAATATGTTACAAGTCATCTCAAGAGTTAATTGAACGATGCCATTTTAATATCTGTATTCTTTTAGAGGGGAATGAGTAAATTTGCTTAAAGAGAAAACTCCTCTTTTAGAAAATAAATAAGCAACATATGCCTGTAATAGACTGTAAAGACATCAGCTTCAAATGAGTTTTTGATTCCATAGTACATTTTAACTCTGGTATACATCAAACAAATCATTACTGTTTCTGTGGAAAAGGCGGGGAAAAGCATTCCCCTCTATATCACCCAAAGTAAACACTAATGCCTGGTGAGCAGGATAGCTCTTCAGAATCCACTGTCTGTATTGACTAGGTCTCTACTGACTGTAATGAGAGTGCAGAAAACCTGGCTCACTCTTAGATTTTTACAGCACCAAGGTCAATTCTGTAAGTGACAAAACAACTAATGTCACATGCAGATGCCACACGCCTGGGGAAACACCATGCAGACACATCATGATGCCTTACCATACAGCTTAATAGAGCTCCAGAGGTTTTTTTCATCATTCCCTCATGACATTCACATTTGCATACACACAAGTTACTGAAACTTTAGCACAACTATTGAGAAAGTTGGCAAACTGGAATGTGAACCTAGTTGAAATGCACTGCAAGATGAGAACCAAGTCTATATACACACCACTTTTATCTAGGTAACAAGTGTTTTAATGTTAATGGATACAAGTAGACCTGCAACACCAAAAATTTTTTAGTTGAAATACCTCATCCAGTTAATGATCAACTCCATCTGTTTTCCTCTGCTGGTTGTGCAGCAGTGGAGGACACTTACTGACAGGTCTACCTGTTTTTCATGAGCCTCACGGGACTAGTGTGACTTTGTGTCAGGCTACTGGTAGACTTGTGCATCCTGTTCCTTTACAGTAGTTACATGTGTGTGCAATTTTCTTCTGAGATTTGTTAGCAGCTCTGAGTGAAATTAAGACCCTACTTGAGTCTCTCATTACCCTCACTTGAAACAGAAGTTTCCATGTTTACTTTAAGAGAACCAATGTTCTGCAATATGAAGCCCTGTGCAAGTAAATATCCCAAATGACAACTCTCATGTACCGTAACAGAACATGGAACAATAACAGATGCCTTCCACCCACAGAAACAAACTGGGGAAAATGCACTAACTATGACTGATGTTCTGCTACCTCTAAGAAAAAGTATACTCCCTGAAAGTTTATGCAGCCTGGAAATTTTATACCAGTTTCATAAAGTTTACTATTGGAATATTCATACTAAAGAGGTTCATGCTTTAGGCATGATTTCAAATTGAATTGTTGTACTAAATATTAAGGTTTAAGAAAACCCTTAAAGTACTTAGATACAGATAAAAGACAAGTATTCTAGTTACTTCAATGAATTCTAGAGTTTCAAAATTGTAAAGAAAATGTTAGAAGATTACAGAAACTACTTTAGAGGTGCTCACACTTTTCCATGACAAGGTGGTATAGGAGAAAATAAATCCACAGCCAAAGTTCCTTTTTGTAGATGTCTTTTTAATTTTAGAAGGCAGAATCTAACCTTATCGATTTACTCTTGGTAGCAGTGTTTGGTGTTTAAATGGTCATTTATGTACTTATGCGTTGACTGTTCTGTTGTTCCTGCCCCTCAAAATTCTGATCAATATCTAAGCTATAATATTTGCATTTCTTTCAAAATAATTAATTACAGAATATTTGATTATAGATTTATCTTAGCTAATTATTAATATTTTAGCTACTATTATAAAAGAAACATTACGGACCGTATCTTGTTACAAATTGTATATATGGTGAGTTGAAAAGTAAAAAAAATATCTGTTCAATAATGTGATCAAAATTCAACATTGCTGGTGAATAAACTTAAATATTATAGAATGATCTCATTTATGAATGTACTTGAGACTTTTTTTGTATACATAGAAGACAGTTTTTAACAGATGGAATTTTCCACAAAGGCATTTAGGTTAAACATACTTTTAATTCCTTTTTCAACTTTTGCAGCATATATATTAAAGTTCTTTGCAGATGATTGACTGAAAACCATTGTAACAGTCCTCTCTGATCATAGGTTATCACTTGCATGGTAAAAAGAACTTAAGAGATTTCCAGTATTTCAAAATTATTTTTTTAATTAATTGATGTTAGTATGAACAGGATGACTGAATCAAAACAAATGAGTTAAAATAAGCTACAATGATTTTCTGAATACATAATATCTTGGTTTTCTTTTTTCTTCTGTAACAACTTGCTGCTGTATGATAAAACAATTACATTTAAGCAACATTAAAAATGGTTTTCTTTGAAAAAAAAAAAAAATCCTACAGCATTATGCAGTTTAGAAGAGTTTCTGTACTGGGTGTGTGTGTGTGTGTGTGTGTGTGTGTGAAGAAAAAAGAAAAAGAAAAAAAATCACACTAGCTAATACCAGAAAAAACGTAAGCATTTGCAAAACCATTCTTTATTTCACTGCATTTTGCAGATATCACCGATCTTGTTTTTCTGGAGTTCACATCAAATGAAGAGTCAAATGTTCCATTCCCTGAGCTGAGGTCATTTGAAGTATAAAATATACATGCTTTGAATCTCCTTTCTTTAGGATAAGACACTTCTTTTAAGAAGCAAGCAAGGTTTTAGAAAAAAAGAAAAATTATTTTGACATGAAGGAAGCTTTCACTGTTAAGGTATTCTCAAAGCAAACCTCTACTGATTGCTAATTTAGGAGGTGTAAGAATTAAACTTTGTAGTTTGAGACGGAAGAGATAAATTTCTATTAGCTGTAAATTAAGAAAAAAAAGATGAAAACACCTACCTTTCGGGAATGGATTTCTTTCACGTATAGTGGAAGTAGAAATTCAGATATTCCTTCAAGTCGTATTCCTTTTTTAGTGACTCTCAAATTTCCCATTCCATCCTACAATCAATAATATATATATATTCACTTTAGGAAATAACCTTATCCAGAACAATCTACAAAGAACACAGTAACGGGCCAAAAACCTAAAAATGATGAGTGCTGTCCCACTGTCACCAGCTCTCCTGATGATCTTGGACAGAAGCTAGATGGAGGGATTTATAGGCAAAGCTTCACCTAGGACTGAGGTAATTAACTGTGCAGCCTGATGGCGAACTGTGTGCGTTATTCCTTGGCTGCACCTAATACAAGGACAGAAACATAGATCATAAGCATTCCTTTACTGCAGAGGTTAAGCTAGATCTTGAATTACAACTGCTAAGTAAAACAATTAAATTCCTTTAAAAATATATGTAGTGTTTGATAAAACAATCTATTATTTTTCTGTAGTGAAATATTACAAAAAAATATTATGTCATTGATATGTCTTGAATTGACTGGTTTTGCTTTTCCCAGTAATTAAAATACACAGGAAAATATCCCATAGGAAGAAAGAAAAAAGGTTTTTCTGTTAGTAGTTCCTCATTACTACTAAGAGTATGTTGCTGGTGAAAAGAACATCAAAAATATTGAAGGTTATTTTTGATTGCTTGTTTTAAGTTTTCTAAATAGAAAGAGGAAAGCAGTCACTGTAAAAGTCTGGATGAAACAAGCAAACCAAATGATTCAATGTTCAATAAAATATAAGCATAGAAAAGTGACATAATAAGGTTTCAACTGTATTCTTACAGGAAAAACAATGAAACCTGCTTGATCGTTATGAGATAGGATCATTTTGCACAGTGATAGAAATTCAAGACTTGGATGCTTGTTACTATATTCCTGACAGAAGATAATTCTTTACTGCACAGCCAGTGGAATTCAAATTGAACCACTTAAGTGCAAAATTAGGAAATTTAACCTAATTGCTGATTTTGATGCCATTACTGATTGTAGTGTAGCAGAACAGCAAGAACTTGAATTTCTGCTCTGTTGGCTCAATTGTGAAACAAGTAACCTCCACTTGTTGGGCAGCTGTAAACAGCTGGATAACAGTGTTCCCAACTGCTGTAGCTGAAGCTGTAAGAGGACACTGAATTAAACATTATGCTTATCTAAAAATAGTGTAGCCACTATAGCTATTCCCTTTCTAAAACAAACAATGATGCCAGTATGTCAGATATTTGATTGACACCACTACATCCACATCTGAAGCAAGGCTGTGAAAATGTTAACTCTTTTAAGACAACAAAAAGAATTACATTTGATACAATGTAATTCAGCTGGTGTTATTTTCCAAACAGAACAAGGATATAGTGATAGCTAGCTTTCCACACTATGATAGATTTGCCAAGAACATACCGTTGGGAATCATGCCTTCACATGTCAGTTATAAGACTAGAAGCCTATGTGCCTGTGACTACAGAAGGAGAAACTATCAGAGTCAGAAAATAAATGTAACTCTTTTCCAAAGCAGGGAATATACAGAATAACAAAAGCTACTGCTAAGGCTACCTATAATATAGAATATATTTGTTAAAGTAATATGGCACCAAAAGAAATTTACAGACTCTGTAGTAGTCCATACAGTATTTAGCAAAACTGGTAACTGATTACATAAAGCCAAGAATGCTTTTTTTTGTGAGAAGAAGTGCTATTTGTATTCAAACTGTGTCACGGTTTAACCCTGGCCATCAACTAAGCATCGCACAGCTGCTTGCTCATTCCCTCATGGTGGGATGGGGGAGAAAATCAGAATAACAGTGAGAAAAGTCGTGGGTTAAGATACATAGTTTAATAGGTAAAGCAAAAGATGTGCACACAAGGAAAGCCAAACAAGGAATTCGTTCACTATTTCCCCTTGGCACGCAGGCGATCAGCCATCCTCAGGAAAGCAGGGCTCCATCATAGGTAACAGTTCCTTGGGAAGACAAACATCATCCCTCCAAACATCCCCTCCCTCCCCTTCCTTCTTCTTCCCCCAGCTGAGCAGGATGTCATATGTTATGGAATATTCTTTTGGTCAGCTGGGTTCAGCTGTCCTGGCTGTAGACCCTGTGTAAACACTGCTCAGCAATAATAAAAACATCATCAACACTGTTTCCAGCAGAAATCCTTAACATAACCCCATACTAGCTACTCTATCTGAGCCAAAACCAGTACAGTATGACAGCTGAATTATCAATTAATGCTTCTTAAAGAAGTGATGTTTTATTTTAAAATATGTTTCATAAATCGAGAGATGAGATGTCTATACAAATAATTTCACACACAAAAACTCAGGCATTTGCAGGCTTTCTAACAAAGAGTGCAATATGAGACAGCGGTGTTTATTTTTTAAAAGGAAGCAAGATAAAGAAATTCGACTTTTCTCTTGAATTTGCAATCTGCATTAATACCCATTAATTCTCATTTTCAGCAATCCTATTTTTCTATATATGCTATAGTAATAACATATAAAATCATAATACGAAAGAATAACCTGAGAAAAGACAACAATCATGCTATATTTTTGGCAGTGAATAAATAAATATTCAACAAGAATTAGGTACTGATTTATTGACTTGGATATAAACACATTTTCTAACTGAAAAGGTAAATTCAATATGTGGTTTTATCTGCTTCTGTGGAACGTTTGTAACTGACAGGCACAAAATAATATTTACAATAAAACTGAAAAAGAAGTGAAAATATACAAGGTCAAACTTTTAGAAAACTGGAAATGCTGAAATTAAGATTGCCTAGAAAAATTCCATCTGCTCCATCTTGCATGTATGTGTGTGATAAAGTTTGTAATTATATGTAATGTTTATCCTCCTGAATCACAGCTAATTCCACATAAGGTCGGCACTACTCTTAATTGGCAGCTACTCACGAATTTGCTTTTGTCTCATTATTTTCTTTGCTCCACTTTTACTGCACTCTGTTAAAACCCTGCTTGGAAGACAGTACTGCCAATTTCTCTCTTGGCTTCTGTCCTTACAAGTGCTTATTACTGAAGTTACACAGTTCTTCACAACTATTAATTAATTTTCAAAATACTTTCAGTGGCTTTATAGGAAGTGATACTGTTCTTATGTTACTCTAAGGGAAATGAAACACAGAAATTAATTTGTTCACTAATTTTTGGTGCTTATTATATTTTATTTGTTTATTTTCAGCAGTGGAAAGGTAATTTGTATAACAAATTTAAACTGCCAGAGTCTCAAGTCTTGTCTCTAGTTATAGAGCCTACTGCATCCAACAGGGCTTCCCCTGTTCTGGGTGATGTCTCTAAGTCCTCATTTTTAGTTATTCAGCAGTGAGCCATCCACCTACCAGAGTCCAACAGTTTCAATGCAGACAGACTCTGGACAGACAGGAACACTCTAGTTTCAGTAAAATTACATTATTTAACACGAGAAGACAGACACTGCACTCTGGACCATAAGCTATGAATGGTGTTATAGGATATAAAAGTGAAATAAGATGACTGTGACCTTAATTGCTTGATAAATGCAATACTCTTCCAAAGACTAACCTCCTGAAATGTGTAATGACTGGTATGAAATAAGACTGAATAGTAAAATAAAGAAAATAGTCAGACATGTACTACAACATGCTTAATGAGGCTCTTCCCATTCAAAGAATCACTGCCCAGAATGTTTTCTTCACCAATAACTCCCTACCCTGTTTAAAGAGGGGTTGGAATAAGAAGAGTTTCTTGTTTCATTGAGTTAGAACTATGCTGTTATAGAGAAAAAATCAAGGGTTTTCAGAAGTAACATAACTTGGTTAAAAAGTTATTAGGATTGAAAAGATTAATGAGAGGAAGGTCCAGTCTTCCTGGCTCATTTAATGGCCTTATGACCATGAAGATCAACTTAATGTTGGGGCTCCGCCAGAAAGATGAAAACTATTATAAAAAGATTTTAAAACAGATCCACAGAAAAATTCTGTTCTAAAACATATTTGCATCTTCCTGTAGATAAGATTTTGATGTAATATTATTAGTATAATTCATTTTAGATATTCCTTATGCTAATCTTCCAAATAAACTGCTTGAATTATTTAGGCTTTCCAGGCAATCAATACTCAGACTATCATATTGGTACGATTCAATTTTATTAACGTGCAAAAATACACTTGAATGAACTATTCCAGTACTTTCTTACAATAATTAAATGCCAAGTTCACATACTGGGACTGGGTGGGATGGAGTCAGCTTTCTTCATAGCTGCCTATAAGGTGCTGTGCTTTGGATTTTTGGTTAAAACAGTGCTCATCACACACTGATGCTTTGGCTGCTGCCGAACCGTGCTTGCACGGCACCAAGTCTTTCTCTATTTACCCCTCTCTGCTCCCCAATAAGTATAGTGGGGACAGGGAAGGAGTTGGGAGGGGACGCAGGCAAGACAACTGACCCAAACTGGCCAAAAGGACGTTCCATACCTGTAACATTATGCTCAGCAATAAGAAGTGGTGGTAGAGGAAGAAGTGAAGGGGGAGAACAGGGATTTTCTTTCAAGGTGGCCAATGCTTGGAGACTGACTGGACATAAGTCTGTTTGTATGAGGTGGTGAGTAACTGCCTTTGCATTGCCTTATTTCCTCTTTATGATTATTTAGTATTATGCGATTATTCTCAGATTGTTATTCCCTGTATAGCTTTCTTTTCTTCCCATATAAGAAGATAAAACAGTGACTCTGCCTCATTTATTTTGTACTTTTCCCTACCTGCAACACTATGAAAACACAATTCCCTCATCTTTACACGCATAAATACATTTGCCTTACAGTTATTATTTAAAAAAAATAACAAAATCATCACCATCAATATTTTATGGCGTTCTTAGATTATATTACTTTCCAGTTATGAACACCAGAAATGCAAATAAGCAGCTATTAAAACCTTCAAATATGAAAACTAAACATTTATTTTATGCTGTTGCTTGTCTTATAACTGCAGCAATCTAAGAATACTTTTATTGAATTTGAACACTACGTTAAAGTCAATGAAGTCCTAAACTATAGTTATTATAAATCTCTGATAAAGAGAGTATAACTTTGAATCAGACCATACTAAAAAAAATGTTCTCGGAGTCAAACAGCTAATACTGACTTTCAGAACTTTTAAAAGCTTTAATCTGTATATAAATGGGTAGAAATTAATATTCTCAAATGGTCCTCTAAATGGTATATAAAAAAAGTCTGAAGTTAATTCACACTGCCTTTAAACACAGAGGTTGATCTTTTAAAATATTAAGTTATTTCTTAACAATGTGCTGAAAATTCTACAAGGGTGTACTACTTATATAGTATGTTCTATTTCTGCCACATAAACTAATAAAGCAGCATGTTTTACAACAACTACAAATAGCAAACTATATGATAGAACTATGAATACTTCTCAACACGCCAGAAGGTTGGCTAAAATAGCAATCTATCATAACAAATCCTGGACCACACATATTGCTATCTAATGAAATGTGCTGTGTTGTGCTTGCTTTTTTTTTTTTTTCTCTC
>JAVJGI010000001.1:60583684-60598892 GCA_035590275.1 Ibycter americanus
CCCCCCCCCCCGTTTTTTTTTTTTTTTGTAATTATTTAAACACTAAGGCATTATAAGGAACAAATAGATAAGGAATTATATAAAAATTGCGGATAAACAAGAAGTGTGCGAGAACAAGATTAGCAATCTGCATGATACCTGTCTCTCTGTGCCATACATGATAGGAACTGGAGACCTAGGACAGGATTTGCAATACTGTCTTGGAAGATCTTTCAGGTACAGAAAGGGCAGGTCTGAAGCCAGGCTGCACACTATTTCAATTGGAAGTAATATTTCTTCTGGAGGACAGTAACTAAGTCTTACAAGTGAGCCTAGATGAAATAAAAACTCTGCATGAGACTTAGATGAAATCCATACCTTTAATATTACAAAAGCCTGCAAATCTATGGGTAGTACTGCTATATGAAAGATGTGGAAGTGGAGGAAACAACTACACTTCATATTTAAGATCACAGAATTCAAAATTTCTTGCTCTGGAAAGAAGTAGGAGAGTGTGATACTGCAATTCTGGAATTAAAACTCTCATTAAGTGAGTTGAGAACTGAATTCTGCTAGATCCTTCAATAATTTTTCATGCATCTCACAAAGTGGGCAGTTAGAAGGAAGCAAAGAACCCTGATAATTAAAATGCACTTGTTCCTTAGGGTCATATACTTGAACATATATCCACCAGCATAACAAAAGGTAAACTGAAGTGTTGGTTAATCTGAATTAACTAAAACGTGAATAAATAACATTTTTTATTTCAGTTTTGTGTGGTGTTTTTCCTGTTCTCCTTAATAATAAAATACACCAAATATCTGTTTCAGTACTTTAAGGCAGGAACAACAAATAGTTGGTGAGCCAGGAAATCCACTATTATCAATAATATTCAAGTTTTTCAAAAGGTCTGCTGTTAGATGTGATACTCTGCTTGTTTTTTTAGTATATACTTAAACCCAGATTCTGCCTCCAAAAGCTCACAGTCTGAAGAGGGAAGCACTGTACAAAACATGGAGGGGAAAAAACCCCCAACCCGCCAGAATCCCAAAAATATCATGTTTAAACAAAGTGCCTAAACAAAATGTCCTAGAAATTAATAAGAATTCACTGCCTGTTGCCTTGTAGGCATCATAGCAGAGGCTAAACATGAAAAGGAATCTGGATGATGTGGTTGCAGTGCTGTGAAAGAGCACAGGACAAACATTTGTAAGTGTACAAAGGTGCTATGGAAAAGAAAAAAAAAAAGAGGATAATATATCAGAAGAAAGGTGGTTGAAGCAATGGAACAATGGTGAATTATATTGAAGATGGAAAAAGAATACTGAATTTGATGATGGGGCAAAAAGCAGATAATGTAGAGGGACAGTGATGGGGACAATTAGGAAGATGAAAGATATTAGCAGCTACATTGTTCATAAAATGGAAGAGAAACAAAAGGTTGAGAGAAAGGTGACAAGAGAAATTATTTGTATTGTGTTCACACACACAAAAAGCTAGATTTCATAAACAGAGTGGGAGCATAATTCCAGCTGGAGAAAAATGGTGCTTGGACATGGTTATAGATGTACAATCAAAAGGAAAACTGTAGGCAGCTACAGTCCTGCATAAATAGAAAGAGTGGTAGTATCAGCAATGAAAACAGAGTGTATTTTCCTGGATTACCAGGAAAGATA
Source organism: Ibycter americanus (assembly GCA_035590275.1). NCBI lineage: Eukaryota > Metazoa > Chordata > Aves > Falconiformes > Falconidae > Ibycter > Ibycter americanus. The sequence continues at coordinate 60,585,340 of JAVJGI010000001.1, forward strand.
ACTGTGAATTTCAGTAGCCAAAAATAAATGTAATATGACAAAAAGATATCCAGGAAAATACATTGGAATAGCAAAAATCTGGATTGATGGAAACATCTGCCTTCATCCATCTGCTGAAAATAATAGCTGACACTGTGTAGATATCAGGGGAAAGGTGGGGAAAAAATACTAAAGTACAGTGCCACAAAGGGATACAGGGTAAGGAAAAAAACGTGGAAATTCAGTACTGACAATGAGATTTTAGGTGGAAAAGCTGTTAAAAAGAAAGAAAAGTCAGACTACTATCCTAACTAAATGGAATTCAAATATCGTGAATATATTCTGTCCTTTAGAATGGTTTTTGAATGTGTGGAGCACAGCCTAACTTCTTCAATAACAAAAGTAATCCTGAAATGAAAATAAAAGTCTGTATGTACATACATTAATAGAAAATACATACCTGTTCAGGCCACACAATGAGATCAAATGCATCTTTCATGCTTAAAAGTTTGATTTTATTCCCTGGTGTGGATTGTTATGTTACTTTTCATTCATACATAGATGTGTCTTTTAATGTAATTGAAAAAGGTAGAATTCTATGTGAGGTGTTCTCATAAACTATTCCAGACTAGGGTGCGATCTTCCTAGATATCTTATATTTAATATACGTTCTAAAAACAAACATAATAAATTAGGAAAAATATAGAACCTAATTATGCAATTCTTCTCTCCCCAAATATATGACATTAATGAATTTAAACAATTAATACAAAATTTTCAGACCCATTGAACACCTGCAATTCCTACAAAAACTATGTGGTGAGAAGGCTGTGAAGTCTAGGCTGTGTAGTACAGAAATGAACAATCTTATACCTAACAACTCTTAAACTCTTGAACATTAAACTAATTCTTTTCTTTATTTGGATATCTCTGTGTTACCATTTTATTCAATGTTCTGTTTAAATTAAAATTCTGTGATTCGGTTAATGTGTGGTCTGACTAACAAAAAATAATTTTTATCCCAATACAGCCTCTTGCAATCAATATTTAACACATCAGAAAATGCAGAACACTCCTTACAACTCCATAGTTCATGCAGGTGGAACGGAAGTACTAAACAATCAGGGAATGGTAAATTTTCTTCTCTGTAATCACCAGCATAATTATTAAGTAAGAGCTAGTGAAGGGTTTCTGGTCTACGTAAACTCAGTTACAGGACACCAGGAACTAGGTAAGGATAGGCAAATAGGCTGGACACAGAGAGATGAGGTGATGAGGTGAAGATCTGTCCCTCATCTCAAGGTAAACACTAAAAAGTGGTAAATCCTGAAGTGTTAGTCCTTTACTCATCATCTTTTCCCCCCTTCTTTCCATGTATGAAGTCAAATTGATTACAGAAGGTGATCAAGTCATTTTTTCAATAGACTTCTAGTCTGGAAAAAAATTTAAAGTGCAACTATTTCAGTATGAGCTAAATATTTAACCACTTGGCTAGAATATGGAATTAATTGAGCACTGAAGAAAAAAATAATAATAATAAAAAGGAAAAAATCAAGCAATCCAATTATGTCAGCAAACGTAAAAATAACTGAAGGGGGACCAAAAAGCAAGGTAGAAGACATACTGCTCCTGCCTAACCATGGTAATGGCTCATGTTGCCATACACAGAAAGGGTAAACAAAAAAAACAGAGAAAGGACTGGCTAGCAGAAGTTTGTGTATATTGTTTTTTGTTCTATCATTATTGGGAGAAAGCTGTAATAATTGCATATTTTTTATCATAAGTGTTAGTATCACTGTAACTGGACTAATAACACTTGGTAAGACTGCTGTTTTCTAATTAGATTAATAATAAATTATTGGGTGTGGGTGTGTTTATTACCCCACATAAATTGCACAGGTTATTTAATCTGCTTCCCTGCCTTTGAGGCTTAGTTGTAATTTCAGCATAACAGCTTGAAGACAATTTAGCCGTACTGAAAATTCAGTCACACATTATCCTTGTATTTTATTTTTCAAATAAGTGGTTGCCTCACATCAGAAAGAACAATGGAAAACTTCAGATTGCTAGCATACTGATATTGGAGGACAATAAACAAATATGCTATATACAAAAGCAGTCATTTTTGTTGACAAATTTGTAAGAAATTTTTACCCATACAAAACAAAAAGAAATTTGTACAGTTCCACTTCTTGTTGTACATGCGTAAGGTTTAACTAAAATTTTAGAACAGAGGCTCTGTCACTTCTCTAGAAATCTCTACAAACAATTTTTTAGGAGCTACCTTTCTCATGTATTCCAGTCCTTACACTGAACTAATGCTAGATTACCTAGATTTTGAGAAGTAAAAAGATTATTTGGTGGAGATGCCTTATAATTCATTCAGTCACATACACAAAATAGGTTGTGGTGTTCAGTGTTTTTCATGTTTGCACCTTGCCTTTTCAAGGAGCCTGACACAACAAGTTTAAACTCTTGTGCCACTAAACTCTACTATATGCTCATGCAAATTTCTGCTTAAAAATGCTTCAAAACCATTTTAGAAGAAACTAATCAGAAGGAGAGAATAATCATGTAAGATAACCAAACGTATGAGGCAGTTCCTCAAAATCCATATATTTTAGTTTATAAGTAAAGAATAAGAGTTTATTACAGAAAATAAGATTTTTACTAAGTATTTCACCCATATTTTCCGTGAGAAAATCTGTGATAAAATATTCACCCATCCCTAGTACATATTTAATTCAAGTTTTATCTCACATTTCTACTATGGTTTCCAAGCAATTCAGGACTGGGCATTACAAGACTGGGAAAATAGGGGCAGCAAAGAAAGCAAGCGCTACTCAAGCATTAGTAACCTTTCCAGCAGCAATTATTCCCATTCAAAAATGACAAAGTATGTCTTGAATTGAGTGGTGTGCTTAGTTGCGAGGTTCTTCAAAAAACTACTATTCTCTTGCACTACTGCATAATCAGCTACACCTTTATCTACTCCTGAGAGAATTGTTTAGTTTTCTCTTGTTCTTTTCCTTAAAGGCAGATTCTGTATCTTCTTTAGCCAATTTACCATATAGCCTAAACTATCTTTATCGTTAGAAGTATTTTCTTCATACATAATCCGAACCTCCAACGCTGTAATGCAATTGCTTTACTTCTGTTTGTCCTTCAGATACATTATTGCTTAGACTAAATAATCACGGTTCATTGTCTTTCCTTGCACATGATTTTCCATCTTAATGCTTGTTGCTCCCAGTCTGCCTTTAGTTCATCCATATCTCTCTACGAAGTAGAATAAGAAAAACCAGAACAAGCGCACCTGGTGAACACTTAACCATAGCTAAGCAGAGAAAAAATATTCCACTTGTTTATTCCAGCATATCTGGGGGTTTGCAATATTATCTTGCTATTGATTTATTATATGCTTAGAATCAGATACTTGTTATCAGAACAAATTAATTTAAAGATTAGATTCCACAATGTGGCTAGAAAATACCTCCTCCTTTAGGTACTCATTAGAGTACTTACCCTGAATCTGGCAGGACCAACTTTTTTTTTCCTTCTTAGCCTTAGCTTGAAACTAGAATCTATTGATGACTTATAACCACATTACTCTTATGACTGCTCTCTTCTCAGTAACAATCCGGTTTGTATAAATGAATAAAATTTTATTGGAAAAATAATTAAGCCACTTCCCATCAGTACCCTTAACAACAAGATTCTTTGTCTCAAGTAATCTTTTAATATTACCAGAAAATCCATGTTGCTCCATCAGAAAAGACAGAACCATTTTAAGAAAAACCTTGCAAGTTAGGACTCTTGTCTGCAGATTTGAGTCCTAGATTTAAATATTCCCTGAATTAGATTGCAGAATTCAAAGAAATAGGATTCTGGAACAGCAGGTGAATAAGAATAGCTAGGGAAGCCACCTAAAAGGTTTCAAGATACAATATATGAATTTTATGAGGATTCATTCATCTCAGGGTTGCTTATAACAACTAGGCAAAATGACCCAGAATGTCCTTTCTTACCCTGTTTTTTTCTTAATATTTTACTCTTGTGTATTAAGGCACATGTATCTTCCTAAATATTTTCTTACAGCGTGACTGTATTCATTACAGAGGAAGGCTTAACTTACAATAACATCATAAGCCATATCACAGAGGTATTGAAGTACCTAAGAGTCAAGCACATCCTTCAGTAACTCCCTGGATTGAAACTTACATTCAGCAAAGTCTGTTTTTCTTATAACAAAACCAGCATAATTAAATAGGAGCTGTTACACTGCTTCCTTGATCACACTGTAGCAAAAAGCATTAAAGGAATCAATTTTCTAGACAGTCTAAGGAACCTATTACTGTCACAACGGATAGCAATTATTTTAATGTGAAGAAAGTGTTGTATCAAACTTGGTAGTTGCAGAATTTTGCTTTTCAAGTGTGACTATCTAATATTGCAGTCTTTATATTATCTAAACTTATACATGTTACTTAGCATTCCAGTACAAACCTTGCATGTTTTTCAAAACAGCTACCACACACCTTTCAATAAGCCACACCTTGCTGTATTGATACACTCAACAAAATAAATGGGACTGAGAGCAAAGTAGCTTGCTGCAGAGATCCATCTCTTGCTATCAGCTCAAAGGAAATGCAAGTGTAAAAAATGCCCGAAGTTGCTTGAAAATAACTCTTCTTTTATCTAACAGCCTGCTCAATAGAACACTCATCTCCTAACTGGTAGCTTGAAGTTCCTTCTCTGCAGTCCAAAGGGATTAAAAATCATAACCTTCACTTTTTCAAGGAGTATTATAACCACAATGATCAAGGGGCTTACTTAATCTCCTTGCAGATAGCCCAGCATGGCGAAAGACTTTGAGAAGTTATCAGTTAAGTTGGCAAATGATAGAAGTCTAGTAAAGGGGTTCATTTCAAGAGGAATCTTAAAAACAATTTTACTGCATCATTTTGAGGAATGACAGCGTGTTCTCACATATCACAAACTTCCTATGGTATGGCTAAACTCCCTATCACCGAAGGGCAATGAAAGCTATGTGTTTGCGAATCAATGGTTCAGTATCTCACTGACTTCTGTAACAGGGCGATTTAAGAGACTGATTGAAGAAGGGAGTTTTAGAAATCACTGTTTAGTATCACAATTCAGCCCTTTAAAAGCACAGCATCAGGATCATCTCTGTCATCAAATCTTTCTCAGTCTACAGCTCTGAGGATGCAGGGTGGATACAGAGTGGCTACCTGCAGTTGTGTCCACACAGGAACCCTGGAGGGGAATTCTTCAATCCAGCGAACACAGAACTACACACTTGTAAAAGCAGAAACCAGGAGTGAAAGAATGCTTGCAAATGTTCTTTAGGAAACTGTTAGAAGACCCATAAGCAAAGTGGTGAAGCACAGAAACCCAGATGGTCCAAAAGAATATCAACAACATGCTAGGCATGAGGACCTACAGTGAAAAAGTACTTGACCAGCTAGGAAGGAATGCAGGAGTATCAGATATGGAGGATGAATTGAACACTCTTCAGAGAGCAGCTGATTAGGGAAACAGCCAATGGTCCAATCCCCAATAGCAGATAAAGAAGTCACCCCAGTACTAACAACCAAGAAGCTACACATTCTTAACACCAAGAATCGTGAGTCTGACTAGATTTGAGAGTCACCATCCAGCTGATTATTGCTTCATGCAGCTCATTTGTAATTACAGTAATAATATAACAATCTATGAGAAAAGGAGCTGGAAGAATTCAAATTCACGTAGTACATCTTGTTGAGGAAGAGCAGTAAGGGAGCATGGATGAATACACTTGCTCTGAGGTTCAGACCAAAAGGGAGAAAGAACTGCCAAGCGACTTCAAAGGACAGTTATAAATTTAGAATTTGGGATTTCCCTCCCAGATCTGAAGGATCAATTAGATGATGTATTTGTGAAGAGCAAACCAGAGCACAGACTGCAGTGATGAGGTAAGTTACTGACTACTATCCTTTGTGAATGCAGCAGGAAACTGAAGAGGAAGCTCCTGAACTGCTTTCATCAAAAGAGTAATGAGGGTAGGGGCTGCTTCATTAACTAGATTTCCTTGTAATTAACAGAGAAGAAACAGCTAAGAATGTGAAGATTAGGCGGTAATATAGTTGAGATTGGTCACAAAAGGACAGAATTCTTGAAAGTTAGAACAGAAGGAAAATAACTCAGACTAAAAGTACTGTATTTCAAGAAGGCAAACTGCAGTAGAAGGACTCTTAGAGAAGATTTCCTGGGAGACTTGCCTAAGGTGAAAAAGGAATTATAGTGAAATGGTAGCTCTTTAATGAACAAATTTACCCAGAGGAGAATACCAGTGATAAAGGATTAAGATCCTGCAGGGAAAGGATGAATGCATTTACAAATACTTGTATAAGCTAGGTATTTCCAAGACAGCTGAGTAAAATGAACTTCATCCTGAGGTACCCAGAATCTGCAAGCGATAATTATTAGCTAAAATGTGTCTACAACAATGACATAGCTCAGAGCAGTAGAGTGCAGCAATCCCTTGTTTCCCCACTTACTCCATGTTGGCTCAGACTGTGGGGCAGTTTTTCTGCATGTGAAGGGGATTCCTTTTGGATGAAATTAAATCAGAAGGTCTGTTCAAAGTGCAGCAACAGTCTCTAAAAGGAACAGAAAGGTCTCAATCAATGGGTGATCTGCAGCATAAGCAAGTCCCACAGCAAATACCAAGTGCACATGCACCAACAGAATGCTCTCAAACCAGAGACCTTCTGTGTTCTTCTGTTTCTTGTACCACATAAAAGGCTAAAGGTCTCAAGGTCAGTAACCAGCTCACACAGATGCTCTCAGTTCCTAGCTAAGGGCATTCCTTTATATTACATCAAGACCTTCTATGGTTCAATATACTTTTTCTTCCTTCAACTGCTGTATCCCTTTTCAGTGCTTTTCTGAACTGCTTTCTCACCTGCCTGTTTTTTTGTTTGTTTGTAAGTTTGTTGTTGTTTAATAATGATTACCCTTTTCCATCTGTCCTTCCCAATCAACTTCTTTGGGCTCATAGAAGATAAAAGACATTGCAGTCATAGTGCCAGATCATGAGTCAAGTGCCTCAGCTATGCCACCTTGTGTAGCTAAATTCTGCATCTACTGCCAGTCATCCCCAGGACTTTGCACTTCCACCTGTCCAGACTCCAAACTCTACATATCCTCTCTCATTTAACTTGCCTGTTCCTCATACAAATTAACAACTAAGAGGGTGGAAATCATTACTTTCGTGGTGTCTGCTTGATCATTTACTCCTGGACAAGATTTAAGACACCATTTCTTCCATTCTGAGCCTCTGTCTGTCCAATACACAAATTCTGAGTCAGGAAGCAGCAGGTACTATGGGTTACATCTAAGTGAACAACAACAAAAAGAAGACTTGCTTCCATGGAAAAGGGCATGAGAACACCCATGTGCTCCTGCCATCTCCACTAAATGAATGAAAGGATGCTCTGGCACTTGCTGAAGCAACTCTGAGAAGCCTAAACACCCGAAAGCAAGAGTTTGTATGATAGCTTTCTTTTGGTTGTCTTTGAGAAACATGTGCAACAGGGTGTTTGGTCCAGGGGACCAGATTAATCATAAAGTAAATAAATATGCATACCTATAGTCTACTTTTTGGGTCCTTTGGACAAATTGCTTTTTTCTACTGATCCATTCATATTGCATCACGTTAGTTTTTGCTGTGTGGCTCACAATTACACAGCCTATGAGCACAAAGTCTGCAAGAGCCCGTAAAGGATGGATGAGAGCAAACTGTAAAGGTGAAAACTAGAAAGGCATAATTGGTATATATATTTTCAAAGGCAAAACAGTGGCAGCAAAGATCAACTTACCTTGAACTCTTTAAAAAACACTATAGGCTCTATACCAGAACAGATAAACAAACAAGCTATTTGAGGGAAGCTGAAAGATGCCCATGAGATCAATAAGTAGTAAAGCAATGAAAAAGCCAGTAACACAGTAAGAATGAAACAGTGGACAATGGAAATAAGGATTAAATAATAATTTAAAAACAAACAAACAAAAAAACCAAGTACAAGGAAGGGCTCAACTTTATGAAGTTGTTCAGACTGGAGAAATTATGGAGGTACACAATAATAAAGTATGAAAACACTTTCTTCATGCCTACTGATAATTAAATAATGAACTTAAAATGAAGAAACTGAGAATCAAGTGGATATTAGTATAACGCTTTGGCTCTAAGAACTAGACCAGAAAGATTTTTGCATGGTTGTGCAATACCCATCCATAAAGATTTTTAAGAACTTTTTGTTCTTAAATGATGTACAGTTTAAGCTATGTTGTGGCAGGGGGTGAAACAGGTAGCTTTTGGAAATCTCTTTCTGTCATTCTGTCCATAATTCTTTTTAGATTTCCATGAAGAGACTATTAAACACAGTATGCGTCTTCACAAGGTGCAGAATTGGATTTTTGCCTTGTCTTTGTTGAAGAATTCCTTGTACAAAAGGCATTTAAAGCTCTTTTAAGCCCACTTTATAACACTACAAATATCTAAGCCACACAATTAAAGAAAAGTCAAAAGACACCGTAGAACACATTGCAATTTATACTCTTATTATTTTTTGCAGAATATATTTTTCCCTTGTTTACCGTATTTTACTGAGTATATTTCTAGACAAATGGAAATAAGAATGCTGTTTTCAAAAAATATCTTACAGAACTCCAAGTGCAGCATATCTGCATATTTTTTCAGACAGTTTTTAACCAAAAATACGTGATAACATTAAAAATAATAAGAAAGGAAGATTTTATGGGATGAAGAATGAATTATATCTGAATTTTCAGTGATTGTCCTTTTAGCCATTGTAAGCATCACATTTTGTCCTAACATTGCCCTTGAATCCAAATAGAATTATTATATTTAACATATCTCAGTTTCAACACTTAATGCCGATTTCATTAATCAGCAAAATGTATGCACACTTAGTTGGTTTAAGTCCTATGCAAGTGTTTTGCCTTGACTATTTCAGGATTATGATAAAATTAGTCTTGATCAGCAGTAACCACTGACAAAGTTTTATTGGATTACAAGAAAACAAGGTACCTGTTCCTAGTCTTAATAACGAACATAATCCATACCTGTGTCAGGCTTTTTGTGGCAGAAGTAGTAGTGTAACGGAAAAAGCATAATTTCTTATTGTGCAAACAGTAAGGCAGTTTTGAGAAAACCTACATAAGGTGTTCTGTAGTGAAATTAAACATGCAGTAAACTATTCACATCAACACTTTCATACATTCATTTACTCATACTCCTCACCACCCATGGGAGAAGGGTGAGCAGGCTCCTTGTTTAGATACAGGATGGAAGATCAAGGGAAAAAGGTCCTGAAAACGGGGCTGAAAACAGTGAAGGTGAGTTGGGATGTGGTGGCTCTCCATACAGTAGTGACAGGCTTTGACTGACAAATTCAGTTACGCAGACGCAGCACAGCCTATCCAGACAGCATAGATTCAGGACAAGTGTCAGTTTTAGCAAGAAAATTAGGTTCTATAATGATAAAACAAAAAGTACAAAAATATGTCTATGAGCACAAAATGTTAGAGAGATCAAAGTAAGAAAACAGGAGAGATTTAAAGGAGGAGATTTTATGCGCAAACAACTCCTGCTAGCACAGACAGGAGATGCTACAGCATCTGAAGAAGGAAAATAGCAAAGGCATTTCTCTCTTCACTTTAAGAGACAGGTATCTCATTCTATATGCTGGGAGAGGCTTAAGAATGAAGAAAGAGAAGGCTGGGGTGGGCAGGGGAAGACAACTGACCAATTCAACTGCAATTTTTGGAGAAAAATGTTTTAGAAATTTTATTCTTTGCATACTCTTTCCTAAATGTGAACCATCATACATTTCTTTTGATCTATCATCAACCTTCACTAGAGTCACAGTTTAGTCACCTGCGTTGTCAATTTTTTTTTTATTTTGTTTTTAATCACTGTAAAAAACCCTCAGCTTTTTACAAAAAGCTCAGACTAAATGCTGTTATGGTAATTTCTAACTATATTTTCTGCGTACAGAGTTTTCCTGAACACACAAAAAAGGTATACTAACAAAATCAAAGATATGAAGGGAGAAAAAGGGGGAAAAAATGCAATAAGGTAATCCCCAATCTTTATAATCTTAAATATGTGATCTTCACCAACTGCAACATGAGGGTATTTTGTTCTACTGAACAGAAAAAGCTTAAAAAACGATTTTGTAGTGAATCTGGTACTTGTTTGAACTCTAGATAAGTACTCTGTGTCTAATGATTCACTAAAGAAAAATACAAAATGGAGAGAAATAAATGTCAAGTCACCTGTGCAGTATCTAAAACTCAGCCATTCATTCCTATTTTTTGTGGCATATCATCTTAGGTGTATATGAATTTAAAAGAAGCAGCACTCACAGGTATGATTTTTCAAGGCTGGCTATCTTAGCTCTTCCATCCTTGTTCAAAGGAAAAATACTTCTTCAGTCTAATTTGCATAGACTTAACTAAAAAGAAAAGATCCTTAACAGCCTACAGCTTTGAAATATTCAACAAATATTCATTTGTTGAGTTGTTTCCTTTCACTGACAAGTGTCATTGCTGAATTTCACTCTTGGTAGCATTCTGTATAACCAACAGTACTCATCTGTGATTTAATAACCACATTTTTGGTAATGCAATTTTGAATGTATTTTTGGTAGGAAAGAAAGATGCAGCATGACAAAAACAAATAAAATAATAGATTAAAAATCTTAAAGGAAGAGGTTCTTCACCATTAATGCCATCATGTCTTTAAGAACAGAACAATGATAAATTATCCCCAAACACATATCATAAACAGGAATCATATCTGATGTCCTATGTAGTCAATTGGAATCCTTCCTTTGATTATATTTATAGTTCAGAAGCTATTTGCATGTATGCAGAGGATCAAAAACTTTGGTTTTCAGTGAAGGTAAAACAATCCGTCTGTTGAGATATGCAGGTTTGCAATGCATGTGAAAATACACTTGCATAATAGGTCTTCAGCAAGATGTTGATGGAAAAGGAAAAAGGAAAAATAAGGGGGGTGGGGGGGGAGGGGGGAAGTAAATTTCAATACAGCCATTCTCTTTTGGTAGCATTACTTCCAAATTAAGTGCATTTAGAAAGAGTCAAATTTCCTGGAAGGTTAAGTAACTAACAGTAAACACTTTCTCAAAATTCAGTCAGTAGAAACCTGGGGGCAGCGGGGAGGGCAGGGGAAGTGAGTCATCAGCGTGCAAAACCCATTCTGCTTTAGCTGAATGCTACATGCTTGATACCAAAAGTTCCATGTACAACTACAGCAAGTAATTCACTTTTTTTCCAAAAGTAAAAAAGAACATAGTGCAAGAACAGAAATTTAGGATCTCTACTGCTGTCTTGTAAGAAATATAGACAATCTAATGGCCATTTCTGCTTCCTGTTGCTGTCTTTTTTTCCCTACTTGGTGTTTTGAAAAACAGCACCAGCAGCTTGAATCTTCACCAGTGATAAAATAACTCTCTTGTGCACTATTGTAACATGGTGAATACTGTGAGATTCATTACTATAGTAGTAAAAATATTCCTATAGACCAAGTTTAACCTAAATTATAAGTTATCATCTTTTAACTGAGAAAGTTAAAACTTTTAACCGAGGTCCAATTGAGATTGAAAGAGATCACTTGTTATTTAAAGCATCATTTTTATTTAAACAGTAAGTTTTATTTCTATTCTAACTCTATTTTCTTTGAAATCCATCTTGAAAATTATATCCAAGTAGGACATCTGGGAACTTAAGCTGCATAATAAATGTAACTCCATATAAATCAGAACCAAGATGATACAGCAAAACAAAACAAAAAAAAAGGCTGGTGGTGACATTACAACACTTTGGCCAACAGCCCAGATGTTTGAATAAATGACCTTGTCATGGACAAAAGATGCTTCTGCAGGATGCTGGAAAATTTGTGTACTACAACTATTTTCAAACAAGGTACTTAGTCTAAGCTGTCTCTGCTGCCCTCAAATGTTTCAATAATTTAAAAGTAGCATGATTGACTCCTGTTAATAATTCAAAATACTGGCAGAAAAACACACACAAAGTTGCACAATTACAAGTCAATCCATTAATATCTAAAGAAATGACCGATTTGTTTAGGCTTATATCTACATAGGCAAAACTTGCTTAAATGCTGCTATGGCATTTATAGTATATATGAACGGTGTTTTTCTTGATGCTAAATGTTTTTGCAGTTGTTGCTTCAAATTTTATTTGCATAAAAACGGTAACAAACCCCATAATTTTCGTAACAGAGCATGTTAACTGCCTAAACATCAGTAAACTTCTGCTATACCTTAGGCATCATTTTTAAAATAGCCTTTAAACTGAGTTTATAACTTACAGCAGTGATATTACAGCTGTGTTGTTTTGAGATTTGTTTCTGGTTTAGGTGTGAAGAACTTCAATTTCTGGAAGTTATTCTGGTTTTCCAGCTATTTAAGTTGGTCTCATTAAAAACAATACTTCTTCTTATAAGTCTGGCCATTTCTATAATCTATGGCAGTTTATATGATTGCACAGTTTCACTACTGACAAAGTGAGACAAGTGGGATTGTGACAAATCCTTTTGTACATCAGCAGAAGATTCATCTCCATGTTACCTGGAGAGTAATCAGCTTACAAGAAGGTCATCTCTGAAGAACTGGAAGACTGCATTTCTGCTCTAAGCTTGATCAGCGCGATTTAACTAAGCAGCACTGTGTTATACCTATTGCTTTGTTCATATGTCAGATAAAACGTCAAGATTTAGTTTGGCAACCTGACAGCAAAGATTATATCCTTCACTGATTCAGACTGAGTTTCTTAATTTCTAGCTATGAATCAGCTAGCCAGAATTTTTACTCTAGGCAAATCTCGGGTAGCACTGGTCATTCAGGCAGCCTTAGGAAACATAGACTCTTTTAAAGAAGAAAATTAACTTATGTTTTTAAGTACATGCATATAGACTAAAAGTACACATTAGTCACACTTTTCTTTGTAGTTCCCTCGTTTGTTCCATTGTTGCTAAGTAGAATAGAATATTTCAGTTGGAAGGCACCTACCATGATCATCTAGTCCAACTGCCTGACTGTTGCAGCACTACAAAACTAGCCAGCTGCCACAAGGCTTTCCCACACAAGGTTCCAAATGTTCATCTACTGTCTGTGCTGCTTCTTCATCCTCTTCAGGCCAGTCCACCCTGCTTCTTGCCTCTCAGCTGCATTTGGGTTCTTCCTTCTCCGGGCTCCTCTTCCAGCCAGGCTCTCCTCATCCAGGCCTCCTTCCCTCTGTTTCTCCCAGGACCTCTCCTTGTTTCTCCTACATCCCTGGGCTCTTCTTCATCCAGCCTCATCTCTCTTCACCCAGTGCTCTTCTTCCACCAGTGCTCCTTCTCTTCCAGCCTCCTCAGTGCTCTTTAGCTACTTAGCAGGAACAAGCTACAGCTGTACATTATCCACATCAGCCAACCCACCGCCCCTGAAGCAAGCCCA
>JAVJGI010000001.1:60605792-60641019 GCA_035590275.1 Ibycter americanus
AGCGGATCCAGAGGAGGGCCACAAAAAAGATCAGAGGGATGGAACACCCCTCCTATGAGGAAAGGCTGAGAGAGTTGTGTTGTTCAGCCTGGAGAAGGGAAAGCTCTGGGGGCACCTTATTGTGGCCTTTCGATACTTAAATGGGGCTTCTAAGAAAGTTGGGGACAGGCTTTTTAGTAGGGCCTGTTGTGACAGAACAAGGCATAATGATTTTAAACTAAAAGAAGGTAGATTCAGACTAGATACAAGGAAGAAATTTTTTATGATGACAGTGGTAAAACATTGGAACAGGTTGTTCAGAGGCTGCAGATACCCCATCCCTGGAAACATTCAAGGTCAGGCTGGATGGGGCTTTGAGCAACCTGGTTTAGTGGAAGATGTCCCTACCTATTGCAGGGGTGTTGGATTAGATGACCTTTAAAGGTCACTTCCAATTCAAACCATTCTATGTTTCTAGAATAAGTCCTACACTATTTAAAATCTTGTTTAAGACCTGGATGAGGAGACAGAACACACCCAGAGCAAATCTGCAGCTGATGCTAACTGGGAAGGATAATAAGTGAGGACCTGACAACGCCGAATAGCAGAGCTTCGGTCCTGAAGGACCTTAGGAAATGCAAGGACAGGGGCAACAAAAATCTCACAGTTTAAACTGAGACATGCATCGTTCTGCATTTGGGAAGAATAACAATGTGTATGTGTACAGGCTGGTAGATAACTCGCTGAGTAGCAGCCCTGCTGAAAAGCATCTGAGGGTTACAGCAGATGCCAGGTTGAATATAAGACAACAACATGCTCTTGGTGAGACTGAAGTAAATTGCACACGGTGCAGTAATAGGAAGAGGTGCACCAGCAGACTGAAGGAAATTTCTAGCTCCCTCTACTTGGTCCTGATGAAGCCACATCTGGAATACATGGACAGTTCTGCATCCACCCACATCCCAGCTCAAAAGTGATGTTTAAAATCAAAGGAAGCCCTGTGCAAGGCTGCCAAGATTGTCAGGATACCAGACCACAGGACTTAGAACACAATGTTGAGGGAGTTCGAGCTGTTCAGTTTGGTGAAGAGGTGGCTAAGGGGAGATATAACACAGATTTTAACTATGTGGGGAGCAGTTACAAAGATGCAGATCCTCAGTAATGGCAACATAACAAAGATTCATCGCCACAAATTGCAGCCTGCAAGCCTCAGGCTGAACATTAGGAAAATCTGTTTTCCTAGGAGGGGAGGACACTGTGTGAGCACAATGCTGAGAAACACTGTAGAAGCAGAAGCTCCATCCTTGGAGGCTGTCAGGACACCAGCTGAACCTGCTCTGGTGTTTGTGACACTTCACACAGGAGGCTGGGATAGAGGACTTCCAAAGGCCCCTTCTACCAGTACTCGTGGGAGTCTTTGTAAGTAAAAAATTCCATTGGTAGTTAGTACCTGTACCTATTTACTGCTGCAGAAGAGGTATATGCTTTTAAAAAGTGTTGCTTCCTGTAAGATAAAAGAATGTAGAAATGGAACAAAAAATTACTAAAGTAATGAAAGCCCTGCATATAAAAATCAAGGTTGAAAAAAGGAAATTATTTCATTTAGAGATGGTATGAATAAGGTGGAACATGGCAAAACCATAAAACACAGCTAACAGAACAGGAAAAAAAAGTGAGTGCCAGAGATATCTGTCTTATATGAAAATGAGAGGAGCAAAAGTAAAATTAAAACTTCAGAGAGAGAAAAAGTCTCTCTACACAACTAAATTGTAGAACTCCATGCCACAATTCAACATAAAATCCCTGTGATTCAAAATATAAACCCATTGTTAAGTAATAGAAATTTGTAGGAGGGGAAAAAGCCGGTTAGGATCTCAGTAACTGAGCATTCACTAACAGACTTTCTGAAATACTTCCTACAGCCAGTGCCAGCTACTGCCAGTATGTAGGGCAAGGCAGTTCACTGGTGTACCTGGAGAAGGCTTTGAACAGTGGAAAGGCTCACACACACACAAGACGGTTTTGAAGCAGCTTCTACCTTTTACAAGGTTGACAGCACTGAAGTACCTATGTGACGAGACCCTGGAGTTTGATCTTTCATTTTTTCCGTAATAATACATCAAGTGACAATACAATTTATTCTACTATGACTTCTGAAGTCCAGCTGTTAAAATTATGCGCTTCTAGCTCCAAAACAATACATTATTATTGCCAAGTGCTATTTATCATTTCAGATGTTAAATTCTTAGTGGTATTAATTATTTATAGGGCAAAGCCAACTCAACTATTAAAATGTAAAATAAGGATACTAAGTCTCCTTTGATGGATATCCTTTGAAATTTAAAAGTGTCATAAATCTTCCAGTTGTGTATCTTTCCAGTTTAAACCCATCAAATTATATGAATTTATCAGAAATTCTTTGTGCTGTTCAGTTTAAGTAAGCCACCTATTCACTAGGTAATTCAACATGCTTTGCATCAAGATTAGATATTTGCAATTTACAATGAGCATTTTCTATGTGCAACATTATAATCCTAGTTTTGGAGTTCACTTTGCAGCAAATAGGAATAACCACCAGCCATGGTGGAAGATTTTGCAGTGAACAACACACTATGCTTGCAAGTATAGACAAGATTAAAAAAAAAAAAAAGAAAAAAATATTTTCCATCCAGATAACAAGGCATCAAAATTCTATTCATAGATATATGAATGACATTGTTTAATTAAAAAAGATTGGTTTCATAAAGTATTTGACATTCCAAACCATGATAGACAGAGACTGCAAAAAATGAAAATTGGTCTGGCTGGTACACTAGGCCAAATGTCAGGTTAAAGTTTAAATAATTGTAGAGGATATTCTCTTCTTTAAATAAGCAGAAGTATAATCAGGTACAAATATTCTATCTAGCAATGAACGTGTAGCTTTAGCAGCAATTATAATCTAGGATATTATATTTTTAAAACAAGAAATCCTAGGGAAGAAAAAAGGAACACAAATTTATCCAAAGGCTATTAAAATTATCACATTGTTATCTTATATTTATAAACTTCATATTATATAATATATATATATTAGTACATAATATTTCTGTAAGTATACATGATCAACTTTTTTAAAATTAATTTCTAAATGCACTTTTATTTCCTGGTTATAAATAACTACAGAGTCAAAAATAAGTGAACAGACTTTGAATCAGGGGTGAACAAATGCACCCAAGCATCCTACAAAAATGTCATGCTAGCACTGCATAATGTAATCCAGCAGGTTTCATGGGAAGGGGGAAACAAATCAGGAAATAAGTTGACCATGAACTATCCTTATAGGAAAAGACTGTTATTTCAGAGGTTTAGTTGAAAGTGGAAAGAGTAGTGTGGGACTCCAATCGTGCAGTCATTACAACATGATGACTGTGCATTCCCTTTATGTAATATAACTGATTCTTCAGTATTAGTCATTTTAAGGAGTTGTGTTATGCAAAGCAGGTGCTTAAATTACGTCACTTAACAGATGGCAACAACAATGTAAGGGGTTTGTAGCTGTAATTTCAGCTGAAGAGTGGCATCAGCAGTTGGGATTGGGAGAAATTTACTCATTTCTACATGAAGGCAAGGGATAAAATTTTCTCAGACTGACACTAGAGTTGTTTTTCTTTAATGGGGCCATGGTTATGAGAAAATTTGGGCAATAAAAACCAGTTAAAGACAATAAAGTTTTTCACAATAAAGGATTTCAACACAGTACGGAGAGCTCAGGGAATTCAAATTGCTAATTTCTCAATTAAAAAGTAAAACTTTCAGGAATGGCATAGTCAGTATATTTATATAAGTATCGATAGTTTTTTTCCTTGTCAAAAGGTAACATTTTGTCTTACATACTAATTCCAATAGAGACACAATATTCTATGAACCTGTGGTCAGAAGGTAGCTTAGTTCTGTGGATGCAGAAAAGATGCAACAGAAAGATTTAAAGAGCATTCTTTTGCCGAAAAGTAAGTGTCCAGGCACGTGGCGGTACAGCCCTAGCTTTTATATAGCTTGTGCTATGAATGCTAAATGCCTGGCTAGAGAATAATTGCAGTAATGCCTTTGTCAAGCCTCTGAGGTTTTCCTTACAGCACTAAACACACCATAAACATGGAGAAGATCCAGTGCTTAACTGAGTGCGGGAATAATTAGGGTGATCCAAACATGAGAGAAGAGAACATCAACTTTCTAACGCATAACTGAATTACGTGCATAGCATAACTCTCATGTAAAATCAAAAGTGTCTCTCCATACTGAAGCTACCTTAAGTAACTAACACAGTATTACTTACTTTTATTTTGTCTTAAAAGAAAAAAAAAGCACACCTTCAATATTTGCTAAAATTTTCATCACAGGAAAAATTTGAGATATTGAAAGGATTTATAGTTAAAAATTTTGCAGTCTTCTTACAGTGCTTTGAGACAATTCTATACTGTAAAACACTAGATGAAATATTTTTGAGCTGGAAAGCTGTTACATTATTTTCTGTTTGTATTATATCACTGTTACTTGCCTGAAGCATAGAAAATGTGAACACTGATCACTTACATTATTTTCCAACATTTGCTTTTTTTATGTTAAATGTCTATGTTTATTCATAACAAAATGAAGAAACAAAAATGCCAAACAGTACGATATACATATATAATACACCACATAAATTAATAGAGATATATATACAAGATGGATGGAAATCAGGCATCCCTACCTAATGGAATTGTGGTATTTTGGAATGTTTTCTTTTATGAAAAAAAAATTAAGAGGTTTTAAAAGTCCTTCTCAACAATATTGGCACTTTTTATTGTTACTATAACTGTTAGGTTTACTTCTCATACCAGGGACTAAAGTGAAAGATCACATCACTCTCAAATAGCTGATATTTCTGTAAGTGAGGGGCTTCATGTGTCATAAGAGATACACTGGAGGGCAGAGGCCTGTTCTGACATTATCTCACACCCCAATAGACAAAAATAATGTGTCATAACAGCTAAGCTAAAGATGTAACCTTTGTGAGGTCCAGTGATCTCCAATACTTCCATCTGAATAGCCTCTACAGCCTGTCACAAGTACAGAGAAGGGCTGAACACAAGGACTCTGCTCACACCATAGGAGTCCTGCGCGTACACAGTACAGCAGATTCAAAATGAACGGAGATCCAATCCTTTCCTTGGAGGGGCAGGGAGGTGTGAGTTTTAGAAATTGCTTGGACAGTGTTTTCTGGCAATGTCCAGAAAATGTGTATGTCAGGAGTGGACTAATGAGACCGTAGTAATTTGTTCAACTCACCACTTCTGAAATATCCATGAAGAAGGTGGTTGCTAGCAAGCATCGCAGGCTGGATGTGTTGCTCTGATCAGCTCTTAATATGTCAGAGTCAAAAAGCTTCGATCAGAAAAATTAAAACAAAGGCAAACAGAACCCAAAATCTAGAAATATTGCTGAATAATAACAATATAAAAACTGTCACATTCAACTATGGGTCCAAGAGAGTTTTTGTTTAAAAATATAGATCTATCAAAACAAAGTAAAAGAAACTCTGCAAAACTTCTGAAACTGTTCCGAAAAAAAATCCACTCCACAATGATAGGATTAACATTATAATATTCCTATAAGAAGTTTCAAAAATTCAAGAGCTGCTGTACTGAGTCAGACCCAAGGTCTGTGCAGCAGCACACCCTGTCCTGCCAGTTGTCAGTAGCATTTGATTAGGAAAAGAACAAAACAGGACTAGTACAGAATGATACTTTCCCAGCTCTAAAGACTCTGAGGAGACCTTGATCACAGTGTTTAATGATCTCTGATGAATGTATCTTCTATTAGTTGGTCTAGGCTTTCTTTAATCTATTTATACATTTGCCCAGCTGTGATCTTCACAGTTCAAATGTATTTAAAAGTAATTTGAAGTAATGTGTTTAATGTTTTCACTCCTGATTTTATAGCTCCTTATCTTTTTTTCCATGTTTCAGAACCATTCTTTATAGGAAACTATTCTAGGCTATGATCCACTTCTCCAACAATTTATTCTTAAGATGTGATGAGAAGAGCTACATGGCAGCAGGAATTTGTATAAAGATGGAGAGTAAGATAATAACATTCTCCAGGTTTTCAGGACTTCCCTCGTAAGTTCCCAAACCATCATTTCTTATCTGACTAAGCACTGGCCTCAAGTTTTCAGAAATTATAAAAATGTAACTTGTTATAAATATAGATAGTATACTTGAAGAATACTACCTTCACCAAAATCATGATGAGTGGAAAACAAAAGACCTTCCATTGTCGAAGTAAACTGGCATATTTTCATTCTTAACAAGAATAACTTTACTCAGATAATGGTAGTATCTGGAGTATTACTTTATGAATCACTGATAATTTCTGCAGTTAGACAATGAAAACCTTTAGGACATGTAAAGACACCTTTGGATCTTTTCCATCTCCTTCAAATAGTAAAGAAACATTTAAAGCTCTGAAGAACTTAAATACTTTCCTTGTTTTGTGGAGCTTGGGAATCTTTTTTTCCTGTATCTGATGTTGAAGGGTTCTGCAAGGTAACGTGCCCCTCACACAATGGAGGAGCTCATAAAGGTTTAAAGCTTTAAGTTTACCTATATAATATCCTCTGTCCTGTAAATAAACATTTTTACCCCATGAATAAGTGTTAAGTTTTCAAATATAAACGATCGTGACATTGGGGACATTTCATAAAAACAGAAAAAAAGTTAAATTAGTAAAGAAACTTAAATAATCACCTCATAAATGTGCTTATAATTACAAAATAAATTCATCCTACTCTGTTTAAATTTCTCATTAAATTACTTATTAAATGTAACTAAACCCTACAGTTTTCTTAGCAGGGGACAGATATCTGCAGACTACAGCTAAATTGTTTTTGTAGACAGTGACAAAGAATGATACTTATATTTAGTAAAATACTTCAAAGGGAAAATATTTTCTGTTTTTGAGTTCACTTGATAATTTTCAGAAAAGTATTAGTCACTATGACACTGAAAAACCTAGGAATATAATCTCAATGCTTAGCTTTTTCACAATTAAACTTTATAAAATTTAATATTACAGTTTGCAACCATCCCAAAATTCAGAGGGAGGAAATTACCCAGGACACCAGGAGGGTGAGAAGGAAAAAGAGACACTGAGAAGCTGATGCATGTTAGTACTGAACTTTTTCTCTTTACAGTAGCCATATGTGATGTTACATTAAGTCTGATGAAGCTTGTAGACAACTAAATTAAAACCTACTGCATTCATTAAGAAAAGCATTAACATTCTAGATATAAATGAAGGATGATTATGGAATATACATTGTTACAAGGGTGTCTGCACATTTTCAGACAAAAAACATTACATCATTGAAGCCACCTGTATTTAGTAAAGGGGCTCCCTATTAGTTTTATGCATCATCTGCAATGCCTGTTCCAGCACAAACAAATCCAGTACCACCCAACACACAGAGGCCTTGAGGACAGACAGCATCACAGTTCTGCATAAGCTTTCCTATCACAATCCTTCAAGGCCTGGGAAAATCAGGTTCTCACAGAAAATACATAAGTTGGGGCATCACAGATGTTATTGGAAGCATTTTTCTTTGCATGCAAATAAATTTTCATGACTACAGTCTCACAATGATTTTGATGGGGGAAATCCATTTTAATTATCAGTTTGTTATACATTTGTTACATTTCAAACAATTTTCCCCCACAGATTCTATTTTTCTCTAACAGTTATAAAATTTCTGCGATGTTTAAATCTATATATCACTTACTTGCTGGGACATTGTAAATTCTGTCTGACACTGTAACAATCTTCACACTCCCTCTGTGTAATACACTCACCTGTTTCCAGTGAGCACTGACTCCTGGGCTGGGAAGAACAGTGAAAGCTTGAAAAATATTGCCACAGAACAAGCAACTTCACAGACATCTAATTGAGAATTTAGAATCTGCTTTCTGTTTGTTTGGATGATTTTTTTCCCCTCCTAAAACTTACACATTACTGGGAGAGAAGAGTGAGCTTCAATGATGGAACATTAAATGCTTGTGACAAGCGAAATGTTTGAGAAGCAAATATTCTGTGTGCCAATGCTGCTACTCACATGAGAGGAGCCACCGACACTCTGCAAATGACCCCTAAATCCTGTGATCAAGATAGAAGCTGAGGTTACATAAGTGTTTGGTGTAAGGGTCTGTTCAGGAGAAATGCACAATTTATTTTTTTTTTTTCTAGGAGAACTGTGGATTGTATGCATATGTGTCTAAAAAAAAGAAGTGGGACTTTGACAGGTGGTTGTAT
This sequence comes from Ibycter americanus, assembly GCA_035590275.1. NCBI lineage: Eukaryota > Metazoa > Chordata > Aves > Falconiformes > Falconidae > Ibycter > Ibycter americanus. The sequence goes on from JAVJGI010000001.1 coordinate 60,614,100, forward strand.
ACTACTGACAGATCATAACACTTAAAACAAGCTACCTCTGCTTTCTTGTTATTTAAAATTGAATTATGTTTTTTAGCTGATTTATTATTTTTAAGTTTCAACAGGTAGAGGAAATTATCTCAAAAAAAAAAAAAAAAAAAAGCTGACAACCACCTAGTATCCTTGAACCCCTGTATGTCACAGGTAGACAGAAGTCAGACATAGTGACTGCTACCATTGCCTCACCTTGGTTTCTTTCTCATCATCCAACACAATACCAGAAAACACAACTGGAGCTTCGACCAAATGATGCTTAGCAACTATTTTCACATTACCTTCACAGAAAACATAAAAAAAATTACACTAGAATAGGAGAATAATTTGGCTGGCCACAAGAGTGGTTAGGATGGCAGAGACTAAAACAGCTGACAACCAGATAATGATACTTTTGGGCTCTAGGAGATATTGTTCTGTTTAATGATCCTTGACAGAATTTTCTTCTATAATATTGTTGTAGTTTTTTCAAATCTGTATCTGACGTACCTGACTTATTAAAAAGTCAAAAAAAAAAAAGCGACCCCAAAAAAACCCAAAACCCACCCACCCCAAAAAACCAACCACCAAAGCAAAACCCACACAAGATACCCGTCTACACTGGCGGCTAAAATGCACCCCACCCCACTCATAGGCCGTTCTTGGCTTGGGAATTGTAAAGTCCGTTCTCACCAGAACTTTACAACTCTCAGTAAAATATTCCTGGGGGTGTGTTCCCTATTGTGCTGTGACCACTAACACAACTAAGAATTAGACTAATTCTTGTAAAATAATAACTGATAAGGCAAGACTTTAAGGAGATTAAGTCATGCAGAAATCATTCAAAGAAATAAAAATGTTTTAAAAGCTAGCATCCCACTCATGGCTTTATGAAAATATTTTTTTTCAAACACAAAGTAGTTTCATCATGTGTATGAATTATGAACACACTGATTTATTTTCACTCTGCAGGGTACCTGATTTTCTCTTCAGTGTAGAGCTAAAGTTGTGGACCCCTATCTTCTGAAAGAAGCCACTAAAGTTAAACTACACGTTCCACATAAACTGTAATTGTATTAGTTTTTGCTGTACTTACAGAAATTGTTGCCTTTATTTCTCAAACAAAAGTTTAGTATTTCTGCTTTTAAAAATAAATATATATATGTCTTTAAATACTCATTAAAATACTTTGAGTAGTAGTCTGAGTATTCTGAGAGTAGAATAATATATGTCTAAGCAAGTACTGTTAAAAACAGGTTATTTGCATAAATGCTTCAAAACTAATTTTAATTCTTGTATGACTACAGTAATAAACTACATTTGATTTATTACTTGTGTTAAAACAGTGTTTAACAGTCTACCTGGTAAAAATCCAACTGTGCTTATTGTTGCACATATAAAGAGAAAATAAAAACAACTGCTATCTATAACATAAAGCCCATAACCTAATAAATCACAGGCGTTGAATAATGAATGAAACTGCAAAAAACAAGTAATGAAAGAATATGGAAGCATTACTAAGAGCTTGAATTTACATATACAGAAGAGTTATTCATACATAGATATTTTAAGTACATTAATTTAAATATTCAGATAAACAAACCTAATTACTAAGCATACTTTAACAACAGTCCCTGAAGTTTCTGTGCTATTTGGCATCAGCCAGTTGTTTTCTGTGCACTGTAGCAGAAAGCAGGCCCTACCGCAGGGTAAGGTCTTTACTACTGAACTGCAGGACGGTTTTTGCAGCACGAGAATCCTGTGGAAGGGGAGAATACATATACATTGTTGTTAGCAGTGCAGAAAAAGCTGGCAGTTATTTATATACAACTTCATTTAACATGTGATAATGTTTCAGATAAACTCCTAATTAATTACCAGAAATGTCACTGCTAGTGAAGTTAAGTTACCACTATTTATTTCTAGGTTCACCGTCAGGCACAGTAACTGGAAGCAAGGTGATAACCTGATCCTGCTTATATGAGGATGACTTATGCAGGACTGCAAAAAGACAAGAATTCTGTATTTGAAGGAATGAAAAAGGGATCTAATAATAATAAAAAAAAAATTGGTTGGGGTGTCAGGATCACAGTAGATGATCACGAGCAGATTTCAATGGATATGAAGTTTTTGGTAGAGTCAAAGAACATGTAGCTCCAACATTTAAGAAATGAGATGTGGCCCGGTTCAGCATTTTACATGTGTCTTAGATGCTCTAAAGAATGAATTCCAGAAAATACTGGAATGCTAGGGAAATGCAAGGCATTAACAGAAGCCATATAGTAACAGAGCACAATTTAAAGGAATGCCACAAATCTTTGGATAGAGAGAAACAGATGAGACACAGAAATGCTGATTTTTCAGCCTTCCTTCCAACCCTTCTTGCAGTCAGTGCAACTGTTCCCTCTTTTGGGGAGAAAGTCTGCAGATGCTTTGCATACCTGTATGTAGGTCTATAAAACTCACGCTTAATACCTCAGGGAGACGTGCACAAGAGAAGGGAGGAAGGAAGGAAGGAAGGGAGGGAAGGAAAGAGGGAGGGAGGAAGGAAGGAGGGAGGGAGGAAGGGAGGGAGAGTAGGTAGGAGAAACATAGATTTATTCTTACCATTCTAGTTCAGAGCTAACATAGCCTTTTCAGGAGAAGTACAGCTTTTCTCTTAACTATTTCTGCTCAATGCAAGCCCCTTTTGTATTAAATTGTATATTTATTTTTAACCTCTACATACTTGCCCTCACAGAAGTGCATTGTCTTCTTAGATGATCAATTATAATTTATACAGATTACTGTAAGTTATCTGTACATCCATCCATTATTCCTGCTATCTGGGAAGGGATCATTATTAACTTTAAACCATTTATTACACCTTTTCCTATTCCATCCACCTTCTTTAACATTTACTACCTCAAACACTACTCCTCACACATCCAAACTCCTCAGCAAAGTACAGTCCTCTGAAACATTACTTTGGCTTTCTTAGTGACTCAGCCACTTGATAATTAGCAAAGTCCCAACCAAGACTGATCACCTAGAGTCTAATTAAATACTCAGTGTGAACATTTCCTGATTACATTCAACTGCATTATGCAAAACTAAGCCCATACACCTATTCTTCACCTAAGCAATTCGTACCAGCAGTCCTCTCCTTTATAGCTTTGTTTCATCCCAGATTCACTTTCCAAAGTTTGTTATTATAAAAAGATTACTATTTTTCATAATTCTGATACTTAAAACATTCAAATGCAATCACTTTGCAGAATAAAGTAACAAATAAAGGAGAAAAATGGCTGCACATGAGAACACCGCCTCCTCCAAAATCAGTGAGCCTTCGGAGGATTACTAGTTGATTTCCCTCTTAATCAGAGGATCATCACTCTGTCACTACTTAGCTACATGCAAAGCACAGACAAGTGCATAAATCAATACTGCACACCATTTAATTCATATAAAAAACCAACAACAAAACCCAACCCCACACTGATTTCTCTATCCTTTCACAACTTCTCTGCCCATAGCATCCATGAAGCCATAAAAGTTCCACTAAATCCAGAATTCAATAATTTAACTTTCCTCTTTTTCCAAAAAGCCTAATAAAATCAGATTTCTTCCTCACAAAGTAAGAACATTTGAAATTCAGAGATACTGCCTTAGTGAACTTTTCAGAACAATATCTGCATCAAATCCACAGATAAAATGCTTTGAAAATTAAAACTGTACTGTTGGAGACAAAAAACTCTAAAATCAAGAGGAAAAATAAAGGCTAGAAACCTTTTGGTTGCATTTCTTTTTAATCCTAGTGTTCAATTTCAAGGAAATTTTAGATTCATACAAGGTAAGCAAGACCAAAATAAGGGTTAAAAAAAAAAAGAAGTCATACAGTCTACAAACAATAAGAATATACCAATATCATTGATATTAAAAAGTTTGTGTAAACTTGAAACTTCATCCAAATAGCCAGTTTGAAATTTTTATTCTGGAAATATTCCCTGGTATCCTCATTTCTAAAGAAAATTGCTTTTCTGTCATTCAGCTGCAGTTGAAAAAAACCCCATTATTTCAAAAAGGAATGTCTACCTACAAATTAATTTAAAAATAAAAAATCCAGAAGTATGAATTAAGAAATCCTCAAAAGCAAAATACTTCTCTTCTCCCCTAGAAACAAAGAAAAGGCATCCAGACATTACTGTTCTTATCTGTATTTCATCTTTCAGATATGGTTAGTACAAGAGTTAAACCCTGGTTGCTCAAATGACATACCAATGTAAAATTAACTTTTATTATACTGTGTGAGAGAACTAAAAGCTTGTAATTCTTCCTTCCTCCCTGAAAAGCAACAGGAGTAATCTGGTCTGCAGTTATTTATCACAGCTTGTACAGAAAAGCCACAGAAGCACTGGGAAAAGGACCTATGCAACTTTTTTTTTGTTAGAGTTAATTCTAAACAAATGGGATTATGGCAATATATACTGTTTTAATGAAATGGAATTAGTTTGTGCAGGTATTTATCTTCTGATGATTTTTACTTTTAGGTTCTAGCTTTAGGCCCTTATTTTAGGACCTAGCAAGTAAGGCACTGCTTTCTCTAGAATCAGGCTGGCATCTTTCACCTTCAACCACTCCTCCAAATCCACTTCATGCCACTCCTCATAGAGCCACAGGATGCTGACACATGTAGAAACAAACATCACCTCGAGCATAATTTTGTTGTCACAAATTAGAAATTAATGCCTGAATACGGCATGGTATCTAGATATCTGTATATTGAAAAAATGATCTTTTATACTTTGTGATCACTTGATCCAGATTTGAATGAAAATAATGTTTTGAAAGTTAAAAAAATAAGAAAAAACCTCCAACAAACAAACAAACAATCAAAACCAAACCAAGCACACAAAAAAAATCCAAGCCCCAACCTCTTGTTGCTCTTAAATCATCTATGCTTTAACTGTTGTTCTACCAAGCTGATGCAAGCAGGGCTGTATAATATAGTGGAGTATAGCAGAAGGATGTCACACCTTGATTGCAAGAAACATTCCAGGATAAATGTTCTATCAGCCAGAAAATAAGTAAATTTAGAGAATAACTGAGAAGCAGCTAAATGAATTACTGTTGTAAATGCTCATCAAAGCATCAGACAATATCTTTTATCAACACTATTAAATGGACCTTCACTGTATATCTTACAGTACAATAAAAGGTGTTTTCAATCTGGGAAACAAAAAAGTTTCATAATTTAATCCCTGGATAACTTAGAACAAACAAGGTTTCCTGTCTGTAAAAAAAGTTTCATAATTTAATCCCTGGATAACCTAGAACAAACAAGGTTTCCTGTCTGTAAATGCAACCATCCTAAAACCTTTCTTAATGTTAATTTTGTAACACAATTACAATATTGCAAATATAACATTTAAAATACTTGATTAGAAGTCACATGTAATGGGAAATTTGTACTCAAAGCTTAACCATTACATAAAGACAGAGAAGCAAAACAAAACATCAGAGTCATCACAAGATTTATAACACAGTGAAATGTGGACTTTAAAACCAGCTATGTGTAAAATGCTAATGGTTTCAGGTTTTTATATGACCCGAAGTAGTTTTGTTCTTTTTGACTTGATGTTAACTGTTCTTGCTTCTCCCTTTTACTGTGTATCGGGTGAGATAACCTTTGCTCATTTATTAAAGTCAGCAAACACATTATAGAAAATAATTCTGAATGAAGGGGCATTGTATATCTGTCTATGATTACAAAAACAGTATTTTAGGAAAGTACCACAGAAAAATATCTTAATATCAAGATGGTGAATTCAGCTAATTTGAATAACAGTTCATAGCAGCTCAGTGAAGGTGTTTCCAAGAATGTCTATCAGAGGTTTGTGCAAAAAATTTGATGACCATCAAGGAGAAACAAAACCTTTCAGCTACATTTATGCTTGCTTAGTTCCCAAGGGCATTTTTAGGCCTCCCTAATTAAGGCAATGCTGTACTAGTGCTCCTGCAGTTGCAGGTAATTGGCAATCACTAACAGCAGGGTTCTGATGAGGATTTACTTTGTCAAGGTAAAAAAAACAAAACAAAAAAACCTAAACCACCAACAACAACAACAACAAATGACCCAACTGCAAAACAGTAAACCTGTTTTTTTCTTTTATTTCTCTACGCCTAATCCTACAAACAGTGGTAATGAATTCCAATTTAGCTTAGATTCTACGAGGTGAGTTATTCTATCAGTCGGTTACATGAAAAATTCAAAGAACCCAACCATCAAATCAGGGATTTCTCATAGCTGCAAAATACTGAATTTGAACAGGACATGTTAAATTTTAAACCACAGATTTATGTTGTTTTTACAAACATTGATAATAACGACACAGAGAAAAAAAAATGAAAAAAAAAAATCACAGGAGACAATTAATTTTACCTGAAATCTGAAATATATACTGAATGTTACAGATAGGATAAGAATAGTTACATGTAATGTGATGCTGCATAGTCCTTATAAACATCAAATAACTATTATACAAAGTGAGAAGCGTATCCTCACCAGCTAGGTCTCCCAGGCCTCTCTGATTAGGGAAACAGTTCAAAGAGGAGACCTACCAGCAGTGGATGAGGACTGAAACAAGGACTAATTGAGAGAACTCAGCTGAAGGGATCTAATGGGCTTCATCTGAGGGTGCTGAGAAAACTGACTGATGTACCTGCAAGGCCCCTCTCTATCATCTTTGAAAAGTCGTGGAGGTCAGGGAAGGTTCCCCAAAAACTGGAGAAAGACAAATGTTACACCCGTCTTCAAAAAAGGCCAAAAGGACAATCCAAGAATGCAGATGGGTGGATAACTATGTGAGCAGAAGTGGGCTGGATAGTCAGACTCACAAGGTAGTGATTAATGGTCATGTCCTGTCTGGAGACTGGTGACAAGTGGAGTACCACAGGAGCCTCTTGTGTGCAGTATCTTTATCAATGACTTGGAGGAGGCAAGAAAGATGGTTTATCAAGACCTTTTACAGAGCTAAAATTAATCTGATCCAGTCTTGAAGCTGGACAAGCTCTGAAATTCTGTCTATAATTTCTATGTGGATATATACGTGTGTGCCTTTATGTGTATGTACCTAAAACTAATGATTTCAAATTAATGTCTTTCACATGTTCTTTTACAGTAGCTACCCCAAGAACAAACAACCTAATGAAGAGTTTAATCATGTTGAAGTCAGCCATGCTGGAACACCATTGGACTTCTAAGTCTTTGGCTGAGGAGCTGGAAAACGTAACAATTCTTTTTTCCTTCTATATAACTCTTAAAAAAAACCCAACTAGAGAACTGTGGAATATTACACTTTGTTGTTACAAAAAAGAAGTAAAACCATAAAGAGGTATTTATGGAATTCTTTTGCATAGAAGCTCTTGTACACTTCTACAGGTCGTATATGAACAGTGCTGTACAGTACCCTTCCTTCCCATTTTTGTTATTATGAATCATACCTTCATCTAATCCTTCAAGCTTTACCTGTGTGAACTGCAGGAACCATTCACTCAGTGAGCAGAAATGTCTTATGTGGCCTTTCTGGTTGGTCAGTATTAATAAATTCAGTTTTAACATCAAATGTAAATATTTCAATTAGTAGTTTATAAACACAGAAAATATAAAAGGAATCTTACTCGTTCATATCTTTAACCACAGAATACATTATTTTTAAAAGCTACATCTGCATACTAGGTATACATCTCTATAGTCATTACATCTTGTATATTAATTAAGCGTAATACAAGATGAATGATACAGAATTAAAATACTTCACAGAAGTTATCCATTCCTAAGTAATGAAGTAAAAAAAAAGATATTATTAAATGAAGGTTTTTTCCGGGAAATAATTTCCCTAGCTTCACACTATAAAAATATATATATTTTATGACAAATATTTACACTACCAAATGGGCACCTCTGCTCTGTATCCACCTATAATTACAACCACTACCCTTTAAACAGCACAGATGAATTAGGTAGGTGATGTCCCCACATCCAATAAGGGGCTAAGAGGTAAATAAAGAAATTAATGATAGATGTAATTTTTGTAAGCCCTTACCCAGAAGCTGTTTGACAAAATGATTTCCTACAGCAGCAGGTGAATAAATAACCTAACTAATCTACTTTCTTTTTAAGTTTTTATTTTTCTGTGACTCAACATGCAACCACAAGATGAGTAGGTATGAATTTAGAGTATTTAGTTTATGACTTCGATAACACAGCTGACAACAAGTCTAACATTTATGGTTTCACTAGAAGTGAAACAAGTCACTTCTTAAAATAAATCACTGCATGTTAGGCTTTCACAATTTTGATAACACAAAACACTTTTTAAACTGAAATATTTGACCACAGATTTCAAATTGAAAGTATTTCACTACTGAGGCATTTTAGAGAAACAAATGAAATTACAGAATTATTCATAATTAGTATTATTTCTAATAAAATATGTTTTCATAGTGAAGTTGTGATGGGTTGACGCTGGCTCGATGCAAGGTGCCCACCAAAGCTGCTTTATCACTTTTCCTCCTCACTTGGACAGGGAAGAGAAGATATAGCAAAAGGCTCGTGGGTCAAGATAAGGACAGGGAGACATCACTCAGCAATTGCCATCACGGCAAAAACAGACTTGATTTGGGAAAATTAATTTATTACCAATCAAATCAGAGTAGGATAATACGAAATAAAACCATATGTTAAGAACACCTTCTCCCCACCCCTCCCTGCTTCCCTTACTTAACTTTGTTCCTGATTTTCTCTGCCTCCTCCACACCAGCAGCACAGGGGCAGAGGGAATGAAGGGTAATGGTCAGTTCATCACATGTTGTGTCTGCTGCTCCTTCCTCCTTAGAGGGAGAACTCCTCACACTCTTCCCTTACTCCAGCCTGGGCTCCCTCTCACAGGACACGGTCCTCCACAACCTTCTCCAACATGAGTCCTTCCCATGGGCTGCAGTTCTTCACACACTGCTCCAGCGTGGATCCCTTCCACAGGGTGCAGTCCTTCAGGAACAGACTGATCAAACGCGAGTCGCCCATGATGTCACAGGTCCTGCCAGAAAACCTGCTCCAGCATGGGATCCTTTCTCTCCATGGGTCCTGCTAGGAGCCTGCTCCAGCACAGGCTTCCCACAGGGTAACAATCTCCTTTGGGCATCCCCCTGCTCCAGCATGGGGTCCTCCCCGGGCTGCAGGTGGATATCTGCTCCACCATTAACCTCCACGGGCTGCAGGGGCACAGGCTGCCTCACCACGGTTTTCACCAGGGGCTGCAGGGGAACCTCTGCTCTGGCACCTGGAGCACCTCCTGCCCCTCCTTCTGCACTGACCTTGGTGTCTGCAGAGTGGCTGCTCTCACATGTTCTCACTCTCTCAGATGCAGATGCACAGGTATTTTTCCCCTTCTTAAATGTGTTATCCCAGGGGTGCTACCACCATTGCTGATGAGCTTGACCTTGGAGCCGGCTGGCATTGGCTCTATCAGATATGGGGGAAGCTTCTAGCAGCTTCTCATGGAAGCCACCCCTGTAGTCCCCCCCCTACCAAAACCTTGCCATGCAAACCTAATACAGAAGTAAAAATACTTTAAGATGGGAAACAAGTTTCTTTTAAATGCACATCTCAAAAGTGAAAACTTCCTTCTGAATCTTCATGGTAGAAGAGAGAGATAGGCACCTGTCAAGTTTTGGGAGCTAAAATATTATCTCTTTATTCTTTATATGAAATTCATAGTGTAAAGGTCAACAGAAACTCAAGAAGAAATACATTGGTGAATTGAAAAGAAAGTTTAGGGAAGTGACAAACTTTTAAAGGATTAGGAAAAATGCTGCAAAACCTTATACTTTATTTTGAAAGATTCAAGGAGCTCTGTCATTAAAGTTACAGACAGGTGTCAAAGTTAAGGGGGTACAATCTGAAAGAAAACACCCATTACTTGGAAGAAAAATTCTATAACCATGCTGTTCCACTGCCTAGTATCTAAATATAAAAGCAAGGTACCATATGGATAAAATGAATGTACTTCCTTGCTATGTATTAAATAGGAAGTTAGACTAAATGACCACAGTGGATCTTTTACCAGCTGTGTGATGATTTCCCTCTCCTCCCCCTTTTTTTTTTTTTTAATTACAGTCCTGCTTAGAGAAGCTAATCATGTTAGAGTGATTACGATAGCTGCTACACAGACATAAAAAACAACACTATTTTTGATGTTTGCAAATTAACACAACAGGAAAGAATGATTACAATGAGGTAACAGTGAAATATCTCTTTACTGACTAGTTAAACAGAGATGTCTTGGCTGACAGCCACTTTAGGGAGCTGAGAACAACCATATCTTTCTAAGCAATAACCCCATTTTTGTGTAGGTTCATTTATGGAAAGAGTGTTATAAAATAGCCAAATTGACAGAATATTCTGTACAATTAAATCTCTCTGAAGGGTCCATTGAAGAGCAGGTTAACAAAAGAGGTAAAGTTGATTGGATTTTTCTGACCAAAGTGGAAACTCTATGTGGTCAGAATTTAGCAATTTTTAACTTTTGAAAACAGAACACAGATAAGACATTGTAAAAGAAATACAGTGACAATAAAAGTATGGTTTCCTAGCAACAAATTACAAATATTATTGACTTGGTGTAATTTACAAACAGAACCTACATCTGGTCGGTACACAAATAATATATTCATAATAAATAAATTGTTTGCTACTACTTTCTGATTTATGTGACGATAAACCAATGAATAGCCTACAAAATGGTTAGCTAAAATCAATCCAGAATGCTCACTGCATATCTTACCTTAAAGAATTACTGCATAATCCTTTAACGATTTGTAGGGTTTAGAGAGTGTCACAGTACATAAAGGAAGAAATAAGAGGAAAATATTATTTTTGTACTATAAAATACAGATGATTGCTAATTAAAACCAACAAATCTATGTAACTCACAAGCAAAGCTTAGATTCCAGAATAGGTGGACCACATCCATATACACATTTTGTGTACGAAAAAGTAGTATTTTAAAACTTTTAACTATATCTTGAACTAAAATATTGAACTGAAAGGTCTTTAACAAGTATTTCATGTGCTCCTGGTAACAGCAGTTAAACTGAAATGCAAAGACAGAGATACTATAAAAGAAAATAATGGGGAATGTCTACATCTATGCTGCTAAATAGGGCTAGGGAGTTAGCTCAAGAGCTGGACCACGAACCCTCCACATTGAGTGACTGTTAGCATGCCTCCTGGCATGGTTTTTTACTGTTTTCCACTCAAGCATACAAGCAGGGTGACAGGGGAGTGCACACACCCACCCCATGGACCGTGCTGTAGACAGCATGTACAAGCCTGACTCAGATTTGCATCCTCCAGTTATGCACCGTGCTTCAGCAGGCAAGGAGACTCTGCACCTCAAACTCAAAATGACTGTTTTAAATATTAGGGTATGAACTGCCTCCCTTTCATACTATGCAAAAATTATATACATTATATCAGACCACTTACACTAAAACTTTAACATAGTAATTTCATTTTTTAACAAGAGGGAAATGTTGCTAATTATGCTACTTGGTCTCTAGGACAGTGGTTGCTCTTCAGTCCTCTTTGACTTAGCAATGAACACATAGCTGACAATGACAGAATAGTAATAACACTCATTACTACAAGATGTTGAAATCATGAGATGTTCAGGTAAAAAAAGAATTATCGTTTGGATAATTTTAAGACACCAGTCCATCACTAGTGCCTTGAAACAATGGTCAAACATCGCTTCATTCTGTCACTTATAAAGGAGAATGTAAGTCCTTCCCTACACTCACAGCTTGAGCTGAACCTACTTGATCTGGACACTTGTTCAATGACCATCATTTCTTTAACAATGATGCTCTGGCAAAAATCTCTCAAAGCAACCATCACCTTTTTTATGATTATTCTACCATACCATGGTCACAGGAGTTTGACTCTGTTTCAATACACAAAATCAGGTTCAATTAGCATAGTATTCTGGTGGTCTGTTTAAAAAAAAACCCAACAAACCAGCCACCAAACAAAAACCAAAACAAAAAACCCACCCAAACAACAAAAACCTCAAAAAAACAAAAAACCCAACCATAAAGTATCATGGACAATATGAAACTATGACAGCAGGGTTGGGTTTTTTCCCCATTATTTTCCCCAGACAACAGAAAATGTTCTTTGAGAACATTTTTTACAGATGCAAACAGTATTTCAGAATAACAGCTGCAGTGGCGCTTTAGGAAATAGGTAGATTTACTCTCTCCTAAGTTCAGGGCATCTTGAAAAGGCATCATAGAAACTTTAGCAAAGAGCACCTAAACTCATAAAATACAAGTTCAAAATATCCATCCAATACACATATGCTAACATTTTTTTGTTATTTTACTAGTGACACTTTTGCAAATCACTGATATTGTATAAAACATGAGATATTCTGATCCCATAATTGCAAATACAGTATCCCTCCCCCCCCCAAAAAAAAGCGCAACTGATGTTCCTAACAGAAAAGTCTATGTTGTCAGAAACCAGTATGACACCTTATTGTACTCAAATTTTTATGAAGCTGAATTTAATTTAAGCAGTACTAGATGAATCCTGTTGTAGCTAACAAAGACAAGTCCTTTGGAAGGGATTTTTAAGTACCAGTGGCTGTGACTACCCATTATAAATTCATTCAGTGAACATCCAAGAATTTTAAACAGTGGAGCTCTGTTTAGATATGTACTATTCAACTATCAAAAAAAAAAAAAAAGGGGGGGGGAGAAAAAGGAAAGAAAAAAAGACTACAAACATCAACTGAAAACCAAAATCAACAGTAACATGGTACTTATGATAGTCTACTCATTATCCAGAAAAATGAAGCACTAAGATCAACCTCATGACTAATTGAGGTGTTGCACTGCTCAGTGCTTTTTGCTAAGTCTCCCCTTCCCACAGTTAAACTGGACAATTGGAATGCAAATTGACTGATCAGCTTACAAAAGCTGCACAAGGAATCATAAGCAAAGCAAATCAATGTGTGTGAAATGAGAGAAAACAGCTTCATTTGTGAAGAAGAGCCTTCCTAAAGTAGCGGCAGAAGGTCAAGGAGTGCAGTCATGGAGTACTATTTCTTGCATTCTTCTATAGCCTGTAGAGTTTGTCTGCTCCTTATCGGTTGTCAAATCCTCTAAGTAAGTTGGCATATTTGGATGCAGTTCTGATCTCCTCCGTTTAACCTCAATTCCTTTAAGGTCAGAACAACGACAAATATCTGCTGGACTAAAGGTATGGGGTGTGAATGGGATCAGAGCTGAAGCGGAAGTCTATTGCTTTTGTCCTACAAGTGATACAAGAAGACCTTGTTTCCTTTGGATGGAGGTTTAAAATAAGCAATTTTTTCCATTCTTGATATTTTACTTGCTGTTGCTCACTCCTTCTCCTTTTGTGACACTGAGTTGAAACAAAACCAGTTGAAGCCAATTTAAGTGTAGGCTGGTGCGGGTTCTGGCACATCTGTTCACCCTTGCTGTTGGCCAGATGTACTTGGCCTCTTTGTTGTGCAAATGTCAGGACTTCTACAGGTTGTGCTGCTCTTTGCTAGATTTGAGAACTAATCTGGTTGAAGGTAAAACATTCTTTCTGGGTGACCGCTGAGCTAGAAGTTTCAAGAAGTCTATGTTACATAGTTTGATAGGTTTCAGCTGTGCAACAAGAGTATGCACTAGCTTTAATCAGTTCAATCAAGTACACACAAATAGCTTGTATAACTAGCTATTGGGGGAAATTATCAAGAAGAAAATGACTTTAACTGAGTTAATGCTGCCAGTTGGCTTGCATGTATGTCAGAATTATTTACAGAGGTTTTGTGGTGTTACTGATAATTTCAGGTTCCCTTTGGGGAACACTGAGATTTTAGCTAATGAGACAAATGAGTAACAGGACAAAGTCTCAGAGAGCTCTTCCCAGCTGTGACTCAGGCTGCCACTATGAGGTTGAGTAGATCAAAATCTTCTTGTGCTTCATTTCATATGTAAAATGAGAAGGATAATCTTTTTGTATTTCCACCATCATATTTCTTCAGTTAGGAACCAGACAGTGTTCTTGAGAAAGAACTCTAGCTCTTGCGAGAGATGTGAGCACCTTCTCTACACTTCCATGGTGCAACAATAACAACAACTAAAAACACACAACCCGTATTTCATTACACATATTATACCAAAAATCATTCTGCCCTTGTTTGTAATCACCCCAGCATTTTTTTGTGTGTGTGTGTGTTGAAGGGGTAAAAAGTGAGGCATTTCCACACAGTATTTTTGTACTAAACATGTTAATGTTTATTTACAGTAAGTATGTTCATCTGTGTTACACTGAAAAATCCTATAAGGGCAAAAAAAATGCCACAGGCATACAGACACATACTCTCCCCTTAGCACCCCAGTCTTTCTTGTCTTCTTTGCAGCCCAGGTACGGAAATCCATACAAAAGCTTGAAATGCATACACATCACTTCTCTGTGTCTTTATTAGACTCCCATTCTCCAGTCCTAAATTGGACTATTTTACAGTTGCCAATTGATTTTGTCTGATTAGAATAGCAGGACTTATCCCCTTTATATCAGTACATGTGGGAGGTAAGTAAATATCTTGAAGCTCATGTTTCCGTTATAAATAGAATATTATAGCTTAACATAATTAATTTTCTGTTTTATCTTTTTTGTAGTTTCTAGCATCATTACTCAACACAACACATATGCAAATTGTGATTTATACCACACCAGCCTTCACTGAATATATGCTGAAGAAAAATCACAGAAACAAAATGGTTTGGGTTGGAAGGCACCATTAAAAATCATCTAGTCCAGCCTCCTGCCATAGGCAGGGACATCTTTCACTAGATCAGATTGCTCAATTCCGTGTCCAACCTGACCTTGAATGTTTCCAGGGATGGGGTATCCACAACTTTTCTGGGCAACCTTCTCCAGTGCCTCACCACCCTCATAGCAGTGAATTTCTTCCTTATACCTAGTCTAAATCTACCCTCTTTTAGTTTAGAACTGTTACCCCTTGTCTTACCACTACAGGCACTGGTAAAAAAGCCTCTCTCCACCTTATATGCACCCAGTAAGTATTGAATAATATTAAGAAAGCATGTAAGGATGTAAAAATTAAATTAAGAAAAAAATAAATTAAGAGACAATTAAGAATTTAAGAAAACAATTTAAAAACATTTAGAAAAGCAGTAAGAGCATAGAGAGAGGGCCATCCATGTTACATGGTGAGAACAGGTTAATGTAAACACGGTCATTTGGAGGAGAACAGTATCTTAAATACTCTTGCCTTCATTATTCAAAACCATAAATTTGTTACTATATAAACAGTTCTTTAATGCAAGTGAATATCTTAAATTACTGGTAACCATAAAGCACAATCTTGCTTACTTTTAGATAAGTAATTATATTCTAAGTTTTAGAGCTTATAAAGCTTTTAGTGTTATTTCATTATCAATTTATGCAAACTGTATGTATTAATTTTCAATACATTTAGGAAACTCCTAGTGTTCTACATTAGAATATAAGATATAACCTCACAGAAAAATAAAACGCTAAACTTTTTAAAAAAATAATTATTTGAGCCAGTGCAACACACAGCATAAATGAGAGGCAGATAAATGGACTATGAAGTCAAATGCTTTATATGAATTATTTTTATATTGCTTCTGGGATGTACAATTACATAAACTTACAATAAGCAAACATTTGGATAAGACCAAGGCAATCTGGCATGTTTATTAACAGAAATGGTTCATAGTGTTTCAAAGAGCCATTATCAAAGACAGGATTTTCATACTAATCACACATTAAAAAGTGTGAAATTTTACCTGACAAATGCAGCTGTAAAGTTGTTATCACTTTGTAAGTATTACAAATAATGACATTTATGTTTAGACCTTTTCAATGGGTTATTATAGAGTAATACCTCAACTACCTATTGCAACCAAACAGTTCTTTCTGTGAAATGGAGGCATAAGAAATCCTACTTTGAAGTTGAATTTGGACTTTAACTTGGGAGTTCTAAAACTGGGATCTGAGTACCTTGATTTTTCAAGTTCATTTTGGGATTTTTAATGCTCAGAAAAAAACATAAGTAAAACTGTATGGTAAATAGCAAGGCTCTCATCTTATTCTACGATTCTATGATTTAAGAATGTCATCCCCAAACCTCAAGAGTAGATTGATGCTTAACTTGATAATAAGGTATCACACTTGCTTTAATAAAGAAACAAAGAAATTTGAATTCCCTGCATGCACAACACCTTTTTTGCCCATGACAATCTTTTTTTAAAGCGTGGACAAATACAACCTATCAATGAAAGTGTTCAAAAGTGAAAGATACAGATCTTCATTGCCTCTTTGCACAGGTTTGTATACACATACATGTTGTCAGGCTATATCCCACCTGTTCTCACCCTACAGTTAGTTATCTCTAAAGCACATCAGCTACATTATTTATCTTAGAAAAGATCTGATGTTGTGTACATAGAACTGTAGGCAGCCTTTGCTTGGATTGCTAGTGTGGATACCCTTTTCTTCTTTGAAGCATCTTTACCAAAGTTCAAAGACTGACCAATATTGGTTTTCCATCACTTTTGGCACTGTCAAACACCAAGAAATGGATTATATGCTTTTTCATACAAAAAAAAAATAGTAATGGCAGATCTAGTTTTCACTCGGATATGAGAAGTTGACTAGCTGCAGAGCTTCAACTCACTATCACAGAAAAAGATGCTTTGTTTTCATCTAGACAAGCTCTTGAGACAGCAGGACAT
Organism: Ibycter americanus; assembly: GCA_035590275.1. Taxonomy (NCBI): domain Eukaryota; kingdom Metazoa; phylum Chordata; class Aves; order Falconiformes; family Falconidae; genus Ibycter; species Ibycter americanus. Next base: position 60,630,957 of record JAVJGI010000001.1, read on the forward strand.
ATTTGATAAGTGTTCATCCTGAATTCCTGCACCTCAAATTTCATTGCAAAACAGTTGTGCTTTATATTCCTTATCTAGCTTCACACTAATTTTCTAAACTTATTGCAGGCCTGCATAAGCCTTGAGAACAACTCTGGTGGTGAATTTAAATTTATAGTTTTAGTTCAGGTGTGAATCTGCTGAAGATTATCTCCAGATCATTTCTCCTTACGTTGCTTAATTCTCAAAGCACACGAAAACCAGAGTATGTTCTAATGAAACTGCTAATATGCTCTAACCACTAAAGGGTATTCAGTTCATGGGAAATATGATTCATGACAATAAAAGCATGCTTCATATTTTACCACTTCCACCACAAAACTTTCAAGTTTTTGAAGCAGATCAAGAGTTAATCACTTCTCATTAACAAGAAAATGCATCCTAAAAGGAGCCTTTCTCACGAGCAGTTTGATATCTCTGATGATATAAAACAAGAAAATAAGCCCAGTAGGTTAAGCAGAAATCAATAAGAAAGGCAGCCACATACCCAAATGCTACTGCTGCTATAGAAAAGCAGATTTTTTTAGTTCACCATCTGGAGTCTGCTGCTGCCAAGCACATCCTGTGAGTAGTCAATGGTACTGAATACATTGCTGAGGTACATTACCTAAGATGGCAAAGGATTACACAAAGCCACTTCTCTAGTACCAGCAAGAAAGACTAACCGAAATTATCATATGTGTCAAACCAATCTGGAGAAGTCAGTCAGAAAAGAGCTTTCCATAAACAAAAGTGCAGCCTATGCTTTAAAGTTTGGGCTATTCTTTTCAAAAATGCAATAATAATACCTGGGTGAACAATGGCATATTTTTGTCAGTGTTGTTTTGAATTTTTTAGTTTTCTGAGTTTTGTTTTCTTTTCAAGTATGGCCTATTTACGTTACCAATACACAGCTTTGGTATGTGGTTACGTACCAGATATTAATGCTTTAGACTATAAAGGGATGTAAATAAAACAACAGAGGCAAACTATACCAGAGTGTCTATATTCTGTTCTCTTTCACTGTTTCATGTCTAGTTTACATGAACACTAATCTCTATGAATTGAATCAATCATTAAAAGCAACTAAAATATAATTAATTCAGTCATCAGACTATTCCATTAGTCTTAAGTCTACTAAACAGAAGATCATATTCACAAAAATCTTAGATTTCTCAAGCACAATCATTAAGAAAATAAGTTACATGCCACAGTCAGAGAGGACTGTAAAAGCCTGATTTTTAAGCATCAAAACATTATCTGAAGAGACACACATGCAAACAATAGGATTCTGTTTCTATCCTATTTTACTTTCTTAAACAGAATACTTTTTAACTTGCTGAGACAGAAACATGAGTTGTGACTTAAAACAGGGTTATATGACCAGAAGAGATAGCCCTACTCATAAAGTCCAGTCCCTTGATTTTTACTGAGCAGTAACATTATTCACTCAGTAAGCTGTCTGATTTTATCATCCTTTCAATGCCAGGCACTGGCTTTATCAAAGAACAGCCAGAAAAGTGTAGCATCATGAATATTCACACACATGCTGTGGGAATATTGACAGAAAGGCGATGTGGAAAATCACAACTACACTAGAGTGCAGTTAACAAGAAAGTAAGTAAATAAATAAATAAATAGTGTTCTTGGCAGCAGAAAAAAGTTATTTTTCTAAATTGTAAATGACTACATCCTTGTCATAAGGGGCAATGTGTGTTTACTCCTTCCAAGGTCAGACAGACTTTGATTTAGACAGTAATTGATTGCTAATTTCTAATAAGAATCAAGATTACTTCTCCAGTGTAATCTTAGATCTCAGTGCACAGGTTATGGAATGGAACAGGCGCAACCTCTTTGTACATCACAGTTTCTGCTGGTCCTGGACACCTGCTGGTTGTATCACCATGCCTTGTCTGACATTATCAGTGAGGGAATGCCAGGACTCCACTCACCCTCTTCCCCATTCCTGTCTGATTGCATGAAAGAAACAGATTCAGATAATCTTGTGAGTCTCCAGCCTCAGATTCCTGTATTGCCTTATCATATAAAACGATCTGTAGCTAAGCCCTAGACAAACAGCGAAGTCTCAAAAACTGCAGGTCTGTTCATCGGTGTGATATGGTTAATGCATTTAGATAGTTGTTTTCTGTAGCGGGTTTTGGTGTGTGAATGCAGTTAAATATGTCCACACAAAATGTATCAGTCCAGAATACACACTGAAACAGTGACATAAATTAAGTGCATATCTATCACCAAAATTTATTTGGACTTCAAATTGCTTTTTATTTTCTAGACTATAGAACCTTTTAATTCATCACACCACCAACTACCCCCAAGACAGCAATGTTCGCTTTAACTTTCTATTCTCAGAAATGATTCGATCTTCAATACAAGTTCTGAAAATGAAGGTGGTGGTAGTGGGAAATGTGCCACTAGTAGGGCCAAAGCACATTTCCTGAGTTTTATACATACCAAGCCTGTATCAGACTTACATGATCACATCTAGTTTTGATAGCTTGTATAGCAAAGACCACATCCAGGAACTTATACAATACTTTTATATGGCACATCACAGTGTACTAGCTTTATCTACCAGAGTACAGAAAAAGGAGCTTATGTATTGCAACTGCCTGTTAGGTTTGCAAGTTTCCTGTCCTTTTGATACTGCCATTAGTCTTTTATTTTTACTTACATAAATTTGAGTTCCACTGTACTTGAATATATAATCTGGGCTGTCTTAACTTCACAAGTAAATTCAAAACCATTTCTTTTCAAGGATGAAAATAATGATCTGAATATAAGGCACTAGAAAGTCTGTATTTAAATCTTGATTTAATACATTAGTATTGCTATTACTTAGTAAGTTCAAATATTTTTTGTGTGCTATTTTATGTAATCCTGGAATAACATGTAAAGTGTAATTTTCAGAACAATAATCCATTATTTTACCATTTTAAAAACAATGGTGGTTTTCATTGAGAAGAAATTAGTCATATTTCCTTCATTCTGATGTTTGAATGTGGTTTCTAACACTTCTTGAAGGCCTGAGATCTGTGCTTCAGCTAAAGCTCTTCATCTTACACACCCACAGACACCCACACACCCTTTTCTGAAATATATATACACGATCTAAAACAACTGATGAGGTTTATCCTTTAAGTAGGTCCCAGTTATGGTCCTTCACTGAACTTTCTGTGTTTATTCTGCCTGTGAATCATTAGTGGAATAGTACAGCAGGTTGTTAGAATATTTTTAAGACAGTGTTTTCCCCTCAGTTGTAACATTATTAGCCTTATCCAGCAAAGAAGTATAAATCTCTGGAATTTAAGAAGAAAAAAAAAAAAAAGAAAAGAAAATTCTGTCAGAAAAAAATCCTAAATAACTGTCTTTTTTACTTTAGATCCTTAAAGAAGAGGAATGCAGGAGATAGGCTTGAAAAGTTTTCAAAAGTTCCTAAAGACCAAAGAAATTAATCAGCTATACATTAATTAAAAATAACATCAAACTTTATTTCATTTCTTGCATTCTGAATCTGAGCAAAGCTTTTTATTTCAGGTTAAGTTTTTTTTTTTCTGATATCAGTGTGGATACTTATCATTGCTCTACAAATAATTCCATGTTACTGATGTTTTGATGTATCATGAGAGGAGGCGGAGCATCATCATCAGTGACCCTAGAGCACGCTTCAGCTGAGAAAAACTTGGTAATATACTGTTACTGGTGTAACCTACTAGAGAATTAATAGATTATGCAAAACTTCCCATAGTGAATTTAGCAAAAAATAATCAACATTTTCTAAGGCTTTCTGTACTCCCACATTAAATGAAAATGTGCATTTCCATACGATTTGAACATGCTTCTTTATCTCAATAACAATAGAGTTTGGGATAGGCATTGCTTTGTTGCAAATAAAACTATGAAGTTAAAGCTCATTAAGTTCCTTGATACAGTTTGTGTTAGGAAGGATCGAGCTTAGATTTCTTTCTTATATGACTGTATCAATCACCAGTGCCATTCAGGAATGAGAGAACACAACATTTTATGAAGTTATTAGACTAGAATCTGAGCAAGTTTTCTACCATCTTCCACATTTCTTAAAATAAGCATCATTATTCATTTCAAAGAATGCAAAAATGAGAGGTTTACTTCGTTGAAACAGATTTCTACCTAGCTGTAGGAAAACTCATAGTATTCCTTCATTGAAAGATCTTCCAATGAAACCTACAGAGCTCATCACAACACATCCGTATGCTGCAAGTTGGGGAAAAATTGACTTTTCAATAGTTCATTGTTTAGGCTGTTTTCTCCTGATATGACTTCTAGCAACTTTTAGAAAGAAAATGTAGGAAAGTCTGGCTGTATATGTGAATCCATGCTCTGAGTCACTGAATATTAGAATTTGCTGGGGTTACGTGAGCACCCTATAAGAAGGCATAAAAAGTTTTTTAGTCTTCATGGCTTCACTATTATAAGCATGTTGATGGTTAAGATTTGGAAGAGGAAGAAATCAGAAAATGAGTCAGAGGCTTTACTCTAAGATACTCAGAAATTATGTCTCGCAGGATATCTACTTTTTTCCTGGTATATCATTGTTAATTCCCATTTAGGTGACAGCTGAGAAATATTCTTGGTGGGAGGCAGGTTTCAACTCAGTAGTCAAATGAAAATATCTGATCTAACCACAGAGCCATGATATGTTCTTTGAACTCAGTCTGCAAGGCAGCAGTGTGTATCAGCTGGTTAATAAAAAGGGCAGAAGATATTCCCTCATTAAGTTTAGAAATGCTAGGGCAAGTAATAGACATCTAAAAACAAATAGACTCTTCAGTTAATTATAGATTCTTTGTTATTAAATAAGCCCCTTTCTAAAGAGTCATATATGACCATAGGCAGGCACATACACTAGGTTTGGCTTTCTTCTATTGATAAAATATAGGGATAGCTTGGTAGAGGTAGGGAGCAGGATCTATGCCATGATGTATTAAGGTGAGTTCACATTGAAGATTCACATTCAGAAAATATAGGTATTTTGTGACCCCTGATATAATTATATTAAGGCCAGCAATAAAACCTGAAGAGCTTCCATTTCATTATAGTAATAGAATAGGACTGACCGTATCCATTCTACATGGGTAAGTTGAAAGACAAATAATGCATTGGCTGATTAAGGTGGACTTCTGGGATTCCCTTATGAAGGGTCATGAGATAGGACTGCAGCATAATTCTGGCCCTGTGAAAGAGCTTGAAGTGTATATCATAAGGTATAAATTCACCAACTCACTGCCAGACCTTTTAGGACAGATAAAGAAAAAATAAAAAAGGTCCTGCAAACAAAAAACCACAATGGACAGATAATGGTTTGAGACAAAAGTTTGGAAATATGGTGTTTGGACTTCTCATAGGGGGAATATTAGTAAATCCAGATGTTTCAGGAGTTTTCACACCAGGAAGTGTAAGAACATGGCCATGACAAAGAAGCTGTGGGACCAAAAGTATATGAGGTAACTTAATTTCCACCTGCAGACTGTGTCATTCAGTAACACATTATGTTTGAGATTTTGTTTCAGTAAGCAGCTGCGTGGCAGCCAGTCCTGATTTAAGTTATTTTGGGATACATACTGATATTTATTGCCTTCAATATTGAAATGCTTCAGAGACTGCTTTGATAATAGACTTCTGTGATCATTTGTATTGAGATACTGTGCATCTATTCATTGATTCCTTGCTATTTTGCAGAAGGCATGGCACTAATAGGTTTTATCACATTTTCAAGATATCATGTCCCAGCTTAATCATTCTTTCCCTGAGAGGTGATTACCAGACTTCCCACTTTGGGACTTCCTGGCTCAGACAAATTTGTTGATGTTTATTGAGCTTTTAAGTTACAGAACTTTTCTCTAATATCAGTAATCAGTGTATGGAAACAGTCCAGACTGTTTTCTTAAACTTTTTTTTCTTAAATTCCTTCATGAATACCTCAGTATTATATAAATCAGGTCCACATGACTAAATTTATTCAATTTCATTTTCTTTTACTAAATGGAAGGCTGAAAGGAAGTTAAATTAAGGTCCAGCTGGGAAGTGAACAAGAACACTGTTACTAGAGAAACCTTTGGAAGATTTGATTATATTTCTTTTAGTCATATTCTTCCTATTCTCATGCAAATGATGGGCAAAGATGACACGCAAAGATCCTAGATGACCAAACTGAGCAATATGAGGCAGATGTACTGACATTTTCATAGCAGTTTTACACTGTACATCTTCAATGCTGATCAGCAGAATCAAGAATCAATTTAGAGTTAAGTGTAACAGAATGAACTAGGAATGTTAATGGAAATCCCTCATACACTGCATGCTTTTTTATACTTCTCTACAGTTTTTTTTTCCATTGCGCAAGATGAAGGAGGTTGGTTTTTTTAAATGTATGTTAACATAATCCAGGAAAATTATTCATTACATAAATTATATTAACTTAAAATTTATTATATCCTTTAAAACTACTGGAGTAAATGCCAAGACTTTTGCTTTAAAAAAAAAAAAGTATTTTTAAATTAAAATGCTCTTTTTTTTCCTACCCTTCTATATTCATGTATTTTTTAATTTTAAGTTCAGTAAATATGTATGCAAACAATTTCCATAATCACAGAAAGTACAGAAACCACTTACATATGTATATTTTAAGTAATCTATATTTTTATAAGTAACCAAATAAACAGTTTCTAACCATTTAATTTCAGGGGCTGAGAAAAAGAAATGAGAAATAGGAAAACAACAGTAAAGAATTAATTAAAGCAAAACCAAAACAAATAAACTGGCTATAAATAAACATACTTGCTTTAGCTCCATGTCTGAATTACACTTAACCCTTCTGTAAACCAATGGAATTTCAAAGCTATTTACAGTGATTAACAACTAGCGAGGAATTGTAAAGGTGCCAGGTATCAGAAAACATGCTACCACATGTAACACTTACTGCTGCTGAATTAAAATGCCACCCCTTTGAAAACATTGTTAATCAGAGGAATAGCAAATGAATTCATGTTGGTATGTGTTAGTACTATCAACATCAGGAAAATTCAACCTGAAATATTCTCATGATACACACACATTCATGAAAAATATTCTGGAAAATATTTTGCCCGTAGATAACACCAAAACAAAGAGGGAGGTAATCTAAGGAATACAAAGGGAGGTTTTCACAGAATAAATGTTTATGTAACCTTTGCTGAGTGCTTTCCATGCCTGGATGATAGTGGTGTGGCAGGAAACAAGATAGAAAGCAGCGCTGAGCTTTAAACATTTGGGATTCAAATCCCACTTACAGGTTACTGAGTCAGACTTTGTATTTTCCTGCTCTGTACTGACTGAGATAGTGGTGTATTCTTTAAGCACTGTCATAGATAGCTGTCTTGGTCTTCATTTTCTTATAAGGAAGAAAAGGAAGGTAAGATTAAACTGTTTGAAATAACATGACCTTAATGTAATTAACTGAACCATGACTGCAGGATTTGTTTCCACTCTCCTATGTATACAATTAATAAAGCAGGTAAGGCACTGTTCAGGAATAAATATGGTTTGGGTTCTAGATTGAACACATCAAAACTACCTCTAAACTTGATTATTTGCTCTGCAGTCTTTTCTGTAACCCCATTAATTGTGTTACGCAGGTTTTCTTTCTAGTCTAAGATATACACGCAAAATCTGAGGAAACACAATTCCTTCATATAGTAAACTTAAAACAAGTAATGAAATCTTTGCTTAAAATCCCTCAGATTTTGTCATACCCCAGTTCTTCTTCCTGCTATTATTGCTGTGATATTTTGTAGAAATAGAAAACAGAATTATCATCAAGGTCAGTAGAAATGAACTTTACATTTCCCCTCTAAAATATTCTGACTTTGTTTCAAAAATTCATTTTTTTGAAAACTCAAACAATTCCTGGAAATGGAAGAAAAATTGCAGCTTTGAAAGCTTTTTTGCACTTAACAAAAATGGGATGCCAATTTAAAACCAGCAAAAACCACAACCTTAGCTCTTTTAGTCAGTCCTTCCTTTTGCTACAGTTGATGGATATTTCTACCTTTCATATGAAGATAGAGTCTATAGGGAGATAGATTATCAGTCTCTTTTTACTTCTTTACTACACTAGATTAAATGATTGATCAGTCAGATCTAGAGTTCTTTGCTGCATTATAGTTGACAATATCTTTGAGACTTCAAGGAAAACAATATTTATAAATATGGTAGCTCATATTATTTTGTTACTGTTGTCTTACCTGTATGTTTTTCAGGAATATAATTCAATATCTACATTTTTCACTGGTTTAGCATTGTTTTACTATAGGGGTTTAACAACAGAGTGAAATGTAACCTGACAACCAAAGGAGTCTCTAAAGTATCAAAACGTGATTGCCCTGCAAGTGGTAGCTCTGTGCCACCTATACCTTTGGTTGGAACTTCATTCTATGTCACATTTCATAAAGTCTTAATAGATCTTCTTACTCTCATGTAATGAAGTTCAAAGCAAACGAATTCTTCCTGCAGAGAGGGAACTCCCAGAAAAGGAAGTGGAAGACTCAGAAATGTACAGGTCATACAGAATTATTTGAAAGGAATTGGCCATATTTTTCCTGTTTTATTTTGTTTCCCCCTATTTTAATAATGTCAGTGCAAACATCAGGAATTCAAAACCTGATTTAAAATACTAAGTTCAGTAAGCATCCAAGATCTTCAACAACTACATAAAAGTAAAGCAACTAAATATGATCAAAATTGATCAATTATACTGTGAGCTGGTAAGTGCCAGAAGTGGTGGGGGAAGGGGGATCCAAACAATGAAATCTACTAAACTGAGGATCTATGTATAGGAGTAGATAAATATCTTTGAGTGGTTTTTTTTGTTGTTTGTTACCTTCCCCTTCCTTTAAAGATAATAGCCAGGGCTTAATGAAGAAAGATTTTTATTCACTTATTTAGAATACCAAACATGACTGTAGAGTATAAACAAAATGTTAATGACAAATTACAGAACAATTTCGTGTTAATTCTTCCAGTGTAATGTTATTCTTGCAATTATAGACTACTTGAAATATATCTTTCTTCCTTGGATTTATATGGTTCTATGGCACCAGTTTTGATGATAAATACAATACTAGTTATAAATAAATCCAGCATGCAGCACATTTCCAATTCACAATATTAAAATGACCAAATATGAAAGTTTGCACCAAATTAATTTCATCTCCAGCTCTGTATGTAATAAACTACCAGAAAACAAGTTGTATAAACTTTCTACATGAGAACACAATTGGATGATCTACAGGTGTTGTGAACCAACCTGAATGGAAACTAACTTTTAAAAACCATTTCTATTCAACACTGAAAATAGAGATGACAAGCAAAAAAAAAAAAAAAGTTACAGACTCAAGTGAAATATTGGTCAATTTTGTGAAGATACGTAGATTTTCCAAGCTTTCAGTAAAAACTATTGAGTTGCAGCACCTGTATGCCACCAACAAAGTCAGGAATCCCTACACACTGCTATTTAGCTGGATACCATGGTAGAAATGCTGGTGGTGGACCACACAGATCCATGCTCTACACCCTATGTAAGAAAGCATCAGAGTGATTGTCTAGCACATCCCAGGTGAGTTCTCTGGTAGCTGCTCTAATGGGCACTTAGGACCATTTCATTCCATCTAGTCTGGAAATTTAGAAAATCAATCCTTAACATGATGAGATTGTCAGAATTTATGCATTTCTTCAAAACAATTTTTCACACACAAAAAAATTTTTTAAAAAAATCTTGATGAATTCTAGATGATGGAGAAAAATAATATCCTAAGAAGGTCTCATTCAGAATTTTTCAACCAGTCAAATAACACCAGTGTTGCCTTGAAATATTATAGAGCACTTCTGCTTAAAGCAACACTACCACGTATATTGTCCTTTAAGAATACTGAATAACTGTAGAGGGTTAGTTGACATTGATTATATACAGTTGTGGGCTTGCTTCTGGGGTGGTGGGTTGGCTGATGTGGAT